>JAVIWC010002790.1:0-426313 GCA_031894815.1 Creontiades dilutus | reverse complement strand
CCCTTCAGATGGGCGATGACCCGGACAGCGATACGTGACGTTGATCTCATAACTATGTACGAGTATTTACCTTCGTTGACACCAACCCACATAACGTATCCTCTATTATAGATCAACCTTTCATTTCCACACCATTTCTTGAATAATAATTATCTTTCCTCCGTTCGGCCGTGATGTATGATTAACCTGGTTAATATAATCAAGATTTATTTAGAAAGTTTAGACGGAGGTTACCTATTCCGGTATATTTGAATATGTAGCTTCGAATATTAGTTTTCCACCGTAGGACGTCTAAGTGGGTGAAACATGTAACATGGTCTTGGATGGAAAAAATAACCTGTTACATCATGTTTGCTCGAACAAGAAAATGTAATTTTGGTAATATAATAAAATAACTGAGAATCTAGCGAATAAATTAGGAGTTTTAGGGTACGAAAAACTGAAAATTTACTTACTACTACTTTACTACGTTCATATATTAAAGACAAAAAAGGAAATTGTAATATTACAAGTAAATTCATATAAACAGTGTATGATCCATTTGGCTTGCATTCATGATTTGAATTTCTCCTGGGTTTTACAGTGTTTGATTTTTCAACAGTGATAGAGCGATTATTGAATTTCAAAGGCACAAAATATGATCAACTGGGCAATCCAAATAGGTATTTTGGTTGAGAACGGATTGACGAGCTCTATGCATACCTCCTGAAATTCCATAATCGCCCTATCACCTGTGAAACACGCACACTAAAAAGCTTTGTAGAAATTCAAATTATGAATGCAAGCCCAATGAATGAAATTGAATAATAAATCCCAGTGAAAGAATTCGCAGCGTTTGATGCATATCAGAATGCTTCAAGGTCCGTAGTATCGGATCTATAAACCGCGTTTTTTGGATTATTGTTTTTGTGTTGCTATCAGTATCCGTAGTGATGTACTACATTACTAGGTTGAAAGGCTTTGTAGCCGATAAAAAAAAAAAAGCATAAAATAAATAAAACACGTTGTTGTGTTTGTCATTGATCGCAGTAACCTACTTGATGTATACTTGAATTTGGATAAATGTTGGCACCATAAATCGGGCCATACATCGGGATTGTATTTGGATTGTTCAGGATCTGTTCGTGTGCCTCATTCAATTCCTCATGGAATCACGTTTAGTAAGAAATTCAAACATGAACGCAAGCCAATTGAATAATAAACCCCAGTGGAAGAATTTGAGGTTTTTTTAGAGGATTTTACAAAACTTTGACAACCTTTAAAGGGCATTTTAAATTAAGTGAGAGAGTTGGCTGAAGAATTGGGCCGTTGTCTGACCAACATGGATTTTTGAAAAACATTTCCCATCGTTTCAGTCTTCAACGGTAATTTTTTAAAGAAAACTGAAGGGTGAAAAATGATCCTGAAAAGTACATTTTGCCTAATTTTGAAAAAACAATTTTTTTAATGAATCATTAGTCCCCCTTAATTTTAATGATACATTTGAGCCTGTAAGCCTAAAAAATGCGCAAAAGCCTCAGCTTTCTAGTATAATTAGTTTTTATTTTTTAGAGGGAACTTTTTTGAGAAAATTGAGATTTTATGCAAAATACGTGTGTGTTTTGAGCACATTTGGGTTCTCGCGGATGCAAAATATCGCTCGTCAGCGAATGGAGTCGACCGTCTGCAATGAAGGTCACGGTGGTTCTGGCGGATCAAATCCTCGCATGGTGAGTATTAGTGGCTGGTATCAAAATTTCAAAATTCCATCGATTTGGAGGTGTTTTTTATTTTTGGACTTGTTAAGGATTTGTTATTGTAGGTCCCGGACAATGAAATATTTTATTATCTGGAAGATATGCCCCTGGAACAGAGGAGGGGTGTATGGTTCCAAATGGATGATTGCCCAGCTCTAACGAGGTCGTACCGTCACGGAGTGGATGATCTGCAACTTTGAGAATCGGTTACAAATGTTTTCGTTTTACCATCCCCATACACCAGAATGCGGTCCACTAATTGGTCTCTCGGCTCAATCCTGACCTCGTCCATTTTGGCTGATCCGCTGATTCAACAGCGATGCCCTCAAACAACATCCACCGATAGATAGATAAATGATTTATTGACATACAGAAATAATAATGAAAATAATAACACTTTTTAATACGTAGGAAATTAAACACACCCTTAAATAGATTAGTGTTGTCAACTTATTGTCGGCAATGGGCAAGCCCGTGCTGCCCGCAAGAGTCGGAACTCACCTCAAGCAGTAGAACTAAGGAAGATTCTTCAAAATACCTTAAGAAGAAAAATAAAAAGTTGGTCTCTAATTCAAACGCATCGCGGAACCATGTTATTTCATTACATAGGTACTGGACATAATATTTTCCAAGGGGATGTATCCAACTGAACCAGGAGTACACAAGCTTTTTGTATCCATCTCGGCTACTTTTGAAAGGTGATTTCAGAACTCTAGGTAAAGATTTGTGCACTACGTGTATTAAATAGCGAGGGCTCTTTGTAAACAGAGTTGTTGTTGCACGAGGGTTTGTAACATTACCATCCAAACGAAATCTTGTAGGGTATGCGTGACCTGTCCCAGCAGATATTATTTCAAGATGCTTAAAATAATATAGTAAGAGATTCATCCATACTCCTCATCCTATTCTTTCATTATCTAATTTTGTTGGGCTTGTGGTTCACTTTTCGGTGGATCTGCCAAAATGGACCAAACCGGTGGCCACCACCTAAACCCTAAATCCTAACCTCACACCCTTGGATTTCTACTTCTGGGGAAACTTGAAATCCAAGGTGTACGAGGTCAGGATTGAGCCGAGACCAGTCGCAGAGTTGTCGCAGCCAATAATTCCAGAGGTGCGTCCACCTATGACGAATCACAGGGATATGGAAGTTGCGTGAAACATCACGAAGTGTCCAGGGATAGTGCAAAATGTTTGTCAGCTGATGAGGCTTAGACCGGGACAGCAACGGAGAGGGACTGGTATCCGCGAGTCCGGTGACTCTCGAGGCTCTCCGTTGGTTTTTTGGTGTGCAGGGTCGAAAAGGATAGTGGTCGATCAGTTCATAATAGCAAATCACTTTTTTAGGTCGTAAATATCCTCGAAACATTCAATGTTATCAGACTTGTGCTTTGGCCTAAATAAATCACGAAGAAATGTCACAGAGGCAGAATAGGAATCAAAATTCTAATCATCATGGATCAGTGGCGGCTCCTGCCCTGAAACCTCGGGGCTGCACCGAGATCTGAAGGGACAACCACGAAGGGAACTTGAGACAAAATTGTGCTTTTCTCAGCCTAATACAAATTTCAACTACCAATATGCGAAGGAGATCAATCTCGTCCAGTTTCCTGGCTTCAAATCGTGAAACAAATGGCTCAATCCTTCAAATTAGAAAACTAATATATATTTTGTCCATAAATAAATAAAAGAATTTCAGAAGTCGTGATCCGAAGAAAAAAAGGAAGAGCTATCAATCAGGTAGACACGTGTATGCCTTAGTAGATCTACGGTATGCCTTATGTATGGGGTTGAAATGGTACTTCGTAATGATGACCTCCAGGTGTGTTCAGAAAATACCAGAAATGTTTCAATTTCAGCGCGTTTGGACTGTCCGATTGTCAGAAATTTAGTTTTATTGTGTTGGTAAACATGTTCCTGAAGCATGACAACATTTTCAGCTTAGAGTTGTGTAAACCCAGGTCACCTGAGGGAGTAGACTCCCTGCAGGTCTTTCAGTTCAAAGACAAGGTCAGTGGGACCTTGTCCCACCACCACCAGGTCACTCGGTGAATGAATGGGACCTCTATTATCTTCGTGTACAGTCAGGGTTCGGTAGATGACAGACGTCTACTGTACTCCTTACATGAGCACCTCTGAGTAAAACAATGATAGGTACCAAAACGAGGTCATTTTCCTAGTCCTCATGAATACATTTTATTTGAGTAGTAGAACCTGCTGTAAAGGAACGGCACCTGCCCATTTTGTTAGGCGGGGGAGTGAACGGTTATCTTGAGCCAAGACTCCTCAGCAAGAGACGTTTGGACCTGCAGGTCTCGAACTTCACTTGCCACGAAAAGTTTGCGACCGTCTGAGTCGTTCGAATGACGGCCACGGGGAGCCACGCTGTCGCAAACGTCTTGTCATGAACTGCAGGTCTTCCTTCCGCAGGTCATTTGGGACAAGTTCACTTGAAAGAGAAGTTCTTTGAGACTAGGTCCCTCACTCACTACCCACCTATATTTCAGGAGTATTCACTGTTTACTTTATCTGTGGCAGCCGCTAAAGTTTGACTTGTTTTCAATTGTGGTGAGTCTGATTTGAAAGAAATCAAGTGTTTACGAGTGGTGTAAGCGGTTCCAAGACGGCCATGAAGAGGATGAAGATGACGATCGCCCCAGCACGTCAACAACCGATGCAACTCGTATGTTTGACATGGGGTTCAGAAGTTTAATTTTCCGGCTGTTTGCCAGACTTTCCCGTGCCTTTATGAGATTATGTAAGGAAAGTAAAAAGAAAGTGGGCAGTAAGAGTCAAGGGAAGGGCGGAGGGGTGTACAGCGAATTTCAAAAACTGCCTTCAAACACAAAAGGATCTTCAGGGCATAAAAAACGTGGAACGTCGGCGGCGGGAAGGGGGCGCTTTTCTGAGACACTCGGAGCGACTCAGCACATTCTCAAGTGCCCACTCTCGTCTCATCGCAGTGTTACGGGCCCCACTTGAATCTTTTTTCTGTCACATTTCATAGCGACTCGTGACTTACCCCTTTGGCAAGCGTAGTCGTAAGGGAAAATGACTGAATCAATGGTATCTAACCTCTAACCCCCCTTCCCATCCCTCTTTTTTTTTTGTGTCATTCCCAAGGCCGATTAAAAGTGGATCCCCCGTTGCTACTTCAATGCCACTTTACAGGTATGCAACCCATTTAAAAAACACGGTTAATTATTAGACGGTTCATTATTTCTGTATTACTCGAAGATATAGCCGCTCTACTTAAACCACAGATCCATCTATGGGTGATTAATAAACCAGGGGCAATTTCGATCAAAAAAAATTTTTACATAACCATTTTTGGAATTTTTTAATATGAATTTTAGTCATGCCCCCTAAAAAAAGCGCAATGGCAGCTCATGAATCCCTTTTAAAAGTCAAAAATTCGAATTTGAAATTCGCGTCCATGACAATGTGAATTGGAGCACACGACAATGTTAACGTCATTTCATTTGGAAAAATCGTTTTTATATAATTTAAATAATGTGAAAACGTTTTTTAACAAGGTAATCAAAATAAAAATGCAAACTTACGTAATTTTAGCAGTATAACTACACTACTTTTTTCATCTCTCATCTATTCAATGATTCAAAGTTTGAAATTTCACAAAACTCTTACTCGAAGTAAAAATGAAATCACGATAACCAATAACGCTGATCAAAAACGATACGAATCCAAATAGGTTTATTATTCAATTGGTTGCGTTCCGATTTGAATTTGTACTATGCATATCTCCGTTCAATGCGTCTTTCACAGGTGAAACAAGCACACTCCAAAGCTTAGTAGAAATTCAAATCATGAATCATTGAATGATAAACCCCAGTGAAAGAATTCGCAGCGTTTTTTAAAGAGCGATTACAATGGAAAAATATTCTATTTGAAAATTTTAAATTTCGTAAGACGGAGCATGCATATCAGAATGCTTCAACCCGTGTATCGGCTATAAACCCTTTTAGGAGTTCACTCCAGTATCCACATTCACTACATCACTAGGTTACTGCGATCAAAACAAAAATAACAGCGGTTTTTTGTTTTGATTGCAGTAACCTAGTGATGTAGTGAATGTGGATACAAATGTTGGCACCATAAATCAGGCCATACATCGGGAATGGTTTGAGCTACTGACCTGGGGAGAGGGGCTCATTCGATTCCTCATGGAAAGTTCTTCAAAAAGTCCAAATTTAGTCCTCATTGACTTTTTTTGAGGTTTTTAGGGATTTTACAAAACTTTGACAACCCTTTAAAGGGCACTTTAAATTAAGTGAGAGTGCTGGCTAAAGAATTGGAAATTTTTTATTGCAGATTTGGATTCTACACCCTTTGAAACGTAAACCATGAAATTTTCGGGGGGGCTTAGAATTTGTTTTTCGAGGGCAATTACAATTGTTTATTATTGAATAATAAACCAAAATCGTCAAAATATCATTCTGCTATAGTTTCTAAAACCGTTCATTTTTGGAGGAACTGACCTGGCAGGCCTTTTTTATTCGTTAATTGAAGCAAGTACACCAAGTATGAACAAAATCGGAGGGGGTCGTTACATTTTGAGTCTGTCTGGGTATGGAATGACCCATAGATCAAATTTTGTTTTTTCGTATTTTCAACCTAACTTCACTGAAATGGCCATAACTCCCTTAATTTACCAAATAAATTAAATTTAAAATATGACGTTGAAAAGATAGTTAAATTTTTGTTAATTTTCATTCCATAAAATTTCCTCCTGAGTCACAAGATTACTACACGTTTGCACGATTATACGGTTTTTCCTAGCCCAAACTTGAAATTTTATCAACCTTCCGCTTTTTTAACAATTTTCAATGTGGATTTACCAATATACAAACTACTAGAAAATAGATCAGCTCTACGGTAAAAATATCTGCATTTCATCAGCTTTCTATCGGTTGTGATCGGTTGCGTGTGCCTTCTAGTGTCTGAGTCATCCTCTGAGCGTGGCGGGGCGTTCAACCGCATTCAGCTCTTCGGAAGGGGCAACTATACCATTCTATCACCTCACCACACCATGCTACACGGCTTATTACATTTGTATTTTATGAGCAATGTTTGACAACAAAATTCTTATTAGTATGGAAAAACGTGAATTTTTTAAAACGACATCATCGTTCTGGCATGAGATGATTGATGCTATGGTGTTTTAGGAAATTAGAAGGAATCACAACTACGTAATTTTTCTCGCTGAATCGGATGAACTCATTTCTAATTCCAGAACAGAGATAAGATTGTTAATCAACTTTATTTGGTAGCTGGAACATTACTCAGAAAAAGTTTATTTGCTGTAAAATGGACGATTAACTTCATTTTTGTTCCAAAAATGTTCCAAGTTTCAACTCTATTTAACATGAATGCACTCTATGAAAATGACTCATGAAAATTCGCTCATACTATCATGCTGCATGATAGGAACTTTTACACTCTTTTCGTTGCGAATTAATTGGTAAATCGACAGGATGGTTCATAAACAAATTCGTTAATTCCCTCACACGACCGACTAATATCCCGCTTAATTCGGGCTTTGTTAGTAGGGAGATCATTTGCGGATTTCGCAACAAAAACTTCGTTTGTCCGCTCCAATTTGCTTCGGTGGAGTCTTCATTATTACTCGAGTTTCGTAGAGAGAAAACGGGGCATCTAATGACTCTTTCGGGGGTTCGTTTCACGCTCTCGATTCCCACCCGATTCTGTGAAACTTTTCACGCTTTTGATTCAAAGAGAATGAAGAATATATTTACGTGTTTAGTCGTTTTTTGTTTCTCTCGATGAAAATTTTCCGTCGTCGATATGATGATTGTAGTTGAACTTTCGTGGTTTTCAAACTCCTCCTGTATAAATCTCGTTTGTTTTTCGTATGAGAAAGTTTACTCGTTACATCTTTACACGAAGGGGGAGGTTTATTTGATTACAAGCTCAGCCACTGGTTCTACTATCTTCATTATTGTATGTTCCTCTCGAGTTTTTATTTACAAATATCACACCTAACAATCAAGCTATTTCAATCATTGTCATAATTCGGTAACCATTTTGGTTTATTATTCAATAATAAACCATTGTAATCGCTCAGGAAAAAAAAATTCTAACCCCCCGAAAATTTCATAGTTTACGTCTCAAAGGGTGTAGAATCCGAATCTGCAATAAAAATTTTACGCCGTACGCACGATATCTCCGAACGGCTGGAGCAAAAGATCTGAAATTTTCAGGAAAAATCCATCTTGGTCCGACGACGCCCCAATTCTTGAGCCAGCTCTCTCACTAAATTTGAAGTGCTCTTTAAGAGCTGTCAAAGTTTTGTAAAATCCCTAAAAACCTCAAAACAAGTCGAATCGGCCTAAATATTTACCTATTTGAAGAACATACCATGAGGAATCGAATGAGACCCTCCCCACGTCCGTAGGTCAAACCATTCCCGATGTATGGTGACAACATTTGCGTTTTTTGGTTTATTATTGTTTGTTTAACCTAGTGATGCCGATAGCGTCGAGTTGTAGTGAATATGGATACTGGAGTGATAGCCGATGTTGATACTTGTAGTTTATAGCCGATACACGGGTTGAAGCATTCCGATATGCATGAAACACTGATGATATATAGGTAAATATTATTCAATATTATTAGTGGGATAAATAAGTATTCTTTCTCTGGGGTTTATTATTCAATTGGCTAGCGTTCATGATTTGAATCTGTGCTAAGCTTTGGAGTGTGCGTGTTTCACAGGTGATTGAGAAATTATTGAATTTCAGGAGATATGCATAGAGCACGTGAATCTGTTCTCAACCAAAATACCTATTTGGATTGATCAGTTGATCATATTTGTGTTCCTCCTGAAATTCAATAATCGCTCTATCACCTGTGAAAACGCACACTGCAAATTCTTTCAGTGGGGTTTATTATTCAATTTTATTAATTTGAGTTGCATTCATGATTTGAATTTCTACTAAGCTTTGGAGTTTGCGTGTTTTACAGGTGATAGAGCGATTATTGAATTTCAGGAGATATGCATAGACCACGTAAATCGGTTCTCAACCAAAACACCTATTTGGATTGATCAGTTGATGATGTTTGTGTGCCTCCTCAGCCTACCTTTGGCCACATCGTTTAAATTTGGATTTGGAGAAGTTTTAACGCAATACGAGTGCTAAAGGCCTTGATAAATTATAGATGTTTTTATTGTGGGGGGGGGGGGGGGTGTATTGAGGTTCAATTAAAAAGACGCTGCAAATTCTTTCACTGGGTTTTATTATTCAATTGGCTTGCGTTCATGATTTGAATCTGTATAGAGCGCTGTGGATAGAGCGATAATTGAAATTCAGGAGGTATGCATAGAGCACTAAATCTGTTCTCGACCAAAATACCTATTTGGATTGATCGGTTGATCATATTTGTGTGCCTCCTGAAATTAAATAATCGCTCGATCACCTGTGAAACACGCACACTCCAAAGCTTAGGATAAATTCAAATCATGAACGCAAGCCAATTGAATAATAAACCCCAGTGAAAGAATTTGCAGCGTTTTTCATAACAATTTCTTCATCCATAAAGTGCCCGAATTTAAAACCAAAGCTGATTGACCCGGCATTGCCCCGATTAGGGTGATAATGTAGGTGATGTGTTTACGCTCATCTGTGTGACATAAAAAGTTTAGGAAAGGTCCTCTTAGTAATTTTCATTACAAATACAGCATAGTCGGTAAAAAAACCTGTAAAGGAAAGGATCTACGAAAAACGCTGCAAATTCTTTCACTGGGGTTTATTATTCAATTGGCTTGCGTTCATGATTTGAATTTCTACTGAGCTTTGGGGTGTGCGTGTTTCACAGGTGATAAAGCGATTATTGTATTTCAAGAGATATGCATAAGGGCTCATTCGATTCCTCATGGAACGTTCTTCAAAAAAAGTCCGAATTTAGGCCGCCTTGACTTTTTTTTGAGGTTTTAGGGATTTTACAAAACTTTGACAACCCTTAAAGGGCACTCTAAAATAAGTGAGAGTGCGCGGCGTGGATAGGGGCGTCGTCGGACCAATATTGATTTTTCCTGCAAATTGTCAGAATGCTTCAACCCGTGTATCGGCTACAAAGCCTTTTAGGAGTTCACTCCAGTATCCACATTACTACATCACTACATCACTGCGTCACTAGGTTACTGATATCAACACAAAAACAATAATAAACCAAAATAACGCGAATGTTGGCACCATAAATCGGGCCATAGATCGGGAATGGTTTGACCTACGGACCTGGGGAGGGGTTCATTAGATTTCTAGTGGAGTGTTCTTCAAAAAAATTACAAATTTAGGCCGCCTTGACTTTTTTGAGGTTTTTAGGGCTTTTACAAAACTTTGACAATCCTCAAAGGGCACTTAAAATTAAGTGAGAGAGCTGGCTCCAGAATTGGGGCGTCGCCAGACCAACATGGATTTTTCCTGAAAATTTCAGCTTTTTTGCTTCAGCCGTTTGGGAGAAATCGTGCGTACGGCGTACGGCGGACGGACGGACAAATTTTTATTGCAGATTCGAATTCTACACGATTTGAAATGTAAACCATGCAATTTTTCAGGGGATGTAAGAATTTTTTTTCCAGAGCGATTACAATGGTTTATTATTGAATAATAAACCAAAACTAGCTAGATTAAATTGATAGATGTGCAATAATAATCGTCAAGGTACAACGAGTACCTACGTAATACGTTATATGTATTACTCAAAGAGGGGGAAACAATCAGTTGGATAGCACTTTAAATAATTGTTTGGGTCGAGACAGGAAACAATTTGTCTCGTGACAAAAACATCAGATACACGAAGTTATTACAAGCGAGGTTTCATATTGTTAAGGTAGAATATGATATATTATATTGCGGAGAGAAAAAAATCAACTATAAGTAACAATTGCTCCTATGGTCAAGCATTGAAAATACGTTAGATATAACAAACGTAATTTAGTCGTTGCGACACATGATTGCATAAACGGAAATTATCCTAATATTGGCATCACTGCTGCGTCTTTAATTAGTACGATGGCGTGACAGCGTACCATGTTACAAAACAATTTGTAACATAACAAGCTGTCCAGCTGGGCTGATTCGATTTTTTGAAGGCTCGTGTATTAATAAAGAATAAGAAAGCAATACTGTTATCTCGAACGTTCTCGACATTCAAATTTTAATGTAGCCCTTCGATTTCTCTTTGTTTTTACATGTGAGTGTTTTTACATCATCAAGATCTTAACGTGGAAATCGAATCTTGTAAGATACATAGGAGGGACCGCTCTTCGGGTTATGTAGGGTTCAAACCCACTAAAACCTCACCTTCATTTTCCAACGTTGGAATTCGGCCTGGAACTGGTTAACACATTACTTCAGGCCAAGTCCTTGGAATTTATTTAGTCCTCTCGGTCCATAGATAGCCTCCTCTGTCCCTTCCCGTTCTTAAGTGATCTTTCTCTGCATGATGCCTAAGAAATAGGCAGCTACAGAGGTCCATTCCTCCTCTCTTTCAAGCATTTTGACAACTATAGTCTCCGGTGTCATATCCTCAGATGACATTTCCAGGTCATCCTGCAGCCATCTTTGTATTTCCCACTGCTTACACAAGAAGAATGTGTGAAACACATCATCATCTCCTCCATCATAGTTCGGACAAGTTGGATCCACTTTCTCCATTCTGTGAAGGTAGGAGTGGTCTGTGTCCTGAGAGGAATTGTGTTAAGAAACCATGCTTTCTCTCTAACCACTTTTTGACATGTGGTATCAAGAGAGCTGTCCATCTCCCTCTTCGCTCTTCGGTCCACATTTCTTGCCATCTTGCCATGGTGTGATCCTTCGTGGTGTTCCGTCCATGGTGTGTTGTGGTGTTCCCTCTCTTCTTTGGTAATGCGAATTCTTTCTCCTTCTTCCCTTCTGTCAAAACTCGTTTTCGTTCTGTAGCCAAAAGCCGAATTATAGTGCGGCCAGTGAGTATAAATATATATTTCTTAAAAATTTATTTTAATTACAATCAAGACAGTTTCAACACCATATTAGTAACTTATTTCTAGTATCATAATTTAATGCGCAGCCCTCTTGTACATAACAGGAGTTTCTTTTGTTCTAATAATAGTTTGTTCGCACTTCACTCGCGATAAGTTACTTTATACGTTGTGTCAGTTCGAAGGCTTTTTTCTCTTTAGTCTTCGAAAAAGGTCGTCAACGTCAAGGAAATGGACGGCCTCTGCGTTGACGTGGCCCTTTAGCCGTTCAGAGTGTTTAACGGCGAATTTTCTTATTGTGGCAGCGACGCTCTCGATCTTCAAATCGTTATGAAGGTTGTCGTTCCAAATGTACCAAGGTGCATCGACGATGTTCCTCAATACTTGGTTCTGGAATCTTTGTACAATCTTGATGTTGCTATTAGCAGTGCAGCCCCACAGCTGCACACCATAGGTCCACACAGGTTTTAGGACCTGCTTGTACAACATAAGCTTATTTGACGTTGACAGCTGCGAGTGTCTGCCTATAAACCAGTACATTTTTCGATACCTAATATCAAGCTCCTTCCGCTTTTTCTTGACATGCTCTTTCCATTTCAATGTGGCATCAAGCGTCATCCCAAGGTACTTTGCTTGGTTAGGGTAAGGGAAGTCTTTTCATACAGTATGACAGGTATGTATTTAACCTTTTTATAGGTAAAGTCTACATGTATTGACTTTGCCTCGTTATTTCAATTTTCCACTTCCTCGCCCATCTGTGAATGTTTACTAAAGATTTGTTAAGCTTAGAAACTGAAACAACAGTATCTTCTGCTACTGCCAACACTGCAGAGTCATCAGCAAATGTAGCTGTTGTATTTTGTTCAATTTTTGGTCAGTCACTAGTATATAGAAGGTATAATACTGGCCCTGGCACACTGCCTTGAGGAACTCCAGCTTTAATCTCTTGCAAATCAGAGTAGGCATTCTCTTGTCTAATACGGAAGTATCGATCAGTTGAGTAAGAAGCTAAAATCTGTGAATAACATGATGGCAACCATTTTCTTAATTTGAATTTAAGTCCTTCGTGCCATACTTTATCGAATGCTTGGGACACATCTAAAAATATGGCAGTACACACTTTTTCTGTTCTAGTGCTGCTTCTATTACATGTGTGATTCTATGTACTTGATCGATGGTTGAAGCTTATGTCTGAACCCAAACTGTTAGGAGTTTTTTCAATAGAAGTTTTTCAAACAATTTTGACAGGACCGGCAGAAGAGATATTGGTCTGTATGGAGTATAAATATGGCTGGCTCTGAAACTGTTCGGTAGACACACGCAATCCTTCACTTTGCTAAGGATTTCACCCTTTAGGGTTGATTGAGACCCTTGCCGGGAATTCAGTCTTAAATATACCCTAAATCTGATGTTTGAATGAAGTTTCATTACGTTTTGTCCAGTAGTTTTGAAGAAAGCTCTGAACGGCGGACGGACAGATTTTTATCAATTGAAAACAAAAGCTTCCACTACTCGGTAGACATGTTTGAACCTGAATACGAAAAATACTGTTTATAATCTTCAAAAACACACGAAGAAACTCGATATCGGTTACGAGATTCACATAAAAGAAGATGCGGTGAACTTCTGTTCACTGCTAAACCTTCTCCACGATTCCGGTTTCTTCGGAAGGGAATTAGTTCTCTCGACGGCACAGTCTGCGATAATTTCATTAAGTTGGCGTCTGCCCTTGTAAAGTGACTCGTTCGCTTAGGGAAGTAATGTAGCCCTTGATGTACTCTTAAATAGAGGTACCACGCGTTACTCCTCAGGTCTACAGAAACTTAAGAATGGAACTATGTAGTGTTGGAAACCTTTCTAGTGCTTCACTTACAGAAATACTGCCACCTAGATCAAACAGTCTCAAAAGAAAGAGGAGATTTCATCATGTTGACTATTTAATCAACGGATGGACAGTGGTTTGGATTTTGGATAATTCTTGATTAAACTGATCCTCGTCCCACCTCAGAGGTTCCTACATTGATCCCGAGTTAATCCAGGTATCTCTCCACTGTTTTTAAATTCGTTAACCCGGACTCTGGGTTAATTGTCCTTTGACCTTTCATGGTGGAACATTCGAAACAGCATTGTTCCTCCAGAGAGGATCAATATGCGACGGATTGGAGCTCACAATTATCAATGTTTATTCTTTCTTTTGACTTTAATAACGTACCTACATGTATTGTTAACTTGGTTTGTGCGTTTGAGTATATCTGTTGATAATAAGTACCAGTTAACATGGTCCTCCAGTATCTACTTGGAATAAGGTTGATCGACAAGTTGATCATTTATCTCCCAACTTCGGATATGATTGACATCGAGATACAAACATCAATGAAACTCATCTACTCATATCTACCAATTTTAAAGCACTTACCTTCTACCCATCTGTTTCTGAAGCAAGTATTTCGTATATTCGAAGCACGCATTCTAGTGGGTGAGCAGAAAACTACTTGTGCTATCTGAAATTTTGCGCGCTTTACTTCAGGTCCTCTCATTGGTTCATTCATTGGACTCGGATCCAATCAACGCTGTGTTCCCCTTCCATTCGGAGCACAGAAGAGGTTTAGCTCCCGGACAACAAACCCCTAACCCCCCTCTCCAAACTCACAACTTCACTATCCTCTCACCCATCCTGAGGCGTGTGGATTTGAAACTCTTCTGCTCTTCTTGGATTGGTGTGAATTAAACCACCTCTATCTCAATCCATCTAAATGCTCGGTGGTTTCTTATTACCATCTATCACAACCAATCACATATGACTATGTTCTCGGTGGCGGACCTCTTCGGAGGGCGGATGAAATCGTTGACCTGGGAATCCTATGTGATGAACGATGGAATTTTTCTAGTCATATCGAGGGACTGGGTGCTAGGGCGATGCGGGAGGGAATTTTCCAATGTAGACGCCATTGTGACTCTCTATAAAGCTTCAGTATTGCCCCTGGTTGAGTATGCACTGTCCAAAAAGATCGTCTGGAGCGAGTCCAAAGGAATTTCCTGCGATATGTTGCGTTCAATCTTTATCCCCCCACCCCGACTTGTAATTATGAGCTATCTTGTATTGGACATTATTCATATTTGGATTTCCTCGAGAATGTAAATTGGGCTCCGCGGATAATTATAAATACATAAATAATTTACTGGAAAAGTTGGAAAACTATTAATGTTTTAATATTATTATCATCAGGTATCTTTTTCATTTTGGGCAGGGGGCGCAGATGCGCCTGTTAGCAGTCACCCCTGGTCCAAGGAAAACTGCCGGTGTAGCGAGTAAATGATTTAATAACTTTTGGTCGTTTCTTTTCTGACGAATAACAAAGTAGAAGTTATATTTGCCGGGATTAGTTTAAATAGTTTTGTTTGATTTCTCCTCGCATCACGGGTTATTGGAGAATTTAATATTAAGAATTCCTCGGCTCTACGAAAAAAAAACTAAACTTTTCCCGAAGGGTTTTCCGTTCGAAAAGCTGGCTGAGTTTTACGAGGAACAAATTTTCTTTTCTCCCGTTGAGAGTTTTCGCGGTTTCGCGGATATATAGAGTTGGTCAGTTCGATCGATGGAAATGGTAAAAACTCCGGGAAGCAATAAAGTCTCAAGAGATGGGAAGGGAAGGAAAATTACGGAAGTCAAATAATAAAAAAAAGGAAAAAAAAAGCCACTTGTGGGGGGATGAGGCCTTTAATAAGTTTTCAGGTTAGTTACGATCGTAGTAAACCGAACTTATTCGCTGGAGTGTTTCTTAAAGTTGGTTTTCTAGCTCTTTCGTGATTATTGGATGAATTCAACGTAGGTATCTATGTTGATCTTGGGGTTAAAACTAGGATGGGATAGATTCCCTCGATAGGGAGGGGGTTTTCGAGGGAGAATCCCGGTTGGTGGAAAAAGTTGTTGCCGAATCGGGCCAATGGGTTCGAAGATAACTTCGGGGGTCGTTCAGGGTGGGAGAATATGCGCCATCTTGAGGGAAATCCTCCACGTGTTCTGTGAGGTTAGTGGGATATCGAGGTGGAACTTTTGCAGAGTGACCTATTCACACCACCTTTTGGAAAAACGCTTGCAAATTATAACGGAAAGGAGCAAATCATTACGCAGAGGTTAATTATTTCAATATTAGAATAATACTGATCTGTACGACACACAGTGGGGCAGTGGCGGAAAAAACAGAACAATGAGAAGTATGAAACGTACATTCCTGTTTTAGAAACGGCTAACTTCATTTTTGAGCCCCAACTGTATAGGAATGGCGGGAGCATGGTGTTTCCTCAAAAGGCAGGGTTACCAGCGCTGAAAAAACTTTGAATTGCCAAAAAATGCCCTCATTTGAGAGAGCTACGAAGATTACCTTCAAACCAATGACAATGAGACGGAAGGTTTGGGACTTGAGCACTTGATTCGTACAGACTATCTAAGAGTTAGTCCCACTTGTAAGCGCACTTACATCCAGTAATTAATTCTAAAAAAATACTAGTTAAAATATTTCCGGTAAAACGTACTTTGAGCGGTTAATATTTCGGATTAAGTTCAAATTCTGACTCACAGACAGACCATGACAATCGACAAGGTACATTTCGATCAATTACCGGCATGTAAAATGAAGAGTAGCCGAACTTTATGACAGCCATGAGTAGGCCTAGTTACCACATAAAATCTACAAGAATAATTTTTGGAAAAAGTTGAACAGAAAATTATTTATCAATGAAGGACAGCGATTGTCCCGTAAAATAGGAATCACCCTTGTCCCACAATTAACCTAGACACCCTGTATGAACGATAAGCGGGAAATCCGTGTTTTGCACGAAATTTGAGACCAATGAAACTCCCTGTAGAAGTCCTACAGATTTAACATTCCAAGTTTTAGTCGCGAACGATTAATATGGAAGAAATTAGGGATAGGACCCACTCCGCTGATCTCGGACCCAAGTACCTTCAAGTATAAGCCCTAAGAAAGCTGTTAGCAACCACACAACAAACATGAAAGAAAATGATGTTTAGGAGCCAGTTTATCAGCAGATCCCGGACCTAGGCATCTTCAATTATCACTCCTAAGGGGGCAATAATCCGAATTTGAGCATCATTCGATTAATTTTGATAGAAATTGGGGGTCAGGACCCACTCCGCTTATTTCAGACCTAAGCAGCTTCAATTATCAGTCCTAAGAAAGCTGTTAGCAACCACTCAACAAACATGAAAGAAAATGATGTTTAGGAGTCAATTAATCAGCAGATCCCGGACCTAAGCATCTTCAATTATCAGTCCTAAGGGGGCATTATTCCGAATTTGAGCATCATTCGATTAATTTTGGTAGAATTTGGGGGTTAGAACCCACTCCGCTGATTTCGGACCTAAGCAGCTTCAATTATCAGTCCTAAGAAAGCTGTTAGCAACCACTCAACAAACATGAAAGAAAATGATGTTTAGGAGTCAATTTATCAGCAGATCCCGGACCTAAGCATCTTCAATTATCAGTCCTAAGGGGGCAATAATTCCGAATTTGAGCATCATTCGATTAATTTTGGTAGAATTTGGGGGTAAGAACCCACTCCGCTGATTTCGGACCTAAGCATCTTCTAGTATAAGTCCTAAAGAGACTACTTACAAAAATGATGATTCCTCTCTTTCTTCCTGAAATTCGAAATTTCCGGAGTTTATTGCACAACTAGAGTCAAATAGGGATCGAACCAAAAGAGAATCACGAAAATCAGTTAAGAATTGCAGACTGGGCCGAGTTGTTAAAATTTGTCGCACACACATATTGCTTCCGAGTCTACCAAGGTAGCGGAAGCATTGTTTTCACTTTCGGAATGTGAAAATGTTTTTGTCTCCAAAATCAAAAATTCCACTCGCATTTTGCGTTTTAGACCTTTTTGAACAATTTTGGTTCCGTGCCTGTCTGTGTGTCTGTCAGTCAGCAAATCCTTGTTACGGGCAAAACTACACGAAGTTGTAGTCCGATTTTGATGAAATTTTCGGGGATTGTGCGGGTTGGGGTGTAGATGGTCCCCTATAGGTTTCATGACCTTTTCTTGACCAATTTCGATGAAATTTTCAGGGATCGTTCGGTTTGATGTGTAGATGGTCCCCTAATGAGTTTCATGAGCCCCGGATCAATAGAAATAGCCTCTGCGCATCCGCAAACGTGAAATCCTTGTTTTTGCAAACGTCTCCTAATGTTACAACTCCGGGAGTTCATGACTGATTTCGATGAAATTTTCAGGGATTGTTCGGATTTGGTATATTTTATAGTTTGTTCAATAGTTGAACATGCCTACCTTTATTTTCTCAAGTTATACTCCTGCATAACAAAAAATTTACCCTAATTCAATACTTACTTCGCCTAATTGAACGAAGTTCTTTAGTGAATAATAATTTTCAATGATCATACAGTCATGTTATGGATACGAGGAAGCTATGTGCCACACCCACTTGGCAGACGTTTTTTTCTTTTTAAAGTCTCCACTTGAAGGACGATACCACCCCGGGTGGTGATACCACGAAGTAATCCTGACGAAATGTCCAGCTCTAATAACTCCATGGCACTTTTAAACACCCCCCCCTCCCCCCACACACACACACATAAACATCTTTTTTCTCAATAATAATTGATTCCGCCTATTAGAATTATTCTCCACTGCTTAACCCTTGCTTCAAAGGGACGTCCAAAAAATGCAGGTCAATGAATGAGCGATGTAATGATGGCTTACCCTTAGGAACACACTATAACTAGGGAA
The DNA here is from genome assembly GCA_031894815.1 of Creontiades dilutus. Classification (NCBI taxonomy): domain Eukaryota; kingdom Metazoa; phylum Arthropoda; class Insecta; order Hemiptera; family Miridae; genus Creontiades; species Creontiades dilutus. The sequence continues at coordinate 407,806 of JAVIWC010002790.1, read as the reverse complement.
AGTCGGGGAAATGTGTCCAGTGTGCCATTGTATAAATTCGCACGCAGGCGTTAGCTGTCAGGTTTGAATAGTTCAAACCGTGTGATTACAACAGAAGACTCGAGGGGGGCAAAACGTTCAACATCTCGGGTTATCAGAACGGTTCGGAACGGACAACACAACCTCCATCCACCTTGTAATTCGTATTTCCTTTGGGCTCTGATCAAATAGATCAGAAGGGTGGCTCCAAAAGCGGATTGACTATTGATAGATGATATTTTCATTCAAATTCAAATATCCATTTATAGGCAATAATAATGAAATTACATACCTACATAAGTTTTACAAAAATTAAGTAGACGAAGTAATTTTACAATTCGGTACCCAAATTTAAAATAATCAGAAGTAAATAACGTCGCCCGCCGAAGGATTAGTTTGAAAACTTATGTATGTAATTCTCTTCGAGGGAATTCAAATAACAATAAAAAAAAAAGATCTTAGTTTATGAACCAAAATTGAAATAATTATAAATTAAACCGAAAACACTGTACTTTTAAAATTATGGAAATGAACAAAGAATAGTTTTACTCAAGTCGGAAGTAAGCGGTCGGAATGAAGTGTCTAATTATTTTTTAAATGACAAACAATTGCGAAAGAGAAAAATATTGGTGCCTTTTGGTTTATTATTCGATAATAAACCATTGTAATCGCTCTTTAAAAAAAAAAAAAAAAAAAAAAAAAAACCCCTGAAAATTTCATGGTTTACGTTTCAAAGGGTGTAGAATCCAAATCTGCAATACAATTCTTTCCGTCCGTCCGCCGTATGCACGATTTCTCCCAAACGGCTGGAGCAAAAATCTGAAATTTTCAGGAAAAATCCATATTGGTCCGACGACGCCCCAATTCTTTAGCCAGCTCTCTCACTTAACTTAAAGTGCCCTTTAAGGGTTGTCAAAGTTTTGTAAAATCCCTAAAACCTCAAAAAAGTCAAGACGGCCTAAATTTGGACTTTTTTTGAAGAACTTTCCATGAGGAATCGAATGAGCCTCTCCCCAGGTCCGTAGCTCAAACCATTCACGATGTATGGCCCGAATTATGGTGCCAACATTTGCATCCACATTCACTACATCACTAGGTTATTGCATTCAAAACAAACAAGAGTTTTTTTTTTTGTTTTGTTTTGATCGCAGTAACCTAGTGATGTAGTGAATGTGGATACTGGAGTGAACTCCTAAAAGGGTTTATAGCCGATACACGGGTTGAAGCATTCTGATATGCATGCTCCGTCTTAAAACATTTAAAATAGAATATTTTTCCATTGTAATCGCTCTTGAAAAACGCTGCAAATTCTTTCACTGGGGTTTATTATTCAATTTCATTAATTTGGCTTGCTTTTTGAATAATTTGAATTTCTACTAAGCTTTGGAGTGTGCGTGTTTCACAGGTGATAGAGCGATTATTGAATTTCAGGAGGCACACAAATATGATCAACTGATCAATCCAAATAGGTATTTTGGTTGAAAACCAATTTACGTGGTCTATGCATATCTCCTGAAATTCAATAATCGCTCTATCACCTGTGAAACACGCACACTCCAAAGCTTAGTAGAAATTCAAATTATGAATGCAAGCCAAATTAATGAAATTGAATAATAAACCCCACAGTGAAAGAATTTGCAGCGTTGAAAATATTTATACTTGAAAATATTTATGATTTACGTAGCTCATGTATACCTTAGGAACTTACTCAATATTCGATTAAAGGAAAATATCATCTATTTGACTCTAAACAATAATAATTATTGAGCAGAGTTAATGTAGGTACAGGTATTTTATACAGGAGTGTGATGCACGTTGGAAGAGGCTGAACTATTTGCCGACAATGGGGATAGGGTCCAGGCATTCCTTTCAATATTCCGTACTATCGCTGCTTACTATCGATGGATAGTCACCGATAGTATCGAACTATCGATTGTGTCTTACTATCGGGTATCGGCCTTCCCTACGTACTGCCCTCCCGACTAAACCTTGAGGAACTGTAAGCCGTCGTTACCTACGAGAGATCTCCTTGCCCATACGGTACACGGTATGAGCAGATCCTTAACACTTCGGAGGTGCAGTCGTTATCGGATAGCGTGATCCGCCCTTACTGGTTCCCCTGAAAAGGCTAGTAGGAGAAGTTAGGTTACGAGTAAGAAAGCAAAGTGTTCTGTTAATACTCCCAGAAGGGCTTCCACCAACTGACTGACTTCTGTCGAAGGGCTGGTCGTATATGTACCGCCCAGGCTCGCTTCCTCGTTCAGGGTTTTCCCGAAGGAATCGTCCGTTGGGGTCAGCGCTAACGGCCGTGGAAAACCCGGCTTGGTGTGTCGCCGTTCTGGTACCTTTCTTGCTTGAAATGATAAACATACACGTGGTTCCCACAACTGTCATCTTTATGATTAAAAGTGTAGTTAAAAGCCTGTTTTCACTCAATCATTTATTGACGATGAATGATTACAGTGAGTATAATAACCGTGCCGTACTGATTCTCTTGAGAGAGATTCTGAAGTTTATTGCATTTAAAAAGAGATCGAGGGAAGAAAAGACATTTGGGTCAGACGCCATCTCAGATCGTGATCGCTGACAGGCCCTGGGTTTGATGAAGCGATTGGCTCGAAGACTCGAGAAAACAATCAGCTGTTGGTCGGAGGCACGTGACAGCTTCAAGCGGTCGAATGGATGTGACTCGCGGCCTTGACTCGAACTTCCACGAAGGGTTTCTTTGCCCTAACCCCGACAGTGGTCAGTCCGTCTTTAGTTACATCCAGCCAGAGAATAATATGCGAAGCTTACGCGAACGACGAGGATAAATAATGTGGTACAATGCTTCCTCGTTTTGAATGAATTAATAAACGATTTATTGGCAGAAAAATTATAATAATAACAAAATTAAAATGGTGCTCGTTACAAAAAATACAAAATCTCTTAATTTGGAGCGTTATATCTGTTTATTCACGTCAGAAACGTTTCGTCCCGCATCAAATACCTAACTATGTATAACTACTGGCATACTTTAGGCATTGACATAGCGGTGCCACCACACATCTCTTCAGTTTGTTTGTTATTATTATTGTTATTATTGTTGCAGGTTACTGCAATTAAAAAAAAAGAAACGCTGCAAATTCTTTCACTGGGGTTTATTATTCAATTGGCCTGCGTTCATGATTAGAATTTCTACTAAGCTATGGAGTGTGCGTGTTTCACAGGTGATGGAGCGATTATTGAATTTCAGGAGATATGCATACAGCACGTAAATCTGTTCTCAACCAAAATACCTATTTGGATTGATCAGTTGATCATACTTGCGTGCCACCTGAAATTCAATAATCGCTCTATCACCTGTGAAACACGCACACTCCATAGCTTTGTAGAAATTCAAATCATGAACGCAAGCCAATCGAGTAATAAACTCCAGTGGAAAAATTTGCAGCGTTTTTTTATGGTTATCAGAATGCTTCAACCCGTGTATCGGCTACAAAGCCTTTTAGGAGTTCACTCCAGTATCCACGTTACTACATCACTACGTCACTAGGTTACTGATATCAACACAAAAACAATAATAAACCGAAATAACGCGAATGTTGGCACCATAAATCGGGCCATAGATCAGGAATGGACCTGGGGAGGGGCTCATTCGATTCCTCGTGGAGTGTTCTTCAAAAAGAGGTGATAGAGCGATTATTGAAATTCAGGAGGCACACAAATATGATCAACTGGTTAATCCAAATAGGTATTTTGGTTGAGAACCGGTTTAAGTGCTCTATGCATATCTCATGTAATGCAATAATCGCTCCATCACCTGTGAAACACGCACACTCCAAATGTTAGTAGAAATTCAAATCATGAAGGCAAGCCAAATGAATAAAATTGAATAATAAACCCCAGTGAAAGAATTAGCAATGGTTCAGGCATATCAGAATGCTTCAACCCGTGTATCGGCTATAAACCCTTTTAGGAGTTCACTCAAGTATCCAAATTCACTACTCACTAGGTTACTTCAATTTAAAAAAAAAAAAAAAAAAAAAAAAAACTCTGTTGTTTTTGCTTTGATCGCAGTAACCTAGTGATGTAGTGAATGTGGATGCAAATGTTGGCAGTTTAAGATCATGCCATACATCGGGAATGGTTTGAGCTGCAGAGCTGGGGAGGGGCTCATTCGATTCCTCATGGAAAGTTCCGTGGTACCGCATACCTCGTTTAGGAAAATTCCTCGTTCATCTACACCCTGAGTTGGACTTTTTCAACAGTTCCGTTAGATTTTTGGAGTCGTTAATTTTGTCTTCTCCAACACATTGATTTTTGCAGTTATATTCCTACATCTAGTTTCAAATCTTCACCATAGTTGTATATTACCAGTGACTCTAAAATTTTTAGCGTAGAATACGCTTTAGCCACGGACTAACTAGCCGAAAAGTGTCACGGAGTGGAACGAAAAAGGGTATGGTATCTGACAAGACCAATTAAGAATATTTACATCCATGTGTAGTAGTTGCGACAAACCCGTTTGAAGTGAGTCATTTTATTTATGTAAATAGGAGTTTCAGTCGTTCGCGAATCGTCCTTCGGTTCGACAATGAACGTTCGATGATCATCGTTGAACGTTCAGCGTTCAATTATATTCTAATAAATCTCTAAATAAAAGCAAAAGTAAATTAATACTATTTTCCTATAGTTGGGTTCGCCCGTTCTTATAAATAAATAAATTAATATTTTATTTCTTCTTGTTTCAGATGAATTTTGCCCGGCAGTGTGGGACAAGGTTTTGTGTTGGCCTCCCACAAGACGAGGATCTGTGACGTCGCAGAGCTGCCCCACCAATCAGCAAGGCCTCGATCCCTCGGGTGAGCAACTTTTGTCAATATTCGAATAATCACACGTGCTAGAAGAAGTGGACGGGGAAATCGAACTTTTCAATTGGGAAATGATCGGAGACGGTTGGGAGAGAATGGAATGCGATGACTTTGGTTTGGCCGCGTGGGGGCGAGGATGACGGCTTGAAATTATTTATTTAAATAAATAAATAAATAAATAAGAACCCGATGGATGAGTGTGCAGTTCCAAATTTTGTGAACGATAAACTAACCACTTAATTATTCTTGCTTGATATGTCAGCGATTCATGAAGTTATTAGCAATTCAATGCAATCACCGCGTATCTCTAGGTGGTTTCATATTTTCTCCATTCTGTCACTACAGTAAATGTTTTCTGTCGGAAAAAGGGTTGACGATTTCAACCGATATTTAATATTAAAAGATCTGAATATAGAAAAATCTTGAAATAACGCAAATATTTATATGTTGTTGATAGATATTTTTTAAATGAATCAAATGAACCCACTCGGACCGCTTTTCGTTCATCGGTCCGCCCTCTCTTTAGTTGTCTCTTTTACTTAATCAGATTTCATCTTCATTTTTATCGAAATTTCATTCTAATTCACGTCGTACATGGTTTCTTCTAGCCCAAGGTCTCCAAACTATTTGCCCCAAGGGCCGTATCATAATGTGGAGGTGGTGGGGCAGGCCAACAGGGGGGTCTGGGGGGGGGGGGGGCTAGGTCCCCAGCTGAAGGGGGGTACGGGGGCTTCCGCTGAAAATTTTAAAAATTAGACGCTTGAAAACAGTGTTTTGGGCACTCCTAGACGAGTTTGACAAATTCAAAATTAGGCTTAATATAGGAACCAAAAATTAGTTTTTAGTAATTAAATATTTTTTTAATTCCATGATTTCTTTTGGTTTATTATTCAATAATAAACCATTGTAATTGCTCTTGAAAAAAAAAAAAAGATTGCTAATCCCCCTGAAACTTTCATGGTTTACGTTTAAAAGGGTGTAGAAACCGAATCTGCAATAAAAATTTTCCGGCCGTACGACGTACGCACGATTTCTCCTAAACGGCTGGAGCAAAAAATCTAAGATTTTCAGGAAGAATCCATGTTGGTCCGACAACGCCCCAATTCTTTAAGCAATTCTCAAACCATTCCCGATGTATGGCCCGATTTATGGTGCCAACATTTGCATCCACATTCACTACATCACTAGGTTACTGCGACCAAAACAAACACGACTTTTTTTTTGTTTTTTGTTTTGATCGTAGTGATCTAGTGATGTAGTGAATGTGGATACTGGAGTGAACTCCTAAAAGGGTTTATAGCCGATACGCGGGTTGAAGCATTCTGGTATGCATGCTCCGTCTTTACGGAAATTTAACGAAATTTAAAATTTTCAAATAGAATATTTTTCCATTGTAATCGCTCATGAAAAAAAAGCTGCAAATTCTTTCACAGGGGTTTATTATTCAATGGTTCATAATTTGAATTTCTACTAAGCTTTGGAGTGTGCGTGTTTCTCAGGTGATAGGGCGATTATTGAATTTCAGGAGATATGCATAGAGCACTTAATCAGTTCTCAACCAAAATATCAGTTGATCATATTTGTGTGCCTCCTGAAATTCAATAATTATGATTACAATATCTTTCCACTTAGGATCATAGTTTGTTGTTCCAATCCTAAGCAAGTTTTTTGTGTTCTTCTGAAAGCATTGCTGGGTATTTGGATTTGACATGTGTCATTTTTGAAAAGGTTTGTTCGCATAGATACGTGGAACCAAAAATTGATATCATTTGTCTGGGAAAACTCTTGATTCCCTTAATGTCAAGGTTCTGGCGGTAGCCTAATTTCTTCCATCCATCCATGTTTTTCCGCTGGCGGCGGGCCAGACCAAATCCTCCCGCGGGTCGTAGTTTAGAGACCCCTGTTCTTGCCTAAACTTCCTATTTTGTCAACCTTCTGCTTTTGTTTCCCTTTTTTTAATAACATTTTCATTTTGATTTACCACTATACCATCTACTGGAAAATGAATGAACTTTACGATAAACACATCTACATTTCTTCAGCTCTCTATCGGTCTATCAAATTTTCATTGTAGAGCAATTTTTGACGGAGAAATCGGTGTTTGAACGTGGAAAAACACATTTTTGTCTCCTGTTCCCTTCGTGTTGTTTCAGGGCAGGAGCCGACACTGGCTGTGTTAATTGTTATTGTTAAACAAAGAATTTGGTAAATTATATCTAAGTTCTGACATGCTCATATCTTATGACTGAAACATTTTGCTAAAAACATAGGTGGAACTAATTATTCGACCCCCGAGGCGCCGTTCTCCCATACGGTGCAGCGTTAGTTTCATGTCCGTCCACCAGGACATGACGAAGATGAAAGCGCTCCCGCCAAAAGAAAGATCGTACCAGCAACGAGGGCGGAACATGAAAGGCTCGCAAGGGCCGGGCGGTGGGTTTTGGCAACGGGGGTGAAGCTTCCAATTAGTTCACACCCTCGCTACAATATTTCAACCCCTAACGAGCCAGGATCTGGGAGGTCCTTGCAGTCTGGTTTTTAGGTCCGCCGTGATTACCTTCGTTCTCGGAGATTCGAAAAAAAAGACGAGCTGCTGGGATAGAAGCACGTACACGCTGTCCAGTTTTTTCTCCTGCACAATTTAAAGCTTAAAGTAGCAGCTTGCGGTTAGTGGTCGGATCAAACAAGTGTTTAATCCGCGAAGGCCGGCACTAACCCAACTGTTGGACGTTTTGGTGATATGAGATGGGGGTTAGGGTTAACCTGTCATCATATACAGAATTAGTCGTTCTTAATTGAAAAACCGATAGTTCTTCCATAGTTGAAAACACTAATTTTTGGTACTGGGAGAATAACTGGGTCATTTCGAAATTTCGGTCACATTTATGTCACTGATCAGTACTGCCGTCAAATCTCAAATAAATACAGTTTTGTAAGTGTTTTAAAATTGTCTCCTATGTGGATGTACATGTTTCATGAGAAAGTATGCAAAAGTTGTGCCTACAGGACCCAGGAGAAATACCAAAGTCCGTATTCCTCACTCCCTACAGCTGTCACTAACCAGAGGTGTACAACTTCCATCGTCACTACTCAGCGAAATATTTATTGGGGCTGTTAGATCCACTTACACTATGAAAAAGCATACCATCTACAATGGATATCCGCCTCAGGAAAAAAATTGGATCAAATCAAGTAGCCTTATCAGCCCATTATTTCAGTGTCACACGGTTTTTTTCACTCCCTACAATGTTTTGAAAAGTAGCCCCCAACTGACAGGAAAGGGTGTTTTTGAAGTTGCTTCTGTTTTGTTAGCATCCCTTATTCAAGATGGTCCCAACGCTGGTGGTTGGATTTTGCCTAGACCTTCCCAGTCAGTTCTACTCGGGAAAACCATCCCTGGAGGCAGCAGTGTGGGTTTTCTAACTCTCACTCCCTACTCCAGTAACATTCTGACTGTGGCCAGTGAAACTAATCGCACTTGTTGATAATTAGTGTAGTTGTTGGAAGTTCGTTGACAACATTTTGGTTCAACCAGTTTCAATTGATTTGTGGCCTGTAAAGGCGGTGAAAGGCTATAACCTCACTCCCTACCATATCCAGCCAATAGACCCTTAAATTGTAGGGAGTGATATCTGCTTGTAGCAAGTGAGATTTTGGCAAGGAAACCTTAGTGTTTACTGTATCTAAAATTAAACTAATTTATGCTGTTCCACTCACCTAATTTGAAAGACTTGAACGGCGATTCCCATGGAGGTTGGAGGCTCAAGAGGGGAAACATTTTTTTTCTTCAAAATGGCGTATCAGCAGTACGGTTCAAGATTATGTGTGCTCACTTGGGTAATATGCCGAGAGAACCGCAGTGATTGATTAGGAACAAGAAAATTGATCAAGTTTCAACTTTCATTTTTGACTTGCACCAACATGTAATCAATTTGAAACTCTAGATTGATTTAATTCAAGATTTGAATTTGTATTTTTGCGAAACTATCCTCATGAGAATAATACGGTTGGTTGTACATACAATTAGATCGGTACTGTCGGCCCTGTAACCTCGAACCCCCCACAATGGCGAGTCACTCGAATGCAACTGGCGTTCACGCATAAATTATTTTGCCGTATAATCCCTTTTCCCTTAACCGTCGTTTCCTAATCCAATCTCTCGGAAAACTCAATACTGACTGTCACAGTCTGTTTCCCGATCGTGAGAACAGTTAATTGGAATTCCGCCCTTGCGAATTTATTCGCGAAGATCAACAATAAAACCAAGGAGCAATGGTTGCCTTTCTATTCGACCCTTGACGTCCCTACTTAGAAATTCTCTCCAGAACTTTGCGTGACATCGAACTGCGAATCGACTTCAATTTTCCGTTTTATTCCCCGTTCGCGGAGAGGTCCAACCGTCCCGTTTCAAAAAACTTTAGCTGAGGATGGAAAGGTGATCGGAGGAACGGCACCTTGTTAGACCCGTAGGAGAATATTCATGGATATTTCCGTATTCCGAGTCACTAGTTTGGCGGTGTTCTATTCACTTCGGGTGAGCATTCTGTGGGGATGGAGTTTCCAACCATTTTAATTGCTCCATAAAGAAAGGGGCTCAGTCACAAAAACGTCTGCCAAGTGGGTGTGGCACATAGCTTCCTCGTATCCATAACATGACTGTATAGATCATTGAAAATTATTATTGACGAAAGAACTTCGTTCAATTAGGCGAAGTAAATATTGAATTAGGGTAAACTTATTGTTATGCAGGAGCATAACTTGAGAAAATAAAGGTAGGCATGTTCAACTATTGAACAAACTATAAAATATACCTAATAATAAAAATTGACATTGACGCTGAATGGATAGATGACTGATGTGATAAATAATTATTATGACATTTCTAAAAATAAAATATAAGCATCGTTCAATGACGGATCAAATAATGTTGGATTGACTGCAGCGTCGTTGCAAAGTACCCAACTGCCGTCATCCCTCCGCACAGTGGCTGTATATATCTTGCGCATGCGCAGAGGCTACTATTGATCCGAGGGTCATGAAACTCATAGGGGACCATCTACACATCAAACCAAACAATCACTGAAAATTTCATCGAAATTGGTCAAGAACTCCCGGAGTTATGCGCGTAACAACGATTTCGTTTGCGCATGCGCAGAGACTGCTATTGATCCGAGGGTTATGAAATTCCTCCTATCCGCACAATTCCTGAAAATTTCATCAAAATCGGACTATAACTTCGTGTAGTTTTGCCGGTAACAAGGATTTGCTGACAGACAGACACACAGACAGACACAGAACCAAAATTGTTCAGAAAGTTCTAAAACGCAAAATGCGAGTGGAATTTTCGATTTAGGAGACAAAAAAATTTTCACATTCCGAAAGTGAAAACACTGCTTCCGCTACCTTGGTAGACTCGGAAGCAAAAAGCAAGATGGTGTTTTTCTCGATTATAGTTTTGGGACGTACGATCGGTTTACAATGAAAGAGTCTCAGTCCGACGCTTCCTTGATGTAGTTTTGAGCCTCTAGTTTGCGGTGTTCTACGGTAGACGGGCCTTTAATATCATTATTGTCAGGTATATTTGTCATTTTAGCCAGGGGCAGATGCAACTGTGCTCCTGTCAACAGCCGCCCCTGCTTCTTATCTCATAGTTATAATCTAGATTCTTTAAACAACCGCCATTTCATGTTTTAGCATATTAAATCGATTAGTTGTACCGCTATGGTTATGTTGATAGTTTAGCCTTGCTCGCGCGGTCCAGATAAATACAAACAGGGGAGAGAAGTTAAGGAAGAAACACAACTAAGCAGGATGAAATGAAGTTGTATTGAAGTAAATTGAAGCAATTGAAATGAAAAAAAGGGAATGAAATACGAAGGAACGACCACTCTCGGTTAATCTCCACGGAGATATGAAATCCTTCTACGCTGTTACCTTCCGTCTTCCTCCTCTCTTCCACATCACCCATCTACGTCATTTTTTGCTTATCAATCGACTGGGAGCGAGCAGGAAGCAGTCAGCTGACAAGTCATTCGGTCGTCCTCTTAATGCCCCGCCCCGATTAAACGGGCTAGCTCTTGGCGGTACATCTCTCCCCAGGTTAAGTCCTTAGCGTGGTCCTCCATGCGCCATAGCCAGGAATTGGTTGGAGTCCTGGTCCATTTGGCCTTATGAGGCATTTCCCAATCGCTTCAGGTCAGCTCAGAGACAGGAGAGTGTGAGGCGCACCCGCCACTGCCCACAGCCAGTCGATTTCATAGCAAAGACGTTTCTAGGGATAGAAAGAGGGTGTTGCGTGGGTTTGTCCTGGTGCGGATGGTGCTGCTATGGAAACTTCCGATTTGAGAGGGTCGCCCGGAATAAAGAGTATGGGCACAGAGTAATGCCTAAGAAATAGATAGATAGATGAAAATACAGTTTGAAGATACATCAGTCTAGAATATAGAGGAGGCGTAACTAGAATGAGACATAAAGCACACCGCTAGCCCCGCGTATGTAGTAAATAAATTAGTCTCGTGGGCCCATCAGTTGATCAGTGTGCCTGTTCACTTTCACATTCTTATTTTTTGTTAACGTTCTAGACCTCAGAGAGGATGAACTTGGTTCAAGTGAGATCTTTCTGTTCATTGATGTCTCTAATTTACAAACAGAGTGAAATTGGCAGTATTTCAAGTGTTTCGGTGTTCAGATTTCTGATATTTTGGTTCATTCATTCTACTCAAAAGTGATGCACCAGTCTTGGGGAAAAGCTTTGGGCGGGCCCAATTTCGTTTCTGATTTTTGGATTCGACATACTCTCTTATTTTACAAAGGGGAAGAAGATGAAAAACTCCCTCACGCGAAAGCTGCCCACCGAGCTCCCTACGGTATCGAATATCAACGGAATCGGTTCGAAACATCGGTAGAAGTAGGTAGGCAGAATGGAAACGTCAGCCGGGCAGAGAAGCGAGATACGACAGCGGAAGAACTGGACAAAGGGCCCGGAACGAGGAAAGAGAGAAAATGAAAAACAAAAGAAGCGGCAATTAAAACCGAAACTCTCTGAAGAGGGCGGGCTTTCTCTCGAAAGTAAACAATCCCCGTTCGTGACTGGGACCAGAGCAAAGAAGGTCAAATAAAAAATGTGGATAGGGCCCGGCGCAGGCTCCAATTGGTTGGAAACTCTTATTATTATTAAATTATGATGTTTATATTATATTCTACGATGTGGAATAGGAATTGAAATAATTTACGCTACGTATGTTATTGTGGCCGTGGGGTAAAGAAGCTGGTTTGCGTTTGGGAGAAAAACATACTTCCACGAAAACCTCAGAATATATTGAAGTTAGTCGTTGGTAAAGCTAAGCGTTTGTCGGGCGTATAAAATGAAACACGCTTGGGGGTTGGAGTCTGTTTTAGGTACAGCGTCGCTTTATAGTCTCTTAGCACCGGTGGCGTCGGTAGACAAAAATATTTAGATTGAGGGACTATACCAAGAATCTTTCCCAACTCTAAACAAACAAGAAACAGCAAGCAAAGAAGAATAATTAGGAAAAGTTAAACATTGAATATCCCAAAGCAACGAAAGTCTTTCATGAAATTGTTAGCGGTACCACATTGACCGAGACATCGAAGGACATCGATCGATCGAACGGTAGAAAACTGTTTCCCTCCCTCCGAGGTTATTTGAAAGCTGCCCCTAAAACGCAAACGGTGCTTTATTCCGTAATTCAATGTGTCTACTGACTGTAAATTCATATTCAAATTACTCTATGGGACCAGAATGAAATTCTGGAAATTGATTGCCAGCAATGGGACCTCAACTCATATTTCTCTCGTTGAAGAGCCTCCAGATATACTGGTTACTGACAATGGGGTACAGTTCGTATCCAATGAGTTTGCAGGTTTTTGTGTCATCGCAGGTAATGAACAAATGGAGAAGCAGACCGCTGCACGGTGTTTCAAAACGCCAATCTAGCTGTTCAAAAGTCTTGATGCTCAACTTCAATTTTACAAAAATGTTGAATATGCGTATTCCTATAGGATTTTCAACGTGGAATCCACAAAAAGTGGAAAAATCCGAGTCAAGTTTTCTCTCATGTACTTTGGGAACGGGGAACATTTACTGAACGTAATTGAACGATTATGTACACTTCATATACTGTCAAATGAATTTGAAGCCGCCATCAAAATTAGATTCATAAGATTAGTTGGTAGCTGGTGCCGACAGTCCGAGAATCTTGCAAGCGAAAAGCTTGCAGAAAGTGCATGAAGGGTTTCCATGGTTGTCAGCACTATCAACTTCATCATCAGATAGAACATTAACACAGCATTTGGTGAAATTCTTGTATCAGAAACTGGGCTTTCCTAGGTAAAGCCGTCATTGGCAGGTATTGATGGAAAGAGGACGGTCACATTGCATAACGGAATTCTTCAACGGTCGCAAGATTCCAGAAAAGTATCAACCTCGAATGTAATAGGGAGGAATGAGTGTTGTTTTAGGTAAATAGCCATGTACAACTATTTATAGTTGATTTCAAAAGTTTGCTGTTTAGTTCGGGATTCATTCACATTTCTTTGAGTTCAATACAGTTTCAATACTAACTAAAACTTGATAACCCTCGTCTTTATTCTAATGGGCGGTTGGGAGGTGTTAATCGTTGACCACCAAGTGGCCCCTGACGACCTCGAAACGAACTCGGGCAGTAGATGCGGTGAAACCGCAAAAATGTGGGTCTACCGCTAAATGAAAGAAGATATCCCGGGAAAAAGAGCAAAACAATATCATAATTGGAGAGAGAAACGAATGAATATCGAGTGAAACTTGATAAGCGCCTGGATCTGTAAAGAAGGGAATGGTCCAAAACCGGGACAAAGTAAAGAGAAAGGAAACGGATGAACTGATATGAAAAACTGGGGATCGCCGCTGTCCTGATTCCTTGACCGACAGTCCTCCTGCAGGTAAAGGCTCTTGGTGGGTTGTGAGGTGATGGAATCGTATAGTTGCCCCTTCCAATGAGCTGGATGCATTGATAATGCTCCGCCACTCTCAGAGGATGAACCAGACCCTTGAAAACGTCTGATTCATCCTCTAAGGCGTCAGATTCTAAAATCGGGAAGGGGCCAACTAACCAACCATATCAATCACGGTGTGCTATTTCCAGCTATTGATAGCTGCATCATTCAGGCAGGCGGTTGATTGCTGGTGTATGGAACTCGGCGATATTGGTGGATAGAGGAGAGGGGTTGCAGTAGGGTAGTCAAATCGAACCACCAAAATCGATGTCCGCCGTATCACGCATATTTGCCTCAAAATGATGCAAATGATATTGAGCTTTTGACCAAAATTTCGATTCAAAAATCAAAAAATCAAAAATGAAAAACAAATCTTTATTGACAAAGGTTATTATACCTATTCAATGCATGGGATAATCCCACAAAATAAATAAATGCTTCCAAGTATCTTGTTTCCTAAAAGGAGTGAACTGAACATAGTGAGTACGTGCTCAGACGACGGTGTTCTAAAATACTGTAAATGGATTATCTTTTCTTCTCCGAGTAACCCCTCAGTTTACAAACATTTCAAAAATAGGTAAACCATTTACTATTCAACAATCAACATCGTTCCAAAGAAAGGAGAAGCAAGGAAATCACCATACTTAACTAATTATCACAACATCATATTTAAGAAATTATTTACATTTATTATTTACACTCGCTCCCGTCTTCATAACATTAGCTAAAGTAAATTGGGCCAAAAAGCCCTCATAGAATCTACATACCATTCAACCGCACTCTTTCCTTACAATAAATTGTAACGCATGTGATCAGGGCTCACTCTATGGAATCCGAAATACTTCAGGCGAAGATTAGCTGATTGGAGACATACGCTGCAAACTTTCTCTCGGTCCGTTCTGTTGCATAGAACACGTAGCTCTCTCTCGGCAATGGCATGCTGGTCGCCCCTAAACCAAACGCTCAAGCAGAAACCACTGGAGAGTCTGGGTTGGGAGAATAGGCGTTTCTCCTCAAGATCCATTTGGAAATTCAAGTACGGTTCAGGAGCGGAGCTAGTTGAACTCAAAAACTTGTAATCCACAGAAAACGATGACATTTGTTCTCGCTCAAGATCCTGATACAGCAGCCTCGTCCTGAAACAACCGACGACCAAAGTTCTTTGTTGTGCCACTTCCACCAGGTTCTGTGTTTCCCCACAGGTGCCTAGAACCAATCTCGCTGAGCAATTTTGGTTTATTATTCAATAATAAACCATTGTAATCTCGTAACTGGCGATAGAAATCGCGAATTTTGTGTGGCTCCCCCAGTACTGAAAATTTCATGGTTTACGTTTCAAAGGGTGTAGAATCCGAATCTGCAATAAAAATGTTTCCGTCCGTCCGCCGTACACACGATTTCTCCCAAACGGCTGAAGCAAAAGAAGCTGAAATTTTCAGGAAAAATCCATGTTGGTCCGACGAACCGTAAAATTAGATTCTTGAGCCAGTGCTCTAAAATCGTCCGAATTATTATTTAAAAAATATTGATGCCTTTAAGAGTCTTGTCCAAAGTTTTTCTAAAACCAAAACAAGTCTCTAAAGCTTAAACCTATTTGAAGGCTTACAGGCTCAAACGTATCATTAAAATCAAGAGAGACTAATGAGCCATTGAAAAAGTGGTTTTGCAAAATTTGACAAAATTCACTTTTCAGGCTAGCTTTTAACCTTTTAGTTCCCTTTGAAAAACCACAGTTGAAAACTTAGACGATGGGATATTCAATGCTTTCTCCAACGGTATCCTTAGATTTGCAAATACTTCGAAAACGCCGGAGTTACGGCTGTTTTAGTGACGTAAGGTCGAAAATCATCAATTTTAACAAAAAACGCACGTGTTTCTGCAGTTAATCACCATTTTCTTTACGAAAAAGATTTTTTAAAACCAAAAGAACTACACCGTTAGAAAGCTGACGTTTCGGCGGACGTTTTACCAGGTCTGCACAGTTGTGTCTCAAGTATTAATGGGGTTGCTGGGCGAGATGAAAAACAGGCGATTTCAAGATTCTGACAAAACTGCCATTTCGCGCGGCAATCGCAAATCTCCAATGCAATAAAAAAATGTTATCTGACATCGACTCTTCTAGCGGTGTCTTCAAATTTGATCTATCTCAAAAATTGAGGGAGTTATAACAGTTTTAGTGACATAATATCGAAAACACGAAAAAAATTTTAAATCGCGAATAACTCGAAAACGAAGCCTCTAAAAAAATATTGCTATGAAGCACTTTTGGTCGGAAATGAGTTGTAGAATACGTAGAAGACGGATTGTGCATAACTCCTGGGACACCCTGTATACCTACTTAATATGATATATTTTTAGTAGACTTATGTATCAGTATTACGTTCATCTACATTTATTAATGTTTCAGGAATTAATTTGTTCTTAGTATATTTATATGTCCCTATTCATTTATAGATGAGACAACCATTTTATAACTAATTCATAATTCACCGCCCGTAATTGAAATTAACCACAAGAAACTTTCTGTAGTTCAATGCATCCCTTGAAAAATGATACAATCTTGACCGTTGATTGATTGAAGAACATTTTAAAAATTGCCATATTCAAAGTTTTGGAGTTATTGCAAAACTTCGTTTTCTTAGAAAATTAGGTAAATGTCTATAAATGAACCAGATATTATCAAGTTTTTAGAACAAAGGATCTTGGAATGGCGAAAGGAGCATTTGCCGTGGATAAATTCAACTGTAGACAAACCACTTATTTATATTATTCGAAATCTCCACTTTAAATACAAGCGTAAGGAAACCCCTTTAACCCCTTTTCCCTATTCAGAAATTTCCGAGCGACAACCGAACAATAATGAACCCTCCTAACTGGGGAGTTACGCAACCTTCCGCCCCCCTGTAAAGGCAATTTCTAATGAAAACCTCCAGACTTGCCGTAACCCGGGGTTCGGGAAAAGGAATTGCGTAACAGGGTTGTGTAACCGGTTTTGCCTTCCACCGGTAATTGGCAAACCTAGGTACAGAATTCGCTTTTTAAAAAAAAGACGAAACACGGGAGAAGAGAGAGAGAGAAAGAGGAGGACTTTTGGTTTATTTTCTTACCTAATAAGAAGTCGTGGAATCAGACACAGTTTTCCCTGCTTTTGAGGGAAAATGAGAAAATGAGGGAACAAGTTGGGTTGAGGTCATTATTTCCGGAAAATGGAGTTAGAATTCCAATATTGATATAACGAAAACTTATTTATACACAGGATGTCCAGCGTATGATCCGAAAAGCTTCGCACAAGTGTTCTACAACTAGTTTCCAACAAAACGCTGCAAATTCTTTCACTATTTATTAATTATTCAATGATTCATGATTTGAATTTCTACTAAGGTTTGGAGTGTGGGTGTTTCACAGGTGATAGGGCGATTATTGAATTTCAGGAGGGACTCAAATATGATCAACTGATCAATCCAAATGGTTATTTTGGTTGAGAACCGATTTAAGTGCTCTATGCATATCTCCCGAAATTCAATAATCGCTCTATCATCTGTGAAACACGCACACTCCAAAGCTTAGTAGAAATTCAAACCATGAATCATTGAATAATAAAACCCAGTGAAAGAATTTGCAGCGTTTTTTCAAGAGCGATTACAATGGAAAAATATTATATTTGAAAATTTTAAATTTCGTAAGACGGAGCATGCATATCAGAATGCTTCAACCCGTCTATCGGCTATAAACCCTTTTAGGAGTTCACTCCAGTATCCACATTCAGTACATCACTAGGTTACTGCGATTAAAAAAAAAAAACTTTTGAGTTTGTTTTGATCGCAGTAACCTAGTGATGTACTGAATGTGGATGCGATGTTGGCAGCATAAATCGGGCCGTACATCGGGAATGGTTTGAGCTACGGACCTGGGTAGGGGCTCATTCGATTCCTCATGGAAAGTTCTTTAAAAAAAGTCCAAATTTAGGCCGCCTTGATTTTTTTGAGGTTTTTAGGGATTTCAAAAAACTTTGACAACCCTTGAAGGGCACTTTAAATTAAGTGAGAGTGATGGCTAAAGAATTGGGGCGTTGTCGGACCAATATTGATTTTTCCTGGAAATTTCAGATTTTTTGCTCCAGCCGTTTGGGAGAAATCGTGCGTACAGCGTACGGAAAAATTTTCATTGCAGATTTGGATTCTACACCCTTTGAAACGTAAACCATGAAATTTTCAGGGGGGGTTAAAAATGTTTTTTTCAAGAGCGATTACAATGGTTTATTATCGAATAATAAACCAAAAGTGCCTCTTAAAATTTTTTCTGAGGCTTTGTTTTCGAGTTATTTCACTTTTAAGATTTTTCTTTTCTTGTTTTCGACCTGAAGTTTTTGAAGTATTTGCAAATCTAAGGTTTTTTTTTTTGAAATTTTATTGTACCAAGTAATAACTTATTAACAACATTATATTGAAAATAGGGATACATATCCAAAACTAAGATACATCACTGAGTTTTGTCCTTTCTGACTGATTGTTCCACTCAACTCCTTCACAAATAGGCAAGGTGAAGTGGTTTGGTACCCTTTAATCTTCTGGTGATATTACTTGCGTCAAGGAGATGGACAGCTTCCTCGTTGACGTGATATCTTAGCCGCTGGAGATGACTCTCAGCTTGTCGCTTTATAGCCTCACTAACTGTTTCGACCTGAAGTTCATGATGGAGACGTTCATTTCGAAAGTACCATGGTGCATTCACAGCAATTCGTGGCACGTTATTCTGGAAGCGTTGGGCTCCATAGGTCCAAACAGGTTTCAGGACCTGGTTGTACAGGGTTAGCTCGTTCTTTATCGACAGCTTCGACCGTCTTCCCATTAGCCAGTACATTTTCCTGAATTTGAGTAGGAGTTCTCCCTTTTGGTTTATTATTCAATAATAAACCATTGTAATCGCTCTGGACAAAAAAATTCTAACCCCCCCCTGAAAATTTCATGGTTTACGTTTCAAAGTTTGTAGAATCCGAATCTGCAATAAAAAATTTTCCGTCCGTCCGCCGTACGCCGTACGCACGATATCTCCCAAACGGCTGGAGCAAAAAATCTGAAATTTTCAGGAAAAATCCATCTTGGTCCGACGACGCCCCAATTCTTGAGCCAGCTCCCTCACTCAATTTAAAGTGCCCTTTAAGGGCTGTAAAAGTTTTGTAAAATCCCTGAAAACCTCAAAACTAGTCGAATCGGCCTAAATATTTTCCCATTTGAAGAACATACCATTAGGAATCGAATGAGCCCGTTTTTTCGTTTATTATTGTTTGTTTCTAACCTAGTGATGTCCGGCCGATAGCGTCGAGTTGTAGTGAATGTGGATACTGGAGTGATAGCCGATGTGAATACTTGTAGTGTAGTTAGTAGCCGATACACGGGTTGAAGCATTCTGATAATATATAGGTAAATATTATTCAATATTATTACTGGGGTAAATAAGTATTCTTTCACTGGGGTTTATTATTCAATTGGCTTGCGTTCATGATTTGAATCTTACTAAGCTTCGGAGTGTGCGTGTTTTACAGGTGATAGAGCGATTATTGAATTTCAGGAGATATGCATAGACCACGTAAATCGGTTCTCATCCAAAACACCTATTTGGATTGATCAGTTGATGATATTTGTGTGCCTCCTCTACATCTGTCTACCTTTGGCTACATCGTTTAAATTTGGATTCGGGGAAGTTTTAACGCAATACGAGTGCTAAAGGACTTGATAAATTATAGATGTTTTTATTTTGGGGGGGGGGGGGGGGTATTGTGGTTCAATAAAAAAACGCTGCAAATTCTTTCACTGGGGTTTATTATTCAATCGGCTTGCGTTCATGATTTGAATTTCTACTAAGCTTTGGAGTGTGCGTGTTTCACAGGATAGGGCGATTATTGAATTTCAGGAGGCACACAAATATGATCAACTGATCAATCCAAATAGGTACTTTGGTCGAGAACAGATTTACTTGCTCCATGTATATCTCCTGAAATTCAATAATCGCCCTATCCTGTGAAACACGCACACTCCAAAGCTTAGTAGAAATTCAAATCATGAACGCAAGCCAATTGGATAATAAACCCCAGTGAAAGAGTTTGCAGTGTTTTTGTTAAATCTAAGGATGCCGTTTGAAAGAGCATTAAATTTCCCATCGTTTCAGTTTTTAACAGTAATTTTTTAAAGAAAACTGAAGGGTGAAAAATGATCCTGAAAAGTAAATTTGGCCTAATTTTGAAGAAACAATTTTTTTAATGAATCATTAGTCCCCCTTAATTTTAATGATACATTTGAGCCTGTAAGCCTAAAAAATGTGCATGCCCTGCTCTTTGAGGATTTTTGATTTTTAACCTTATTGATTCTTTAAATGTATACAGTTTGGTGAGGTGAAAGTCATAAGGGACCATCTTTTATCAGTGTCAGAATTTCTATTAACCCCTCCCCTACATATTGTGAGCCTCTTCCTGCTCACCTCCTATCCCATGAACATCACAGGAGTGATGCTCTACTTCCGCTTGTTAAAACCAACGTTTAAACGTAAAAAAGCTGAAGCTTGAAGCGGTATCCTGTGGGTGTTGCGGGCTGATCGCCACAGCCCTTGGCAGGGGCAACTAGTGCATACCGATCCTTTCTTGTTGTAGCCACGAAGACAGAGCTGCCACCGGAAAGTAAACGATACACCGCGGATAATCGAGGAGCGGAAAGTTTTGAATGAATCCGAGACAGAATAAAAACCGAGGTGATGAAATAAAAGGAGCTTTTTCAACCTGTACGGTCTGGTAGGTAGGTATAATATTTCCTAGCCGTGAAAATAAATGAAAAAAAACTCGAGAGTAAACCGATATTATGGAAGAAGGTCTGTTGAAATCCACCCTTTGCGGTTTTCGAAAACAATGTAGACTCCAGTTAAATCAGGTTGCAGTTACAGTAAACGTTGTGAAAGGAAGTCAACAAAACAAAAAAACAAAAACAAGAGTAGAAGTTCAGCCAAACGGGCAAGATGTGTAACAACTTTCACCAAAATTTAGTTTGAAAAAGGTCAAGTTTTTTTAAATTCTCGACAATTTTTTGGAAACAAATATTACTTTACAATTTAGTACATATAACATATTTTTTTCTGTACGTAGAGAATGGAACTTGAGTTAAGGTAGCTGCTCATTAGGGTGATTCCTATTTTACGGGACAATCGCTGTCCTTCATCGATAAATAATTTTCTGTTCAACTTTTTACAAAAATTATTTTTGTAGATTTTATGTGGTAACTAGGCCTACTCATGGCTGTCATAAAGTTCGGCTACTCTTCATTGTACATGCCGGTAATTGATCGAAATGTACCTCTAATCTCATTGTCATGGTCTGTCCGTGAGTCAGAATTTGAACTTAATCCGAAATTTTATCCGCTCAAAGTACGTTTTACCGGAAATATTTTAACTAGAATTTTTTTAGTTACTGGATGTTAGTGCGCTTACGAGTGGGACTAACTTTTAGATAGTCTGTACGAATCAAGTGCTCAAAGTTTGTCCCAAACCTTCTGTCTCATTGTCATGGGTTTGAAGGAAATCATCGTAGCTCTCTCAAATGAGGGCATTTTTTGGCAATTTAAAGTTTTTTCAGCGTTGGTAACCTGCCCTTTGAGGAAACACCATGCTTCCGTCGTTTCTATACAGTTGGGGCTCAAAAATGAAGTTAGCCGTTTGTAAAACAGGTGTGTACGTTTCATACTTCTCATTGTTATGGGTTTGAAAATCACTCTTAATCAATCTTATTGATTCGTTTAGCATTCATTTTGGGATAGAGATGTAAAAACTCTATTTAATGCAAGTTTCAATTTCTATAAGTGTTCATTAGACTCCTAATTGCAGAAGGTTAATGTTGATTTCTCATTGTCGTGGCGATTTTAAACTTCATTGTTGTGGCTACACAAAAGCCGTCATATCTGTTTGAAACAATTTTTTTTTTTCAAGTTTGGTATTTGATACTAAATAAATACTAATATTAAAATGTGATACTGGTTCTAGCACAAAGTCAGGAAAAACTGAAATCAGATATCTGTCTCATTCAACCTTACCTTTACATTGTTTACGTAATTCTATCGTTATTTGGTTGTCATGGATACATACCATTCTCGCAACCTATAAAATTTTAAAACCTGAATTTTGAGGAAACAAACGAAAATCATGCGTGCTTGTACATCACTATACCATTAGAGTAACATCTAGATTGTATAATAAAAAATCATTAATTTAGGAGAACAAAATTTTTTAGTCAGAATCAAAACCTCGTTTGTCCCGTTAAATGAGAATCACCCATTAGCAGTCCTTATCAACAATATTTCAGTAATAATGATAAAGTTTAGTTATTAAGTTAGCTAGGTTAATAAATAAGGAAATAAATGATACAGTTACCATTGTATAAAAAATACAAGATATACTAATACAAATGATCTAATCTGAATATAATTTGGTAACAATTTTTTTTTTAAAGATCATTAAGGAGATCTACCGGTTTTCTCTTTAGCCTTATTCAGGTTTGTTGGTTTATCAGACTGGTTTATCAGAAATTGGATTTTGGTGGGTTGATATGGTGTCGAATTGCCGTTGGAATGCCAAGGATTTCACTTCTTTAACCATCCGATGTATCACAGAGGTTTTCACATACCATACAGCATTTGTGATTAGACGGAGAGCTCGGTTTAGCTGTACTTGTACCTTATTATTTTGTGAGGTACTATCAGATCCCCATGAGGAACGTCAATACTGCCATATCGGTCTGATCATGACAAGGTATATTGGCACAAAGAGAGCTGGGATGTTGGTCCGATTAACGGTTTTAGGAAGTTTGTTCGACTTCGTAGTCTCTTGACCAGGTCGCTTACGTGATCATTGAATAATAATTTATTATCCAACCTAATTCCAAGGTATTTCACACTACGACTTTCGGGTACGGTTGTGTGGTTTAGTTGAATGGGTTGTACTTGATGGTTTCTTTTGTATGTGAATGTGATCGTGCTCGATTTTTGTGCGTTCATCGTCATTCGCCATTTTATGTTCCATTTTCAATTTCAGAAACATGTTGTTGGAGGTTACTCGATGCTTCATTACCAGAGCTAGATCGAGACAAAATGGTCTGGTCATCCGCGAACATAGCTAAAGTGGTGTTTAGCGAAGTCGGTATATCACTAACATAGATTAAGTAGAGGACCCCACACAGTCTCTTGTGGCACCGACGAAGTTTTGCACTTGCTAGTTGAGGAGCTTACTTTCAAAAAGGCACATATCAAAATCTGGGAGAAAACATTTTTGTCTCAATTTTCTGTCTCTGAATATGAGTTGAATCAGATCCCCTTATCATTTCCGAACAAAACAGAACACATCCACGTCAATTCCGGGGCTAAAGTTATGTGTTAGCATCAAAAGGTAACAAATCCGTCCCCTACATTTTTTTCAGTGCCTTGCAATCGAAATGGCACACATCCTCCGAATTTCTTCAGGCGATAAGTCGTGGGTTTTCAAAAAGGCACATATCCAAAAAGAAGCATTGCGCCTTCGTCTTGACGTTGAATATTTACACGAGACTCGATAGATGGCAGGCATGACAAATAGAAATATGGAGTCAGGTAAAGTTTTCAATAAAACCTACAGAATGGAGAATGAATTCTTTCTTTTTCAAAAAGGCACAAATCCATGAGTTTTGATCAAAAGGCCACATTTTCAAAGTGAAAATGGATATACAGCCTCGTGTTTTGGAGAAAATTGATTCATATTCTGAGGCATCTTTATCTGTGCCTTCTCACACATTACTCCAATGAGAAACTGCAGAAAAACATCTCCACTAATCTGCAAATCGTTTTTTTCACTTCCTGAACATTTTGTCGGAATGGATATGTGCCTGTTTGAAAGTAAGCTCCTCAGTTGAGGTACTACAATCACATTTGACGTGGAACGTAGGATTCGTTAGAAATGATTGGGTCACGTGGTAGTACGTGTCGCATACAAGTGGTTTTAATTTGAGTAAAAGCCCAGTGTGCCAAACCTTGTCAAAGGCTTTTTCCGTATCAAGGAAAATACCTTGGCAAATTTCTTGTTTTTCATAGGTGTCAAGAATTTCTTCGGCGAGCCTATGAAGCTGCTGTTGACAAGAGTGTGACTGCCGGAATCCGAAAGTCAAGTTTATTGAACAATTTAATTATTCTCGCGCAAAAGTGAATGAGATTGCAATTATATCCCATGATTCAATAGTCTCAACATAATGGGGATTATATTTTTATTATGTTCACACCTCTCCATATTCACAGTCATGTTTGAGTTATTTTTTCTGTAAAAGTTTAAGCCCTTAGAGTGCAATGAGAGGATTAATTGTCTCATTAACTTGGAAACCTCCCTATATCCAGCAATATTCCATTCAACAACCACCGATTCCAAAACTCATCCGGCGCATGCACAAAACGTAACATCCGTCGTTATATCAAGGAGGCGATGGAATGAACTAGGCTCAAGCGCTGTATTCGGGCGAAAAAGGATCAGGTTCACGGTCAGGTTTCATATTCAAAACGTCATTATCGGTGGGTATCAAAGTATAAAATAAAAGAAGAAAAAAACCATTTAATTGGTAGTTGAGGTAATTAAGGATTTAATTGGGTTCAGTAAATAAAGTTCCACTTTGGTTAAATCACGTTTAACGATATTTTTATTGATTATGGCCGATCAATAAAAAATTAGATACAACTGAGAATAAAGACAAGAGAGAATTTATTAAAATAAGGGTTCTTCAATCAAATAATCAATACTGCTTGTTTTTTTTTTTCATTTGAGGTAATTAAATATTGTTAAATAATGTTGAATGGCAAAAAGTTGATTTAATTTTAAAAATTAGCTGTCTATAACTAAATTTGATTCCTCGATTCCTCGTGGAGTGTTCTTCAAAAAGAGCACAAATTTAGGCCGCCTTGACTTTTTTTGAGGTTTTTAGGGATTTTACAAAACTTTGACAACCCTTAAAGGGCACTTTAAATTAAGTGAGAAAGCTGGCTCAAGAATTGGGGCGTCGCCGGACCAACATGGATTTTTCCTGAAAATTTCAGCTTTTTTGCTCCAGCCGTTTGGGAGAAATCGTGCGTACGGCGGACGGACGGAAATTTTTCTATTGCAGATTCGGATTCTACACCGTTTGAAACGTAAACCATGAAATTTTCAGGGGGGGATAGAATTTTTGTTTTTCAAGAGCGATTACAATGGTTTATTAGTGAATAATAAACCAAAAGTGCGCAAATTTCGTGGTTTTTTGCAATTTTCTCAGATACTAAGAGATAAATTTTGGTTGCAAACGTCACATTCGTGTTCAGCACCCTCGAAAACATAAGAATTAAGTGAGAAAAAACCTCTTAAAACTTTCCACCTCCAAACCCCTGAGGACCGGAAAGCCTAGCAAAGAATTTCCCGAAATCGAGGCGTAAATATGGAGTCCAAATTGTATATTTGTTTGTTCGATCTAACAGGTAGAGAATTTGTTTGCATATTTTGATGATACGCTTGAAGAATAGTTTTCCTCGTGGATGTTGCTTCTCAGATTACCTACGGTACCGCTTGTATTGCTTTGTGGTGTCATGAAAGTAAATTTATTTTGGCTAAAAGGAAGGTGACGATAATGCGTGCGTTAGTCCCCGTCTTTCACTCAAACTCAACTGTACGCTGATTCCATTACATTGTTTGCATTCTCGAACTGCTCCTAGGGTGAAATCCGATATGTGTGGGACGGTGGAGCAGAATCATCCATCTGCTTTTTATCCAGGCATATATTACAACGTTTGCATGGTTACCAAGTAGGATATTTCCTTTACTCGTAACTGTTTAGTGAAATTTCAAACATGAAATATAATAAAATCCATCCAATTTTCTCCGTAACTACCCGTCCAAATTTTGGACGAAATTTGGCTAAAAAATCATCCGTTTTGTGAGAAATTGGAGAGGTGTCAGTAATTAATGGCTGAAATTAAAAAAAAAAAAAAAAAAGCTGCAAATTTTTTCACTGGGGTTTATTATTCAATTTCATTCATTTGGCTTGCATTCATAATTTTAATTTCTACTAAGCTTTGGAGTGTGCATGTTTCACAGGCGATAGAGCGATTATTGAATTTAAGGAGGCACACAAATTATGATCAACTGATCAATCCTAATAGGTATTTTGGTCGAGAACCGATTAACGTGCTCTATGCATATCTCCTGAAATTCAATAATCGCTCTATCACCTGTGAAACACGGACACTCCAAAGCTTAGTAGAAATTCAAATTATAAATGCAAGCCAAATGAATGAAATTAATAATAAACCCCAGTGAAAGAATTGCAGCGTTTCATGCATATCAGAATGCTTCAACCCGTGTGTCGGCTATTGACCCTTTTAGGAGTTCAGTCCAGTATCCACATTCACTACATCACTAGATTACTGCAAGAAAAAAAAAAAAAAAAAAAAAAAGTGCAGTAAGCTACTGATGTAGTGAATGTGGATGCATATGTTTGCAGCATAAGATCATGCCATACATCGGGAATGGTTTGAGGTACAGACCAGGGGAGGGGCTCATTCGATTCCTCATGGAAAGTTCTTCTAAAAAAGTCCAAATTTTTGGCCTTGGTTTTTTTGGAGGTTTTTAGGGACTTTACAAAACTTTAACAACCCTTAAAGGGCACTTTAAATTAAGTGAGAGAGCTGGCTAAAGAATTGGTGCGTTTTCGGACCAACATGGATTTTTCCTGAAAACTTCAGATTTTTTGCTCTAGCCGTTTGGGTACGACGTACGGCGGACGGACGGAAACATTTTTATTGCAGATTCGGATTTTTC
Organism: Creontiades dilutus; assembly: GCA_031894815.1. Classification (NCBI taxonomy): domain Eukaryota; kingdom Metazoa; phylum Arthropoda; class Insecta; order Hemiptera; family Miridae; genus Creontiades; species Creontiades dilutus. The sequence continues at coordinate 381,107 of JAVIWC010002790.1, read as the reverse complement.
ACCCTTTGAAACGTAAACCATGAAATTTTCAGGGAGCGTTAGAATTTTTTTTTCAAGAGCGGTTACAATAGTTTATTATTGAATAATAAACCAAAATCAAGGTCCCGATAAAGTTTTGGAAAAACGCTGCAAATGGTTAAACACCGGTTTATTACTTCAGTATTAGATGACCATTCTACTCAAATCACTTATTTGTATGTTAAGATGAAGTCTGTGGTACAATAACAAAACTTGTAATGCACCTTCCGCCTCCATAACTTGTAAATCCATTCAAGATGATAATACTTGGGGTGCCGCCAGCCACGCCGTCCAGCTCAGACCTCCCGTTGAATGGGCTCTGCAGTCCTTCTCTGCCCCTCGACCGCCTATCTAAGCGAATGGTGAGTGAACGGATGATCGTATATCAACCCTAGTGGTCTCATTCGATTCAGTTGAATAATCTCTTTCTGAATCAAACAATCAAGGTTCAATTCAGTTAAGTAGCAGAACGAATAGAGGATGTTTTTCATTCGGAGTGTACCTGTAGGTGATGGAAGTATTGTTTGTGGTTGTGCAGTCCAGTTCCAGTATTGATACAAATGATGATATGGGATGGTGAAGCATAGGGGTAGGAAACAAGTCAACTTCTACCATAGACATTCCAGGGTAGCTGAGCACAATTGGCATCGGCCTAAATCAGAGGTGGCAGTACCGGTAAAACCATTAGTCTATGAGAAGGCTCATACCGGTGATGAAGAGGAGGCCTTTGTCTTTCCAAATACAATGCAAGAGAAGTTCGCAGTTCGCATATTAGCTGGAGCACGACCTGGAGAACGGGTAGAGAAATTCGTCACGTCCTCAAATGAAAGTGGGCTCACCTTCCATTGTAGCTGTGAAAGGAAGAAAATCTTGAAGAGGGAAAACTAGGGGATTTCCTAGATAGCTTTTTTCTTGCGGGAAAGGCGTTACTATGGTTTTACTATTATTTCGTGTTTGGGTTTATTGTACTAAAAGTGAAGGCATTCCCATTCACTGGGCTGGAAGATGTGCTAAACACTTTGGTCTGCAAAAAGTCCATCATCTAGGATTGGCCTATTCTACAACGACAGGTCACGTATTAATTCAGAGTTAATCTCCTTATATCACTGCTATTTTTGAGAAAAACCTCCCTAATGAGGAATTAACTCTCCTTTAACCCTCAGGGTCTTTAGTTCGTCCAGTCTCCCTACATTTTATCCAGTATATATACAATTTTCTTACCAAAACCAGAAGATTACATTCATTAAGTGGATTCCAAGGAATTGAAGTTTGCTCTAGGGGCTCCAAGAAGTACTGGCGAACTAAAAAGAATTGAATATTTTTGTGGTAAGGAAGGTAATTGTCAGGGATTAATCATCAAACAAAGACTTTTTTGGCTTTCCAAACAGGGTAGAAGTCATGTTTTTCACTTGAAGAACATGTATAGATCGGAAAAAATGTGAAAATTTTGATACCTGGAGATTTTATGGGAGGTGCGAATACCATACTGAGCGATTCCATTAACCATACTACAGATAGCGATTCCACTTCAGGGCTAAGGGCTTAAACTTTACCATTCACGGGGCTGGAAGATGAGCTCAACACTACTGTCTGCAAAAAGTCCATCATCTAGGATTGGCTTATTCTACAACGACAGGTCACTTATTAATCCAGGGTTAATTAATCTGTTATTTTTCAGGAATTAACTCCTTAATGTGGAATTAACTCTCATTTAACCCTCAAAGTCTTTAGTTCGTCAAGTGTCCGTAACTTATATCCTAGAAAAACCAGAACGGTGCATTGATTTGGTGGATCCTAAGGCATTTTTATGGGTGAAAGAGAATGTTGCGAGGCGGACAATATGATTCCGATAATTCAATAGTACAAGTTTGCTTTACTAGGCTTCAGTCTATTTTCTGAAACTAAAACATACTTTTTCATTGAATTTCCTGTATCTTTTTCTACAATTACGTGTGCTGCTACCATATAATATGGGGGTGATGAATGGACTAGTTGCTCCTTCCAAATTCTGAGGCGATATGCGTGCAATACTCAGGGGATAGCAACCTCGGAAACCCCTCACCGTTTCTTGCTGTTACACTTTTACTCTTTTCTTACTCTACATCATTCTTGTTTTTAACTTCACCCTAGGACGTACTTGATATGCGCTTATCTGATCTTGGGATCATTACAGGCAGTGATGGTTGTTAATTGCTTTAGGGAAATATTAAAGAGACACACGCGACGAGTTAGTTCATAATCATTTTAATAATCTTATCAGTTGGTTGGTTGCAACACATTCTGTGCCCAGGTCTCTGACATCCCCCTTTTTTTTCTCAATTACAAAATCATAAATCAATACACTTCAAATACAAATGAAACAAGACAACTAGTCAATAAGTCAACTTAGTTACAGGTTTGACGAGACGCCCTTTCGCAGTCCTGTACAGTGAAGACTTTGGAGATGATGTAGTCTTGGCGGGGGTTGGAACCTTAGTGGTTGTTGAGTTAGGCATCTGATGCATATCTGCATATCAGTCTTTGGAGATGCTGGAGGCTCCTGAGAAATTTTGGGGCTAGGTTCAGCTATTGCCGGTGACAAGCTTTGCCTTCTTGGGGAAGCAGGAAGCGAGGTCATTGAAGGACGTTTGGATGAGCGGTTTTGAGTAGGTGACAGATCTTGGATTTGCTCATCAACACGATCGTGTCTTGGTTGAAGGAACCACCAGTTTCTCCGATAACGTACACCCTCTGAGGTTTGAATCACGTACGAATTCGATCCTTCTTCGCGACGAATCACTTCAGCCGGTACCCAATTCCTCGTGGATCTTCTCCTCATCACTAGGTCACCATTGTTGAAAATCATAGGAGGTGTTTTACCTTTATCAGCAGCTGTTTTCTGGCTAACTTGCCACTTTTTCAAGGAATCATGTACCTCGGTTGGATCTATCAACTTGGGCATTAAATTCGTTATAAGAGATGGGGTTAAGGTTTTCATCCTTCTTCCTATAAGCCTCTGAGCAGGAGAACCCACATTATTCCTGGGAACGTTTCGATGAGTCAGTAGCGCCAAATATACATCGGATTTTTCCTTGTAGCACTTTATTAGCATCTATCATGATAGGATCATACGTAGACAGTTAACAGCTTCCACCTAGTTCCTCTACATGACCCATCAGGAGTTGAGAAATCACTGCGACTTAAATCGGTAAACGGTGACAGAGAGAAAAATAAATAAATAACGTAACATCCAATACAGACTCCATAAAAAGAAGGTTATTGAATCCTTCAAAACAGAAAAATACGATAGTTACGGAACACTGAAATTGGCTGTCCACTGCACCGATGTTTTGACGTGTTGATGCGTCTCTCGAGACCAATGGTGTCGTAAAGTGGCCGGATTTCTCTCGCCCGCCAATTGAATTGGACGGTCTTCGAAAATGGATTTGTCTGCTCCGTGAATCCTCTCCCAGGGGACAACTTCTCCGGAATGACATTCGATTTGTTGCATTTTATTACGCCTGGTAGAAACGACCTGATTCCGATATCTACTCCTAGTTCGTAGTTCATTCTTGGGAGCAACTATGTATGGTTGCCTTAGAGTTAACTTTGTTTTGACGTTAGAAATAGAATCAGTTGTGCACCATGACTCTATGAGCAAATTTTGGAATCTTTTGGTTTATTATTCAATAATGACCATTGTAATCGCTCTTGTCAAAAAATTTTTTCGTGGTTTAAAATCCAAATCTGCAATAAACCCGTCCGTCCGCCGTAACGTTTCTCAAACGGCTGGAGCAAAAAATCTAAATTTTCAGGAAAAATCAACATTGGTTTTTCAACGTCCCAATGAAGAAAAGAACAACGTTTTGTCAAATCCCTAAAAACCTCAAAAACAGTCAAGGCGGCCTCCTTTTTTGAAGAACAGAGGAATCGAATGAGCCCCTCCCCTGGTAGCTCAAACCATTCCCGATGTATGGCCCGATTTATGGTGCCAACATTTCATCCCCATTCACTACATAACTAGGTTACTGCATTCAAAACAAAAACAACAGCGTTTTGATTGCAGTACCTAGTGATGTAGGGAATGTGGATACTGGAGTGAATTCCTGAAAGGGTTTATAGCCGATACACGGGTTGAAGCATTCTGATATGCATGCTCCGTCTTACGAAATTTAAATTTTTCAAATAGTATATTTTTCCACTATAATCGCTCTTGAAAAAAACGCTGCAAATTCTTTCACTGGGGTTTATTATTCAATGATTCATGATTTGAATGTCTACTAAGCTTTGGAGTTTGCGTGTTTCACAGGTGATAGAGCGATTATTGAATTTCAGGAGATATGCATAGGGCACTTAAATCGGTTCTCAACCAAAATACCTATTTGGAATCAGTTGATCATATTTGTGTGTCTCCTGAAATTCAATAATAGCTCTATCACCTGTGAAACACGCATACTAAAAACCTTAGTAGAAATTCAAATCATGAATCATTGAATAATAAACCCCAGTGAAAGAATTTGCAGCGTTTTTGTTTCGACTTTGTATTTATTCTCATATTGCAAACACAATTCCATGTTAATGATAGGTATTCTTACGTATTAACATGTACTTGATAAAATCCAAAATTTAGCAATTTAACATTTTGTACAGCCTCAAATTTTATCTTACATTCTAATCCCGGCTCGTTTCATAAAGTTCATCAGGTCTTTCAACTGATCAGAGCTTACCTCTTTTTATAAACGTACATAAGTCCTGATCTTCGAGAATTGGCCCCATTCTTCTCTTTCCTCTTCATAGAATGAACAATTCATCATTTTGTGGACCATATCCTCTTCAACTCCGTGATGGTCGTAATTTGGTGAACCTGCCACTCTCATCAAGTATACTCGTAAACTTTGGTTTATATTTCCATGGTTGATTCTCAACCTGACGATTTGGACAATACCTGGCGGTTGGGTTTCGTGTGGGGTTGAATCAGATAATGGTTTTATCCCTTATCCGAAGATGTATGGTCATAACTCACCTACCCCTCCGTCAACAACGCCTTGACAGTGAGGAGCAGTGCGTCCGAGCGTTGGCTCATCTTCTATTAGTGTTGCTCCGTACTTAAACGCGCAGTCAGCCAACCAAGGACATCAGCATCCAACTAGCCGTGGACCATAGGCATTCCCCATGACATTAGTGTGCCCTGGAATCCGCTGAATAATTATGATTTTATTTAGTAGCTGCTATTTTGTACACCAGGTAGTTATTGGTTTCGCCACAATGGATTCTTTGGAGACCCTGGCTTGCAGCTTTTTAGTCGGTGAAGATCACTACTGTAGAGCTGATTTGATTTAGCGCAACTACCATTCCCAGCAGGATGGCATTAAGTTCTGCACTGCATATTTGGAAGACTCCCGATAAGTTTCTTGAATGTAATAACTTAGCCTGCAGGTCATACACTCCAACACCAACTCTTTTTGCTTCTTTAGAGGCATCTGTGAATATTGGAATCATTTAATGAGTTTGATAATATTCATGAAAAATGAAGCTCTGTTCCCCATAATGTTAAGTTCTACTCTACGTAAAACATCCATGCTCCACTCAATGGTTTCAAGTATCCAAGCAAATCTGTCATCCCTATCCTCAGACATCTATGAGGGTTTACGTTTTTAGTAACTGAGTACCAACTTCAAGGCATGTTTTACAACCATTTAACTTTTATGTTTTCGCTCTGCTCTTTTCTGCTTACATTAATAGTAAATCTATTATTATAGACGGAGATAGTAAAATGCCGCTCAAACTGTGATCACAACAAACACACCACGACCCACTTTGACGTCTACAAACCCCGCCTTAAGGTTGAAAATCGCTTGCTACGGTAGCCCTGTCATTGTGACTTAGAACTAAAAATCCACGGACGACACCGAAAAGTCACGAGAGCTCCTGAAGGTTGCCGGACTCGCTCGAAGTTGCGTGTTTGAGCACGAGCCTTAAAGCGATTTGATTGGTCGATGTTTTGGAGGGAGTAAGAGGAGGGTGCTCTCTGCGGTGGGTGCAGGGGGGAGTATGAAATACGCAGAATGACAGCGATTCCACAGTAGTGCTAATGTCGCTGATGAGGCGGTGATTGTGCCAACTGCGAGCACTAAAACTTTTTTTTTTATAAAGAGGACATTGTATATTTAACATCAGTATTAACTAATTCTTTAAATGTATTAACAGAAACATGTTTTCACTTTCATGTAGGTAAACCTATTTCCCCGCTACACCCCCGAGTATCATATCTCAAATATTTGTTGACAAAAAACATTTCAGGATGATAGCACAAACCTCACCCACGTGAGATCCCTCCTCCCACGTACCGCCATGCGCTCGCTATATCTTATTTCGTTTTCCAACTTTTTTTTTCTGCATTAGGCAAGCCTCACCGACCCTACACCTAATTCCATTGATAGAAGATCAAAGAAGCAAAGATGAAAGTGCATCGAATACTCACGGTATCGGAGAACCCTGCAACACGGAGAGCGAGCAGGGAAAAAGGAAGGTTTTTTTTTTCGGTTCCCACCATTCCATTTCGAAAGTTCGGATACTTTTCCTCCTACATTCATCACGAGTGGTTAACAGAGTGTGAAAAGTTCCTACCAGCCAGCCATAACATTAACAAATTGAAAAACGCTGAAAATTATTACAGGAACATTTAATATTTGCATCCCCTTCTACACAGCTTTGTTCGTTACATATGTAAAAGTGAATCACTCCACTTTTATTAGACTTCCGATTGTTACCACAGAAAATAGAATTACGAAATTGAAAATTTACTGTAATTACGTATTAGAAAATGCTTGCACAAATTTGAAACCGCACCTTAGAAGATAAAACAGATCCATTCTGGTGTATTATTCAATAATAAACCATTGTAATCGCTCTTTAAAAAAAAAAAAATTCTAAACCCCCCTGAAAATTTTCATGGTTTACGTTTCAAAAAGTGTAGAATCCGAATTTGCAATAACAAATTTTCCGTCCGTCCGCCGTACGCCGTACGCACAATTTCTCCCAAACGGGTGAAGCAAAAAAGCTGAAATTTTCAGGAAAAATCCATGTTGGTCCGACGACGCCCCAATTCTTGAGCCAGCTCTCTCACTTAATTTAAAGTGCCCTTTAAGGGTTGTCAAAGTTTTGTAAAATCCCTAAAAACCTCAAAAAAAGTCAAGGCAGCCTAACTTTGGACTCTTTTTGAAGAACATTCCACGAGGAATCGAATGAGTCCCTCCCCAGGTCCGTAGGTCAAACCATTCCCGATGAATGACCCGATTTATGGTGCCAACATTTGCGTTATTTTGGTTTATTATTGTTTTTGTTTTGATTACAGTAACCTAGTGATGTAGTGAACGTGGATACTGGATTGAACTCCTAAAAGGCTTTGTAGCCGATACACGGGTTGAAGCATTCTGATAACCATAAAAAACGCTGCAAATTCTTTCACTGGAGTTTATTATTCAATTGGCATGCGATGCATGATTTGAATTTCTACTAAGCTTTGGAGTGTGCGTGTTTCACAGGTGATAGAGCGATTATTGAATTTCAGGAGGCACACGAATATGATCAACTGATCAATCCAAATAGGTATTTTGGTTGAGAACAGATTTACGTGCTCTATGTATATATCTCCTGAAATTCGATAATCGCTCTATCACCTGTGAAACAGTAGAAATTCAAATCATGAACGCAAGCCAATTGAATAAACCCCAGTGAAAGAGTTTGCAGCGTTTGTTAGTAAAAGTGCCCACTTAGGTATTGTCTTCAAAAACCTCGACTTGTTTCGCTGTTTTGTGCATTCAAACGAGTTTTTTCGACCAAATAAAATAGTAAAAATGGTTTTTGATATACCATTCGAAAGCTGACCTTTTGGCGCATTTTTTAAGCTACACGCACCTGATCAAATGCAGATTAGAGTGGAGTATTGAACGTTGGAAAAACCTTCTTTTTTCAAATTTTCTTCAAGTTTGCTTTGTAAAGTGATTTTTCGCCAATTTGATGTGAGAAAGAAAAATCGGTTTGGCGCTTGAAAGATAGGAAATTTAACGCTATTTTCAACGGTATACTCAACTTTTACTTTACATAATACTGTACGTGAGTTATAGCCGTTTTGCTGAGACAAGGTCGAAAACACGAAAACAATCTTAGAAAAAATTGCTAGGAGGCACTTCTTGTTGGAAATTAGTTGTGAAATACGTGAGTAAAGTACTGCGCACCTTATCTGATACACCCTGTATAATTATACTTTTAAATAACAGCGTTAAAATGTCAAAAATGAAGCAAGGTCTCGCAACTGTCGTTTGAATTGTTGCTCGTGAATGAAAAGTATTCAAACGGAACGACCTAATTCTATCGCGTCCCGTCCTCTCCAATTTTGCCGCAAATCCATTAGAATCTTCCCCCTGAAATTCAAAATCTCAGCCTGTTAAGCCGTTAGGCCCTTTTGAACCTTGTGGATCCAAGCGCCGTGTAACGCACGACCGACGGGAATGCGTATTGCGAGAATAAACGGCGCTCCACTCACGGCAAATTAATTTAAAACCCCCTGAATTCCCCCCAAAACCCTGTCGTAGGATTCGGTGTTATTAGCCGTTAACAATTTCCCTCCCTCTTTCCCTTCATTTCTCCTAATTATATCAGCGCCGGCTCCTTTCAATTAACTTGATTGTTAATGAAGAGATTGTCATTCGGGTTGTTACCTCCGTTTGAACTGATCGTCGAACGGCTTCCACTTTGGGTTCTTCGTCTTTTGATGAGGTTCCGTCGAGATGAGAAGGTGTTGGCGCCCGTTGGATCTTCAATGACTTCAGATCGATTTTCGGGATTCGACATTTGATCGATGAACCAACAACGTGTCAAAATATTATTCGCTACAAGATGGTTGTTGTCGGAACTAAGATCGTCCCGACCAGACTATGGCAAAACCGATGTCTCTTTTCCTGGGATAATAACAGAAAAACTATTCGGTATATGTACTCTTTTCATTTAAATGATTAACAGGAGTACAATCCAGTACGGTTACTGATATCAAAACAAAAACAATAATAAACCAAAAAAACGCAAATGTTGGCAGCATAAATCGGACCATAAATCGGGAATGGTTTGAGCTACGGACCTGGGGAGGGGCTCATTCGATTCCTCATGGAAAGTTCTTCACAAAAAGTTCACATTTTGGCCGCCTTGACTTTTTTAGAGGTTTTCAGGGATTTTACAAAATTTTGACAACCCTTAAAGGTCACTAAGTGAGAGAGCTGGCTAAAGAATTGGGGCGTTGTCGGACCAACATGGATTTTTCCTGAAAATTTCAGATTTTTGCTCCAGCCGTTTTGGAGAAATCGAGCGTACGGCGGACGGAGGGAATAATTTGTATTGCGGATTCGGATTCTACACCCTTTGAAAAGTAAACCATGAAATTTTCAGGGGGGGGTTAGCATTTTTTTTCAAGAGCAATTACAATGGTTTATTATTGAATAATAAACCAAAATCACAATTGCCAAGGAACTTCACAGGGGACTTAATCTCTATTCACTTTAATTCCCATTTCCAAAGAAAATCCGCTTTTCCTAATGAGTGGAAGATCCAGTACTTTAATCAGGCGCGAGAGAAAATGACCAATCAGTGATTTTGGATGGGCGTAGGCGCATGGGTACACTCCAGGAGTTTTAGCTCGATGATCCATACTGGCTAATATTTAAATAATACGATGATAAAATATGCTTGGACGTAATCAGTAAATAGATGAATAATAATAGTGATTTGTCTTTTTCAGGGTTCGTCTCTAAGAAATGCCTGGTGACTGGGCAGTGGGAGGGGAAACGGGCTGGAGAGGGGCAGGCAGGTTGGACCAACTACACGCCCTGCTACACGCCCGAGCTGCTGCAGCTGACGAGGAAACTCGGCTCTTCGGACGAAGCTCAGGTAAGATGCTCTTATTTCCACTGATTTGTTGTCTTGTGAATGAAACATTAACCCAAACCTATTACGCAGGGTAACAAATAAGGTAGCACTTCTGGTAGTTAGCTAAATTGCCTATTGATTTACCAAATGTAAAATAACAGTGTGTTATAGTTAGCGAGGATTCATGATCGCATTCGAGTTCAAATTCAAGTCCGTTTAGAGAATAACTGAAGGTCTGGCAAAGCTTAGACGGTATTGATGGAGCATGTCCAGATAGAAGCTTACGGCGCAGTAGGATGAGTATGGAAAATTCGTCTATTTTGTAACTTTAGTGGACCCATGTTGTGTTCCACATAAAGTTCCGTCAAATTAGACCCACCATAGCACAAAATTTCAAATTGGTTCTCCATGAATTTGTGCTGACAATTCGGACCATTCTCAGAATTTGTGGTGTCCCAGGTGAGACACCTTAGGGAACAAGGATTTTGGAACCAACTTCAGGCTGCATGACATTTGTAGCACGAATTCATGTCATTCCCAGGACGAAAACGTTTCTAGTATAGTCGTTGGACTGGTCAGCTATAGTTTACTCTTGTTGGGTCTAGTTACCCACCACAGCAGACAATTTCAATATGGTTCTTCATGAATTTGTGCTGACAATTCGGACCATTCTTAGAATTTGTGGCGTCCAAGGTGAGACATCATAGAGATCCAACGATTTTTGGGGGCCAACTTCTAGCTCAGATTTGCAGCACGAATTCCGAAAATGGCGAGAAGAATTTTGACCACCAGAAACCCCATATTTCAGAATTTTTGTCGGAGCTTAAGTTCCATTTTTGGCACTTTCACTTTTTATGAAGTTGGTACCATCATCTGAGGTTAGTCTCAATATTCTAGTACGGATACGTTTTGACTATGAAGATCATCTTTAGAATTTGAGCAGTTCTCCTTGTACCGTTTTTGTCATTTTCATCTAGTGTGAAGGTCTCACCTCCATGTTGGCACGTCCATGTAGGGAGAAGATAAAGAGGAAACACCTCGATTTTAGCCACCCAACTAACAGGCAACATTAGGGCCAACTATCGCTCTGGCTGCACTTGTCGCTGTGGGATAACAGAACACTCGCCACAAATGTCCATGTCGCCTTTAAGTCATCATACACTAACTGGAATTACCATCTTCCGCGCCACAGATCTTGCCTCACATATCGCTTGTTCGGAGCAGACTGTCCTAAGCAGCACTTGGGCTCTGTATTTCCATAATGGGCCCCTTTCATTGCTACTCGGCTGGCCATAATTCTAGACGCCATTGATTCATTCTCGACACCCTGCCACTTTCGCAGTCGGTCAGGTTCCCTTGAAAGGATGGGGGTAATCAAGTGGAAGTCGTTCAACTGATTGAACTGATAAACCAGCCAGTGGGAGGTGATTCCGAACGCCGTCCATGCCTTAATTGAAATAGCATTTCCTCTCTTTGATGTGTGATAATTAAGATTGATAAAGGATAATTGATGGCTGAAACAAGGAACAAACTCATGGATCACAATGGAATTCCACTTTAGCAATTCAACTTTCTCAGAACGTTCTGAACCACTTTAGTTACATATTTTTAGGGAATCTGGTTTTTAGCGGTTTTAGCTATAATATTTCCATAATAGAGGAAATTATTTATTATTAATACCATCAATGCAGGTAAAGTTCCGGGACTACGGACTCATGTACTAACTCCTACTGGTATGGTTCCCAAAACTTCATCAACTGTTTCCAGAGGGTTCGCTGGTTGTTTTGGACATTAGTATGATGTGGGCTTACTGTTTTGTTTATTTGCTTCTGATCCAATTGCAATTTCGTGTTGTCATTTATTAACTCCTTTTGAATTTTCTAGGAATAAATTAAAAGAAAAAATGGTTGTTTCTGGTTGAAAACAATGAACTAATAATCAACCAAAACTGTAATAGCGTGATACGCTGATGACGATGAATTGGTGGCTGCAGATCTGCCATGTGCAAACTGATTAGTAATGTGCTCGCGATGAAGTGCCAACGGCAGGTAATCGTTCTCGAGTGTCTCACCGGCGACGCGAGACGAGGGAAGAAGATGAACGGAGGTGCTAAGGTCGGGCAACATTAGGCTCGAGATGGTCGATCGATATCCGAGACTCTGTTGTCCCTTTAGATTAGGGGAAGGAGAATCAACCGCCGAAGAAGCGGGGAGCCCCAAGACTTTTGACGTGAATAAAAGATTCCGAGGGAGATTTCGAGATAAATCACGTCGCGGGATCATGTTTGAGGCAACAGGTTTTGACGTTGACGTCGCGACTTTGTTTCGTCTTCAGGTTTAAAACCTGGTGACAACAGTTGAGTAACGACGGCCGGCTAATCTGTTAGTTGAAAATATAAGTTGCTGACGAGTTGGCCACATGGCGTTCTTGAATCTGTAGATCGTTACAATGTCAACATTGGTCAAAACTCACATTTAGCGTCTAGTTAGGTCTGAATTCTCATCATCGATCTCAGTCAATCCAAGCAGGTGAGATTGGAAACTTTCGAAATAACACTATTGTTTGTAATTTCGTTATTGATAAACGTGAGTTCAAAGAATCGAATGAGCCCCCCCGAATCACTCTACGTTCACCCGTTCGCTCATTGGTCCTGAAATGATGTTCCCAACGTGGATTGCTTCCAAAATGATCTCATTTTAATGATCATCCTTTACTTCCGAGTCTACCAAGGTAGCGGAAGCATTGTTTTCACTTTCGGAATGTGAAAATTGTTTAGTCTCCAAAATCAAAAATTCCACTCGCATTTTGCGCTTTAGACCTTTCTGAACAATTTTGGTTCGGTGCCCGTCTGTCTGTCAGTAAATCCTTGTTACGGGCAAAACTACGCGAAGTTATAGTCCGATTTTGATGAAATTTTCAGGGATTGTGCGGGTTGGGGGTGTAGATGGTCCCCTATGAGTTTCATGACCCCCGGATCAATAGTAGTCTCTGCGCTTGCGCAAACGTGAAATCCTTGCCACAAGCACAACTCCGGGAGTTCTTGACCAATTTCGATGAAATTTTCAGGGATTGTTCGGTTTGATGTGTAGATGGTCCCCTATGAGTTTCATGACCCCCGATCAATAGTAGCCTCTGCGCATGCGCAAACGTGAAATCCTTGTATAGCGTATAACTACGGGAGTTCTTGACCAATTTCGATGAAATTTTCAGGGATTGTTCGATTTGATGTGTAGATGGTCCCCTATAGTTTCATGACCCCCGGATCAATAGTAGTCTCTGCGCATGTGCAAACGAAATCCTTGTTACGAGCATAACTCCGGGAGTTCTTGACCAATTTCGATGAAATTTTCAGGGATTTTAGAAATGTCATAATAATTATTTATCACTTCAGTCATCTATCCATTCAGCGTCAATGTCAATTTTTATTATTAGGTATATTTTATAGTTTGTTCAATACTTGAACATGCCTACCTTTATTTTCTCAAGTTATGCTCCTGCATAACAATAAATTTACCCTAATTCGATATTTACTTCGCCTAATTGAACGAAGTTCTTTACTCAATAATAATTTTCAATGATACGAGGAAGCTATGTGCCACACCCACTTGTTTTTTTTTTCATAATACACCTGATATAAAAGATATTGGTTGCAAACTAGAAAAACCGCTTTGACTAACATTTCCCCATCCATGGGGGCATACCAGTCAGGCGTGTGGGTAACACCAGTCACGTAAATTCCCTGTTAATTTGGTTCTTTTTCTAATTTTGAAAGGAAATGACGAAATTGAACTCATCATTTAATGAGAAGTGTTTAATTGACAATTGTTAGGTAAATAAACTTATCAAATTATGGTAACGTCGAATGGAATGTAGGCACTAGGTAGGTACGCATCAAATTGTAACTTTTCGTTTCTCAATTTAAGAAACCATTGTTAGGTAAACTCATCACTGAATAATCTACCTAATAATGAATAATGAACCTAAATTTCATTGAAATAAGACGATTTGTCTTTTAAAAAATCGAATTAATGACTAACATTCATGTTTTAAATCTTTTTTGGATCAGCAGAATGAACTGCTTGTTAAATAGGCGCTTCTAGTGAAGATTGTTGATATGAAGAGAAAAATTGATTGTAAAATTCCTGAAATGGTTTTAATTGTATAGTGGCATATGATGTATGAATTTTTACCGTTCAACGCCTTACCATGAGGAACTGTGAATCAAAAAATCACTTTAGAACACGAGAGTTCCCATTTGTTATGACTGACCGAATAATTTCCAGGCGGCTTGTAGGGAGGAACAGCTAATAATCGTATGCCCTTGGCCGATATAGAGTTTTTTAGCTCGACTCCACCATCCCAAGGGGCTCAGGGTAGAAGTGGCTGAAGAAACGGTTGATGAGGATCGAGTAGATTGTGTGTGTACTTGACTTGAGAGCGGATGCCGGGCAATTTCCAATGAATGGGAGATAGGTAGCCAGTCGAGGATGGAGTAATCAGGGAGAGCTCGTTCAACTATTGGACTGATGGGACACACAGTGTGTAAAGTTTCGCGGTAGTGATTCTAACCTTAAAGGTATTCGGAAGTGTCAAAAGAGATTCCGACCGTTTATCGTAATTGAGATCGATCTTCTTCTAGACGTTCTTACAGGGAATAGACGAGAGTCCACCTTCGGTACTCCCCTAGTATGTTACCTACGCACTCGCCGATCCCGTAGTATGTTACCTACGGGCTCGCCGATCCCCTAGCATGTTACCTACATGAATTCATGCTACCTACATGTTAAAAAATATCATTGAAAATATTCTTACCTGTCAAATTCATTCACTTCGAGTAGAAGCACGTCTGTAGGTCTCCTGCACGTCACTTCATGAGGGTGGTGGTCTTCATGTCGTCAAAAAAGTCGTTAAAAGGGTCGTTTTCATGAAGATATCGCCACCATTCTTCAATCAGTTTCGCTCTAATAGATTGCGCGCTCCATGTTGCTTAATACCATACCGATTTTTGACCACTATCCATAGGCATTCTATAGTTTGGGTGTGCGCTCCGGTGTTGGGGTCCACAAAATTCTCCGAGTGGTTGAAGGTTTTGTGGACGTAACCACGGGTGCCAAGGGTGCTGTAGGCACGCCACATGTCGGAGTGAATCGTGCTGCCTTTTTCAATTTCGTTTTCAATAATTGGGAGGAGAGTGGCCCTTTCTCTTTTGGACACGATAAAAAAACGCCGCTCTGATATATTTTCATCATGTCGACAACACATGGCAAAAACCCATGGCCCTTGAACCAGGTTCCCGTAGTTAAGGTTCGGTCGGGATTGAACGTCGTCGTCGTCATCTTCATCGTCGTCATCATCTTGGACTAGAGGTATCTGTCGTCGGTCACTACCTAAAATACGGCCACGGTTATATTTTCTTTTGCCCTGGAATAATGATTCGTCGATCTGCACTTCTATTCCACCCATTTTCTTATGTTTGCTCCATATTTCGACGCAAACGTCTCGACATAGATTGTTCCAATCGGTGATGGTCATTTCTGATCTATTGGTCCACTTTCTCACATCACACGGTCTCGCTAGCTGGCTCCAGTACCATACTAACTCGACGATCTCACACAACGACATTCCACTATTGCACTGCCCGTTAACATCTATGTACGTAAAAAACGTATTACCTTTTCTCACTGTATGGTAGGTTTGGCACCCTCTTTTACTACACCTCAAATACTTCACTTTGATCACTTCCCCTGAACTATCTCGCTTCCTGGTGCTCTTCAAATAATCCTTGTAATGAGGATAGTAAACATGTTTGGGTGGACTATGGGATCGGACAGCCCCGGGTAGGCATCGGCCTCAGCGGGTAGGTATCGAGCTCGCCGTAGGTAACATACTAGGGGAGTACCCCACCTTCTGCGTGAAATGATTGGATTTCATGCTCTTTTGATGATAATATAAGGCCACTCTTGTTGATCACTGTAATACAGGTGTATGGAGGTTTATTGTATTTGTAGAAAGCTTCCTGAATTCTTTGTGATCTTCATCAGGACCGTTGCAAGATAACTTGGACGGTTGTCCTACAACATTGTTGAGGACTTGATAGTTGTGTAACTAGCTAGATACAGACAGGGACCTGAGATTTCAAATAAAGTTGTAGGAATTCTAGACACGAGTGCTTCAAGGAGTGGCAAGGGTTGCAGAATACTGAAGAAATCTGATCATAAGAAGAGCTGTAAATTCATTCTTTATATAGGGTCATTCCACGTCAAATCGACCTATCGTTGCAGGTGACCCTCTCGGATTTTGATTTGGATTTTGGTACAACTTCGCTGCTGCTAAGACCTCTGCCTCTCGGAAGTAGAGCTGTTCCCAATATTCAATTGTAAAAAATTTTCTTCCTGGGAAAAAAGTACAGAACGATCCCATTGGGAACTCATTTCAGATGTTAGTCAAACGAAATCACAATTTCAGTTGGGACGGTACTGACAAAATTCCAATAGTTGTCAATGGAAACGATTATCCGACAGAATGGCTATGAACTCGTTCAAATTTGTTTTTGTTCACAGATCGAAAATTCGCACAGCCGGCGGAGTGCCGTATGTTTTATCCTGTTTCTAATTTTGACGAGTTTTACTATTTTGACCGAAATTTCGCTTGAAATAATAAGTTTTAACAAAATAAATTCAGTCGTGATATAACAAACTGTGCACAGACTTCATAATGTTTCTACTTATTTCACCTGTTCCCTACAATTCCATGTTGATATATGCGAACATTCCTTGTAAGCCACAAGCTTAATCTTAAATAATAACTTTAATAATGATTAAAGACTCCGTCTCACCCATTGACAACTTCCAAACATTGATAACATGGAGAAATTTAAGAACTGTGTACAGGGCCGATCAAACTGTGCATTTGCCAGAAGTTAGTAACGCATAAGACAAAAGTCAGTAATTTTGACGCTAGATATCTCCCTTATAAAAAATATTGCCCTCACCAAAATTTTTTCTCACTTTGATTACATATCAAAGAACATAAAAACACCCCCAAAAAATTTTGAAAATTGCGGATTACATTCAAAAAATATTTTAAAATTTTCAAAATTAAAAAAAAGAATTAAAATTTCAAAAAAAGATTTTTTTGACCATAAATTGTTGAAGCCTGTTCTATTAGCTTCAAAGTAGTTTTTTTGCGAGCTCTGTAAGTCAAAAAACAACGGAGTTATGTCCAAAAAACTACATACAGGTTTTGTAAATTTCGGAATTAAGACCTATACCGTATCTAGGCAACCCGGCGACATTTCGCAAAACCACTCGGCAAATATTTTTTTCTCATAAAAACAAACATTTATGCCAAGTTTGATCAAAATCCGAGAGGGTCACCTGCAACGATAGGTCGATTTGACGTGGAATGACCCTATATCCTCTTCTTGTAAATCATATGTAGCCTGATCACAGAAGGTTACTCGCAGCGGAAAGTAGAGCACATCAAATTGACTACGTTCTCCTGGGAAAGTCCTTATCACAGACCTTGACTCTCCGAGGCATCACCCCTGTGACCCTCTATCAATGCTACCCCACCGGCTGTCATTCTAGACGTTCTAAATTCATTATCGACACCTTGTCACTCTCGTATTCAACCTGGTAGCCGTTCGAAGATGGAGAATCAGGTGGGAGAGTTCGTTCAATTGGTTGGACTGATGAGATAGTCAGTCGATTCCATCTACCGACCGTTCTTAATTGATATAGCTTTCATGTTTGAGCTTCGATGGGCGATAATTGATGGAAACATGAGTCTAACTCCGGTGTGAAATGATTTGATTCGAACCTCTTCAGATCCGAAGTTCATTAGGATTTCAAATTCACAAGTGATAGTGAAGCACCTTATTGTAAATAGGGGCAACATCTGAAACTATTCTGGATTGTAAATAGTCTAGAACAGGGGTCGCCAACCTTTTTTCCGAGGGGGCCCAAATATAAATTTTCCTCGATTGCGAAGGTCGAACAATAAGAGAAAAAAGAGAGATTTACAGGCAGAGAGGAACAAATGAAGTTTATTGAGAACGCTTAACAGGTAATATTGCAATATAAAAGGTGAGCACATCTGTGTGCGGTTTGGCATGGTTTGTACTCAAAATATTTACGTAATCTGGCTCAAATTTAGTCTTTCCTGTCAATAGACTAGCCTCCAAATTTTCATCAGTTAAGGCCCTGTATTGTTTTTTTTTTTTTTTCTTTTTTTTTCGATAAGGGATGGGAGGAGCCCCTGGTCACTGAGACCGCTAGGATCTATTGTGACGCTGTCCCCATTTTAATTCGTAACCTTCCTAATAACCTCTTCGTTCACAAAGTGTAGGAGGTTTTCAGGCGTCTCCAAAGCAATATCGGAGGGTGTTAGGACACCCTTCCCGAAATGCCGGAATCTAGTTGATGCAACAGCAGGACAATTACAGAGGGTGTGTTCTGCTGTTTGCGCCTCAATGACAGAAGGGCTTTTGCGCGTTTCTCTGAGATTGTAAGAAACCGCTTGGCTTGCCTCTGCTTAGGAGTGTTGTGCCAGTATTCTGTGCGTGTTTTGTCCTCCCATTTCTGAACCTGTTGAGTTATATAACTCTTGGTAACCCCTAGTTGGGGTTCAGGTCCAATTGGGTTGGACTCTGATCCCTTTTTAGCAAGGCGATCAGCTTCCTCGTTGCCCTCTATTCCCTCATGACCCGGTACCCATAGCAGCATGAGTTTGTTGCACTGGGCCGCTGCCTTGAGGGAGTTTAGGCAACTCCAAGTCAGCTTTGAAGTTACCGAGAAGACAGAAATAGCCTTTAGTGCTGCTTGGCTCTCAGATAGTATAAATATTGTTGCACCTTTGAGTCGTTTCCTGGCAATCTCTTGTGCACAAATTTCTATAGCATGGGTTTCCGCTTGATATATGGTTGCAGTCGAGCCTAGAGGCTTGGCCAGATTGAAATTGGGGCCTTTGATCCCTAGGCCAGCCATCCCATTCATCACGGACCCATCTGTGTACCACACAAGTGAGCCTGGTTTAAATTGATTCATGCCTCTTTTCCAAAACTCACGATCATTTATGATTACAGGCCCTGTATTTAGATTTGGTGAACTTCAACGTCTAAATGGTTTTATACACAGATAGGTAGAACTGAAGAGGGAGAGCTTTTCGTGGGCAAAGTCTCGGAGGTTTTGAAAAGCTTTTTATGGGAGTGCAGAATAGAATTTTCGGATTTCCTTACCCTGGAAGCCGTCTCTGTAGATGTCATTCGATTGCAGTTCAATGACTTCCAGTTGAAGACCAGGAGTTTTTCGAGAAGAGCCAGTTTAATTTTAAAAGCTTTGGTATGGGAACATAAATCAGAAATCAAGCTGTTCGTTCTTGAAGGTTCAAGTTCATTCATTCAGCATTGAGGAACATCAACAAGAAAGAGCAAGTTCCATGGCAAAAAAGAATCTGACACTTCTGTTGCAGAAATTCTTTGTTTAGTTGGTACTTCTTAGTTTTCCTTTAACTGCTTCACACGGCTTGTAGGTTAACGAGGGGAATATCGTACACTTAACTTTGGAACCATACAGTTAAGGAACAGAACGTCATAAAAATGTTTTTCTTGTACGAATGGCTCTAGAATTTATTATATTTTCGATATCTGAGCATTTCCTTTACATAAAAGGATTTTTAAAGAAAAAACAGCCGTGAATGTTAATAAAGTGCTTTGGGCGCACTGTGGGGTAATGACGCCCAACCCCGAGAACTGAATTATGTTCCCCTCTCAACCGCCATTCAACCCATTTTTCCCAAAGTTAGGAGGTTAAATGTATTTATAACAATAAAAACCATGAAAACAGTCAATAAACTATAGTTAAAATGAACGACGACTTAGAAATAGGTAAACTACAGCCTTGCATATAGAACTTTTTTGAACCCACATTAATATTTAGCTTTTCATTCTTTACAAAATTATAAAATAGCCTTGCATACATCACATAGTCCGTGACCAGGTCGTCCCATGGAACACATGTAGTGGCTGCTGTGATTGCAGTGCTCCCAATTCCACTTTGGCGAATTATTATCGGCTTCTTGGCAAATTGTACACAAGCTGTCCACAAAAGACGAAGTCAAGATCATCTTCGTCTGTTTCTTCATCAAGGTCTCCGTCAGAGATATCTCCTCAGTCATCACTGTCACTGCTCTCACTTCTGGTTCTCTTGCGCTTCTCTTTTTTTTTGAGGTCTTTCAATTTTTTTTTCATGATTTCCACCTTTCTTCTTCTTCTTCTGAACCCCATCTCTGCTACTAGTAGTGAGTTGATCAAAATCCAGCTGATTTTGGCGCTTTGTTGGTTATTTGTTGTTCTTTTCCATCTTTTTTTTTGGCGTTTCAGAAATGCACGGCATTCCCCCGATACGATGGGCGGCATTACCCCAATGTTTACGTTTTTCGTAATTCATTCACGCTGACTTCATATACAATCAAAACTAAAATTTGGTTAGTGCTTCAGAAAGATGATGAAATTCTGCGTATATACATGAAAACTAATCTAAAAAAGAGTTGAAAATGGGACTTACATTGCTTATTTCCGATGCGGAAAAATACTCACTGCACTCACGTCAAGAAGGCTAACTTAGCAGGTAGGGTAACGCTAGAACCTAGTTGGAGGGACATTGCTCTAGGATCGGCACTCATTCACACGTTTCTGGTGTCGATTCAAACATCCAAAACAGCTATGGGCGGCATTACCCGATGCACGGTATTACCCCTCACTCCCCTACTATAGCATGGAATAGTTTCTTCGCATAGATGAAAAGCTGCTGACATTGAGGCCTGTAAGTGGGCTGGGCGAGGGCAAACTTTGAAGAGTTCTCCCCAAAAATCATATTGTCTACCTCAACGTTCCTTTTTCTGGTGAACTACTCAAGAAAATAGAGAATTTCAAAAATTTCCGCTTTCGTGGGTTCTTCATGAGTTTCAGGTTTCTAGAAGTGTTGGGAAGTCTAATCAAGATAGCTAACTTTTCAACGCAAAATTTGGGGCAAAAAATGAGTTTTTAGAAAATTGTCTATACAATTTGCAGATGTTTATAACAGCATAATATACACTTTCAAGTGGAAAACTCTGCAAATTCTTTCACTGGGGTTTATTATTCAATCGGCTTGCGTTCATGATTTGAATTTCTACTAAGCTTTGGAGTGTGCGTGTTTCACAGGATAGGGCGATTATTGAATTTCAGGAGATATACATGGAGCACGTGAATCCGTCCTCGACCAAAATATCTATTTGGATTGATCAGTTGATCATACTTGTGTGCCTCCTGAAATTCAATAATCGCCCTATCCTGTGAAACAGCAGACTCCAAAGCATAGAGAAATTCAAATCATGAACGCAAGCCGATTGAATAATAAACCCCAGTGAAAGAATTTGCAGCGTTTTTTTTATTGAACCTCAATACCCCCCCCCCCCCCCCCACAATAGAAACATCTATAACTTATCAAGTCCTTTGGCACTCGTATTGCGTTAAAACTTCCCCAAACCCAAATTTAGACGATGTAGCCAAAGGTAGACAGATGTAGAGGGGGCACACAAATATCATCAACTGATCAATCCAAATAGGTGTTTTGGATGAGAACCGATTTACGTGGTCTATGCATATCTCCTGAAATTCAATAATCGCTCTATCACCTGTAAAACACGCACACTCCGAAGCTTAGTAAGATTCAAATCATGAGCGCAAGCCAATTGAATAATAAACCCCAGTGAAAGAATACTTATTTACCCCAGTAATAATATTGAATAATAAACCCCAGTAATAATATTGAATAATATTTACCTATATATTATCAGAATGCTTTAACCCGTGTATCGGCTACTAACTACACTACAAGTATTCACATCGGCTATCACTCCAATATCCACATTCACTACAACTCGAAAAAAAAAAAAAAAAAAACTACAACTCGACGCTATCGGACATCACTAGGTTACAAACAAACAATAATAAACGAAAAAACGCAAATGTTGGCACCATAAATCGGGCCATACATCGGGAATGGTTTGACCTACGGACGTGGGGAAGGGCTCATTCGATTCCTAATGGTATCTTCAAATAGGAAAATATTTAGGCCGATTCGACTAGTTTTGAGGTTTTCAGGGATTTTACAAAACTTTTACAGCCCTTAAAGGGCACTTTAAATTGAGTGAGGGAGCTGGCTCAAGAATTGGGGCGTCGTCGGACCAAGATGGATTTTTCCTGAAATTTTCACATTTTTTGCTCCAGCCGTTTCGGAGATATCGTGCATACGGCGTACGGCGGTTAGAATTTTTTTTTTCCAGAGCGATTACAATGGTTTATTATTGAATAATAAACCAAAAAATCATTCAGATAGAATAATTACCCAGTAATTCAGAAAAGAAACTTGAGATACGGTCGATTTGGCCTTTTTTGGCAAGTTACCCTGCTCCCTTAACCAACTTTCTGGTTACTTATGAACTTCCTTCCAGACTTTAATGATTCACTGCCTGAAATGAATATAAAATAGTAACCTCATTTATGGACGTAACGATGAGTTTATTCCGTTTCAAGTTGAAACGATAGTTTTGATTTGTCGGATGTTGGTTACTTCTGGCGTTTCCTTGACGATGATCGTCGTTTTTACGAGGCCCTGGTTACTGCTCGCTATTGCTCGAACGTTAGCTGCGTATTTCAACTTGAAATGATACGGCCAAGTGCTGGCATCTTCTTCCTCTTCCACGTCACCTAGAAAAGTGTTTCAAGTTAGAAACGGTTGACCAACACAACGAGAACGTGTTGAATAGGCCGGCCTGACGACAACATTCAATTAATTATGCATCACGGCAATTAAATACGGTAATTAGACTGTACCAGGTGGGAGTAGTTACAATTAGTTGACCAATAAATACGGCATATAATAATTTATGGCGCATTAATTGGTTAGGGTAGTACAGGCTCGGCTGATGATCACTTAACCGGAGCGTTGTTCAGGATGGATTGTAGAAACTGAATGTTGTATCATACAGAAAGTACAAATAGTTTATAGAACCACGATCATTGAATCAAAATAATTTCAACAACAGAAAGCACAATTCCTGCATATTTCTGGATACGTGACAGCATCAATCCCATACAAAATCCATCCATTAGGTACTCAATAGTTCTGCCACCTGCACTTAATGTCTCACGAATCCTTTTTATTCCACACTTTTCTGCAAGATCTAAATCTAAATGTAGGAGTCGACGAGAGATGGGAGATATGGCGATGAAAACCACAATCCTCCTCGGTTCCTTCCCAATCGTCATCGCTGCTCAATAACTGATTCTGACGTGGATGTCTTTACTTCCGTTCTCTCTTTCAGCAAAGTATAATTAGGATCGGAGGAAATCCAGAGGTTATTATTGAGAGAAATCCCTTCCTTGAGCTTTTTTGTTGAGAGAAAACTAGGTTATGACGTTCAGGCTTATCGATCAAGAAGGTGCAAACATCTAAACTGAAGCTGCTGAATTAGTTTAAAAAAATCGATCGATCGTCGATTAATGGGGACCATGATTATCGTGAAGGACAGATTGATCCCTGTTTAAAGAACGAGGTTCACCAAATCGAACCTAATTCCTGGGAATTCATTCTCTCCTGAGCGAGATCAAAGTAAACCACAGTTGCCGTGGTTTAACCTCCGTGGTTGAACCTCGATTCAGAAGGCCTTAACCTCCGTGGTTGAACCTCGATTCTGAAGGCATTGGGATGTCTGATAAAGTGATACCGAGAGATCGCGAACTCTGGGTTTTGACGTTCAGGCTTATCAATCAAGTAGATGCCTGCGTGCTAACATCTAAATGAAACTTGCCAAAACTGATCACTCCATTTTCATTTACAACTGGTTCCACCAAGAGCAACACAACAGAACTTAAGACATTTGGGAGCTGGCTTGCATCCTGAGTTAGCCCGATTCTCTCCAAATAGGAAAGTGTGAAGGAAAGTTAACTTTGAGTCTGACATGGGAAATGTTGAATTTCAATTCGGATAATTCGACTTTGATTGCTTGATTGATTGATTTAGGAATCGCCAAGTGGGACGTGGGACACGTTGTACTTGAATTAAAAGTTCAACGAGAAGTTTACTGTTTCAATATGTCAGTGTACAGTTTTCCGCCATTTCACATTACATACACAAATAATTTGCAAGTATTTCGTCTTCTTTATTGGACTTAGCAACTAGTTCGGACACGTTTACAAATAATTTCACTTGCCTCAAATCTGGGAGGTTTTTGAAGCATTGTTAGTCGACGATTTTTTTACCCACAGAAGCATTTTGGAATGCCTTTTTGAATCCTACAATGAATTTAAAGTGAATATTTGGCAACCATCACTGGCGTGCTTTTGTTTCTGAACTGTTTTACTCCGCACAAATGCGATGACAAAAACTATTCCAGTTAGATCGTGTCTGAAGGCCTTTTGTCACAGTTGAAAAACCACCGAAATTCCACGTTTTCCGGTACAAAAATCCCTAAAGAAACAGCAGATGACAGCAGTTATCTTAAAGCATAAAATGGGCAAAAAGAAGGATGGGAATGCATTTTTTTCTTCGATTTTAATGTCCTATTGCGACCATAGGACCTAAAAACGAGTAAATATTGAATCCGGAAAAATAGCACTTAGCCTATTGCCTATTTCATGCTGCAATTCTTTGAGGAAACAAGGGGAACATAATCAGAATGCTTGTTTAAAACGCTGCAAATTCTTTCACTGGGGTTTATTATTCATTTTATTCATTTGGCTTGCATTCATGATTTGAATTTCTACTAAGCTTTGGAGTGTGATTTTCACAGGTGGTAGAGCGATTATTGAATTTCAGGCGGCACACAAATATGATCAACTGATCAATCCAAATAGGTATTTTGGTTGAGAACCGATTTACGTGCTCTATGCATATCTTCTGAAATTCAATAATCGCTCTATCGCCTGTGAAACACGCACACTCCAAAGCTTAGTAGAAATTCAAATCATGAATGCAAGCCAAATGAATGAAATTGAATAATAAACCCCAGTGAAAGAATTTGCAGCGTTTCATGCATATCAGAATGCTTCAACCATGTATCGGCTATAAACCCACAATTTAGGAGTTCAAAAAAAAATCCACGTTCACTACATTACACTACACTAGGTTACTGCGATAAAAAAAATAAAAAAAAATCAGGGCGCCTTAGTTTTTTTTGGAGGTTTTAAGAGATTTTACTAAACTTTGACGACCCTTAAAGGGTACTTTAAATTAAGTGAGAGTGCTGGCTAAAGAATTGGGGCGTTGTCGGACCAATATTGATTTTTCCTGAAAATTTCAGATTTTTTGCTCCAGCCGTTTGGGAGAAATCGTGCGTACGGCGGACGGACGGAAAAATTGCAGATTTGGATTCTACACCCTTTGAAACGTAAACGAGGACATTTTCAGGGGGGGGGGGGGGGGTTAGAAATTTGTTTTTCAAGAGCGATTACATGGTTTATTATTGAATAATTAACCAAAAACGGGGGACACGCTATCTTGTGTGTACAAATTGTTCATTGGCTTTAGCTTTTTAAATATTTTATAACTTATATGTCTCATCCGAAACTGAAATAATTAATGTCTAAATTACGAGGGACCATAGAATATCGCCTTCCTCAACCAAGTATTCAATAAAGTGATTAATTGTTTAAATTGTTGATGAATTAGGTATTCCACTGTAGCCTGTATTACGAAACGGTGGAGAGCAAATAGACCAGTTTGGGTTCGTCGATTGATACATTTCAACAGGCATTTCCGTCCTGCATGGAGCATCGCCTACGAATCCACACGTTCATGAATATTCGACGTTATGTTGACGTTTCACAAACACCGAGAGGGTTTCCCGTTCCGGAGACTGTAAATTTACTTAGCATCGTGACATCGTTATACGACAAATACGTTGTCTCTATTAATATGCGCACGCACTTATTAATATTATAGTGTCAAATATGCGTGGCTAAATGTACGAATTGAGAAACCTACCCTGAAATGAACTGATTAGGAAATGAATTTGTTGGTTCACCCTCATATTCGAGTATCAACTGTCCATTTTATTCTTGAAAGCAGTTCCTGGGACAAAACTTTTGTTTGGGCCCCTGCCCTGAAACCCTGGGGGTGCACCAAGACCAAAAGGGATAACCACGAAGAGAACATGAGACAAAAATGTGATTTTCTCTGGCCAATTCAATTTTCAACTATCAATGTGCAAACGAGATCAATCTTGTCCGCTTTCTCGACTTCGAAATCGTGAAACAAACGACTCAATCCTATCTTTCAAAAAACTTCACTAATAAGTACGTAAATACCTAAAAAAATGGAAATTTGAAATGATTGTCGAACTTCAGAAAACCGTGTTTTGTAGCAGTTGAAATTAATTTCTGCCCAGCAAGAACTATCGTGGAGGCGAAATTACATCTGTAACCCAAGCTTCATATCCTATTATTGCAGCAAAGTTGACAAAGGGATCAGATAAGTTTATTAGTTGCCTCAAATCTGCAGAGCCAATCTGCCATTTTGTGGTACCGAGGGCTGATTTTTCAAATCGTGGAACGATGTCTGCTTGCCTTTGAGGTTTGTTGCAGTTCTATCATTGGACATCGCAAATAATCACTCTTTGCTCCACTGAATGTTTTGCGAGCTCATTCAGCACTTACTGTATTCATCGCGTATTTACAGCTAGCACAGTTCAGTCTCAAGTTTTGGGGAAAATCAACTGATAATAGGATAAAAGTGTGTTTTGGTGATTCTAGCGCATTCTAGCATTCTTATCGGGTGAGCAAACAATTGCGGATGTATAGAGGATCATTAAATTATCCCGTCTACTCTTTCAATTTGATCTAGTTCGGTTGCTTCTTGATGAGAAATTTTGCGCATTAATTCAGGGATTGATTTTGAGTTATGAAACAGATGGGAGACTGTCTTCTACCCAATTCATAAATCCCATATAAATCTAATTGAAAGCAGATGGACGCAATAAAAATTGAGCTTGTTTGCAAGGATTTAAGGACACACAGATAGACACGAAATCAAAGTAGTTCAGAATAGCATAATAAAACTTCAAATGCAACTGGAAATTTCGCTTTGACCAAAAAGACAAATCAATTTTGATCTTCAGAAAATGACAGCGATTCTTTTTTGGTTTATTATTCAATAATAAACCATTGTAATCACTCTGGAAAAAAAAATTCTAACCCCCCCTGAAAATTTCATGGTTTACGTTTCAAAGGGTGTAGAATCCGAATCTGCAATAAAAAATTTTCCGTCCGTCCGCCGTACGTAGTACGCCGTACGCACGATTTCTCCCAAACGGCTGGAGCAAAAAATCTGAAATTTTCAGGAAAAACATCTTGGTCCGACGACGCCCCAATTCTTGAGCCAGCTCTCTCACTTAATTTAAAGTGCCCTTTAAGGGTTGTCAAAGTTTTGTAAAATCCCTAGAAAACTCAAAACAAGTCCAAGCGGCATGAATGTAAACTTATTTTAAGAACATACCGTCAGGAATCGAATGAACCCCTCCCCAGGTCCGTAGGTCAAACCATTCCCGATGTATGGCCCGATTTATGGTGCCAACATTTGCGTTTTTTGGTTTATTATTGTTTGTTTGTAACCTGGTGATGTCCGGCCGATAGCGTTGAGTTGTAGTGAATGTGGATACTGGAGTGATAGCCGATGTGAATACTTGTAGCGTAGTTAGTAGCCGATACACAGGTTGAAGCATTCTGATATGCATGAAACGCTGATAATATATAGGTAAATATTATTCAATATTATTACTAGGGTTTATTATTCAATATTATTACTGGGGTAAATAAGTATTCTTTCAGTGTTGTTTATTATTCAATTGGCTTGAGTTCATGATTTGAATCTTACTAAGCTTTGGAGTGTGCGTGTTTTACAGGTGATAGAGCGATTATTTAATTTCAGGAGATATGCATAGACCACGTAAATCGGTTCTCATCCAAAACACCTATTTGGATTTATCAGTTGATGATATTTGTGTGCCTCCTCTACATCAGTCTACCTTTGGCTACATCGTTTAAATTTGGATTTGGGGGAGTTTTAACGCAATACGAGTGCTAAATATTAAATTATATGTAGTTTTTAATGTGGGGGGGTAAAATAAAAAACGCTGCAAATTTTTCACTGGGTTTATTATTCAATTCGCTTGCGTTCATGATTTGAATTTCTACTAAGCTTTGGAGTGTGCGTGTTTCACAGGTGATAGAGCGATTATTGAATTTCAGGAGGCACACAAATATGATCAACTGAACAATCCAAATAGGTTTTTGGTTGAGAACAGATTTACGTGCTCTATGTGTATCTCCTGAAATTCAATAATCGCTCTATCACCTGTGAAACACGCACACTCCAAAGCTTAGTAGAAATTCAAATCATGAACGCAAGCCAATTGAATAATAAACCCCAGTGAAAGAATTTGCAGCGTTTTATTAGCAGAATCGCATGCAATTATTTGGAAACTGCTGACATTAATTTGGAAAATTTTATGTGTCACCTCAAGTTTTGCCTTAATAATATTTCAGTTTCCGTTCATTCTCTACCTTTTCCTCGCTGGTTACGGACCATTTGTCCTTGGGTTTTGATCCTTTGCAGTCTAAACGTTACTTTCCAAGATCAAAGAGCTCTTTGAAAGCCAATATCACCCCTGGGGAGGCTTGGGAAATTATTTCCTCACTCCTTATAACAATGATTCCACTTCGTCAACTTCTCATCGCTCAACTACACCGAGGAATCACAAAAAGGCTTTTAGGGTTCCGATACATCTGCAAGCACCTTTGATGCTGCATTGCAATATAGGTTGCAGCAAGTCCTTTTTCAAGAAATTTTGTCTTTATTGTCAAGTCTGTA
Organism: Creontiades dilutus; assembly: GCA_031894815.1. NCBI lineage: Eukaryota > Metazoa > Arthropoda > Insecta > Hemiptera > Miridae > Creontiades > Creontiades dilutus. The sequence continues at coordinate 352,281 of JAVIWC010002790.1, read as the reverse complement.
ATGGAAAATTTTTGCTTAGCGAAATGATAATTTCTTCATCGTTTTATAGCTTTATTGCTTTATAAGCTGGTTTAGTGTCGTGACTATTAGTTTTTCTGTCAATCAACCCGTGAATTCTTGACTGTCGCTCCTTGAATCTTACATTAGACTGAGCCGAACGGACCGTCATATTATCTGAACTGTCAAGAGGTGGGTGATTTTCAAACTGGTCAATATTGAGTTTTGTAGGAATTCTTAGCCTACTGAACATCATATCTGCCCAAATCATTTAACGCTTGTTCAAGCATTGAGCAATGCAGTAGAATCCATTGGTGAAATGGTTGGGAGTTCAATAAGAGCTCGGAAGAGCTTGTGTTTGAAGTTGGAATTTAAATTATGGGACTTACAACAAGTTTAACTTCTGGAAAAATGGGGAAAATGCAACATTTTGTGCAGAATCACAAATGACAGTAGTGGTAAGTTTGTCTTCGGAAAAAACGATAAGGTCCCGTTCACGGAAAGTTTCAAAGAGTGGTTAAGCAAGAAGAAAACGAGTCCACCAGGCTTCTACAACAACAAAATAAGTCCATTGCGTGGCAATTAAACCTTTTTTAAAACCTTTTATAAATTATGCAAGTAATGAAACCAGTTACAGACCATTCTAATGCCGAATCCGTGAAAAAACGATAGGTGTACGTTGGTGTACTACCAATTTTGTTGACGGCCGCCTAGCCTTAATCAATTTCCGTGTTTTTAGCAAATTGTCATAGAAAATGAAGCTGTTGCAATGACTCTGAAAATGTTGAATTAACAACGTTCGAAGAATTTCGTCATCAACATGGTTTGATGAATTTTAAAACAATTATTGAATTTTTAACGCTTTTTATATTTATGTGCCTTTTTATTCTCCATAACTCTCGATACGATAAAAAAATTACGTTTTTCGCCAAATACATCAATCATTCCAAACGAAAGGGCTAGTTCGTTGGACAACAATTTTTGAGCACATATGCATTAGTCAAATTTCGAAAATTTTACTAGAAAAATCATAAAAAATGACACAAAACGGCTAAAAATTGTCAAAGTTATATCTTGTGGTAGAATATTGCCCAAAAATCGTTTATCAACAACGAAAAATGGGTCATTTAAAATTGATTGATTCATTCATTCATCCTTTAAAATGCGCTAAAAAATGAATAAGGGTTGCCAACTTCAAGATGCCACGTCTGGCGTTACATTTCACAACCATCTTGGTCAGTGGAGTTACCACCTTTTTTTCGCCCAATGGTTTTATTACTTCCTTTTTTCAATACCATATACGGTTTTGTGTGGAAAGGGGAGGGGGATTTTAAAATTGGAGGGATCTTCCTAGCAGCTGATGTGAAGTTAACCCATTGTTGATTCGGAAAAAAGATAGGAATGAAAAATTTAGGGGGAAAAAAACAGATGGCAACACTGATCAAGAAAGCTGTGGAATTTGACGACAGCGAAACGTCAGACGTGACGTTTCCAAGATGGGCAACCTCTTATCTGACAGCTGATGATAGACAGAACATTTTTATACTTCCTACTTATCTATCGTAATGGTAATCGGTCGGGAGTGAGATATCCAGAATAGGAACGAGGTCCAAGATGAGGAAAGGAAAAATTTACCAATGCCAGTAATGGAGGACAATCAACTAAAGCTTCTGAAAATGAATCGCATCGCTGATTATGATAATGTTCGATGCCAATTTCAGTGTGATTGTGCAACAGATTTCGGGAATTTTGAATTTACTGTCGTAAGTGAGGATGGAGGGGGTATCAGCTGATCGATTCAAGCGCTGCCAAACTAAAATGCTCAACCATTTTTCGTCCAATTAGTAACTTGATCTAGTTGTGGAACTCATTTCAGTTTCAAATTTCATTAAGAAAGAAAAGAATGGAGAGGTAATCCCGTTTGTTTCCAACTCCCTTTATAAACGGATTATAGTCGATTTGTAAACGGATCGTTTACGAGCATGATCGTATAAATATTGGACAAAGGATCGTGTAAAGTGAATAATTCTACATAATAAATATAACTCTACAGACCACCGTTTATATCGTATTTACCCAGCGGACCAATCAAAATATTACCCAGCAAAATTATCATTATTATTATTATATGCGCTGCATAGGAATTTCCTTAGTACATTTACGAGCAAATATCATACTACATCAAAAGAAAGTTTCGTTTTGTGATCATCATCATTTATTTATTTGTGTTAATTATCGAGCAGGAGAAATACAAGGCAATTTAATTAAATTTATTTTGTTTGTGATCATTCCTCGTGAAACTCGCTAATTTAATTTAGTTGTGGGTTCACCCTCCCAAACTCGGGTAGAATTCTTTCAACGAAAATAAACCTTTTGGTTTATTATTCAATAATAAACCATTGTAATCGTTTGGAAAAAAACAATTCTAAAATCCCCCGTCCCAGAAAATTTCATGGTTTACGTTTCAAAGGGTGTAGAATCCGAATCTGCAATAAAAAATTTTCCGTCCGTCCGCCGTACGCCGTACGCACCTTATCTCCGAAACGGCTGGAGCAAAAAATCTGAAATTTTCAGCCGAAAAACGACACGAAATTTTCGGAAAAATCCATCTTGGTCCGACGACGCCCCAATTCTTGAGCCAGCTCCCTCACTCAATTTAAAGTGCCCTTTAAGGGCTGTAAAAGTTTTGTAAAATCCCTAGAAAACCTCAAAACTAGTCGAATTGGCCTAAATATTTTCCTATTTGAAGAACATACCATTAGGAATCGAATGAGCCCTTCCCCACGTCCGTAGCTCAAACCATTCCCGATGTATGGCCCGATTTATGGTGCCAACATTTGCGTTTTTTCTTTTATTATTGTTTGTTTGTAACGCAGTGATGTCCGGCCGATAGCGTCGAGTTTTAGTGAATGTGGATACTGGAGTGATAGCCGATGTGAATACTTGTAGTGTAGTTAGTAGCCGATACACTGGTTGAGGCATTCTGATAATATATAGGTAAATATTATTCAATATTATTGCTGGGGTAAATAAGTATTCTTTCACTGGGGTTTATTATTCAATTGGCTTGCGTTCATGATTTGAATTTCTACTAAGCTTTGGAGTGTGCGTGTTTCACAGGATAGGGCGATTATTGAATTTCAGGAGGCACACAAATATGATCAACTGATCAATCCAAATAGGTATTTTGGTCGAGACAGATTCACGTGCTCCATGTATATCTCCTGAAATTCAATAATCGCCCTATCCCGTGAAACACGCACATCCAAAGCTTAGTAGAAATTCAAATCATGAAAACAAGCCGATTGAATAATAAACCCCAGTAAAGAATTTGCAGCGTTTTTATTTTAAATTTCCTATTCTCTTCTTTTATGGTTTGTTCAAGTTTACAAATCACAGTCGTCCCAGTAATGCTTGTTTTGTCATCAGTACGTTTTAATAAATACACGTGAGACCAAGAACTAGGAAGAGATTTCGTTTACTTTCCTCTAGACCTGAAAACGTTGTGGTTTGCATCTGTGAACAGTTGTGGCACATCTAGTGTTCGTCATTGATGTATACTGAGCGAAGTTCTGCAACTTGTTGCAAACTAGGCCTTCTCACGGAAACTGTCCCGGGGCGCCTTGTCCACACCCTCCTTCCCCTCTAAGGTCCTGCCTAACATCGGCATCCGAGTAAACAAAACCATAATTAGGGAAGTTGTTTACTTGTGTCGGTAGTTGCTCTGTTTCCACGACCGTAATTAACGGAGCTGCTACGCGTCGCATCTGTGAAGCTAACAATGTAATTGAAGCTAGCCACGGGTAGATAAAGCGACAGGCGATCCAGGCGTGGTTGGGCCTGGTGAAGATCAACCTGTGATTAGCGTTTTACGATAGTTTTGGCGTATGCATTTTGAAGGAAACGGAAGAAAGAAAAGAAGAGATTTCGAAAACTCCAGGCGTCTGGTGAAGAATGGGCCTGGTGAAGATATTCTAATTTACGAATAATGTCTGTTAATGCAAAAAATATTTATTATTCATGTCAGTCCATTCAAAGAAGTGCTTGGTGTTCCACTACACTGCATATTGATCGATCCCCATGTCTTGCAGAAAACGAACGGCAGATTCTGTTGACTTGACCTCCTCGTGTAACGAAAAAAAGTTCATGTTGTTTCGCGTTGTACCAATCACAAATGAAACCAATAAAGAAACATATGAATATATATGAGAAACATATGCTCGAAGGCTGGCGGGCATTGAATCAAGTGAAGGTCAATGCTTCTAGAATCACAGACATTTAACATTACTGTTTGGGTACATACGATCCTCCAGCATTGACGATTAGACAATGAAGAGATCCAAGTTACAAAAATTACTGAACAATGCAACTCATACATACATAAATTGTCTTAATTACCCTCAGTTCGAAAACGGTAAAAGCCGAAATGTGCGTTATTCCTTTATCACCACGTATAATTCCATTTACAGGGTGTCTAGTAAAATTATGGAACAAACTCAAGGAATCGCTTCTACGTTTAATTTGCAATCGAAAGTGTCACTTAGCATTTTTCGTTTAGAGGCTTCGTTTTCCCGCAATTTAATTTCTAAGATTTTTTTTTACTTTTCAGACCTTGTCTCACTAAAACAGCCGTAGCTCCCTTAATTTTGGTCTAAACGAGAAAATAAGGTGACCATTGGAAAGAGCATGAAGTTTCCTATTACCGTAATATAAAATTTAATATTTTTAGCCAGACCTTATTGGTGAAAAAAATGGCCAAGTTCAAACTTTGAAAATTTCTTAAAAAATCGTTGTTTTTCTTTCGTTTTTTTTCGCTATTGGGTTATTATTCAATAATGAACCGTTGTAATCGCTCTTGAAAAAAAAAAGTTTAGCCCTCCTGTAAATTTCATGGTTTACGTTTCAAAGGGTGTAGAGTCCGAATCTGCAATAAAAAATTTTCCGTCCGTCTGCCGTATGCCGTACGCACGATTTCTCCCAAACGGCTGGAGCAAAAGATCTGAAATTTTCAGGAAAAATCCATCTTGGTCCGACGACACCCCAATTCTTGAGCCAGCTCTCTCACTCAATTTAAAATGCCCTTTAAGTTCTGCCAAAGTTTTGTAAAATCCCTAAAAACCTCAAAACTAGTCGAAGCGGCCTAAATTTATACCTATTTGAAGAACATACCAAGAGGAATCGAATGAGACCCTCCCCAGGTCCGTAGGTCAAACCATTCCCGATGTATGGCCCGATTTATGGTGCCAACATTTTCGTTTCTTGGTTTATTATTGTTTGTCTGTAACCTAGTGATGCCGATAGCGTCCGAATGTGGATACTGGAGTGATAGCCGATGTGGATACTTGTAGTTTATAGCCGATACACGGGTTGAAGGATTCTAATATGTATGAAACACTGATAATATATAGGTAAATATTATTACTGGGGATTATTATTCAATATTATTACTGGGGTAAATAAGTATTCTTTCACTGGGGTTTATTATTCAATTGGCTTGCGTTCATGATTTGAATCTGTACTCAGCTTCGGAGTGCTTGTTTCACAGGTGATAGAGCGATTATTGAATTTCAGGAGATATGCATAGACCACGTAAATCGGTTCTCAACCAAAACACCTATTTGGATTGATCAGTTGATGATATTTGTGTGCCTCCTTTACACCAGTCTACCTTTGGCTACATCGTTTAAAGTTGGATTTGGGGAAGTTTTAACGAAATACGAGTGTTAAAGGAGTTGATAAATTATAGATGTTTTTATTGTGGGGGGTATTGAGGTTCAATAAAAAAGCGCTGCAAATTCTTTCACTGGGGTTTATTATTCAATAGGCTCGCGTTCATGATTTGAATTTCTACTAAGCCTTGAAGTGTGCGTGTTTCACAGGATAGAGCGATTATTGAATTTCAGGAGGCACACAAATATGATCAACTGAACAATCCAAATAGATATTTTGGTTGAGAACAGATTTACGTGCCCTATGCATATCTCCTGAAATTCAATAATCGTTCTATCCTGTGAAACACGCTCACTCCAAAGCTTAGTAGAAATTCAAATTATGAACGCAAGCCAATTGAATGATAAACCCCAGTGAAAGAATTTGCAGCGTTTTCTCTAGAAAAACACGTCCAAACATGAAAACGAACATACCGTTGGAAAGCTGAGTGTTTGGGCAAGTTTTTCCTGAGGAGTGCCCGACGAAAAACCTACCTACAGATAGAAAAACGACGATTTTTAAAGAAATTTTCAAAGTTTGAAATTTGGCCATTTTTTTCACCAATAAGGTCTGTCTAAAAAATTAAATTTTATATTAGGGTAATAGGAAATTTCATGTTCTTTCCAATGGTCACCTTATTTTCTCGTTTAGAACAAATTTAAGGGAGCTACGGGATTTTTGTGAGACAAGGTCTAAAAAGTAAAAAAAATCTTGGAAATTAAATTGCGGGAAAACATAGCCTCTAAAACGTAGAGGTGATTCCTCGAGTTTTCCCCATTATTTTACTAGACACCCTGTAGATATACAAGCCCATGTTCATGTATATGAAAATTAATGTCTGTATATCCGACTGACGGTACCTATATTAGAATACACCGCCCCCAATCTACATGTATGTGGTACCTCAAGATTAGAATGTAGGCACCCTAATCGAATTTTAATTACTACCCACGAATGATTATAAAAAGAAAATGTGCTCATTTGTTTTGTGTGGCCGCAAAAATAAATTCGAGATAGCATTTTCCTGGGTCGCCACCGGATAAATATACTTCACCGCAATTTCTCTCAATCTATAACGGCTATAGTGTTTGTTTAGGCCGGCGGGAAAGAATTAAAAAGGACGGAAAGGTTGTGCTGTATTTATCGCTGTTTCGCTGGGCACTGAATTAAAGTACGGACTCATTCCATATTTTTCAACTTCCAAAACACTTCATTGTAGAGAGTTCTTCGGGTCGAAGAAATATTACTGGCGATAATGGAAATTTATTATTTGGGTGATTCTCATTTAACGGGACAATCGCGGTTTTGATTCTGGCTAAAAAATTTTGTTCTCCTAAATTTGTGATTTTTTTATTCTACAATCTAGATGTTACTCTATTGAAATAGTGATGTACACTCACGCATGATTTTCGTTTGTTTCCTCGAAATTCAGGTTTTAAAATTTTATAGGTTACGAGAATGGTATGTATCCATGACAATGAGCTTTGTCAACCAAAAACGCTGCAAATTCTTTCACTGGGGTTTATTATTCAATTGGCTCGCGTTCATGATTTGAATTTCTACTAAGCTTTGGAGTGCGCGCGTTTCACAGGATAGAGCGATTATTGAATTTCAGGAGGCACACAAATATGATCAACTGATCAATCCAAATAGGTATTTTGGTTGAGAACACATTTACGTGCTCTATGCATATCTCCTGAAATTCAATAATCGCTCTATCACCTGTGAAACGCGCACACTCCAAAGCTTAGTAGAAATTCAAATCATGAACGCAAGCCAATTGAATAATAAACCCCAGTGATTATTGAATAATAAACCAAAAATCGTATATTCCAAGTCCCCGAGGAGGGGAGCAGGTTGCCCTGGGAGACGCTCCTCTTCGGTGGGGTCCCCTTCACTGGCGCGGTCGAGGGGGGGGGGGGGGTGAATTCCACCCAGCGGTTGCCCTCGGAGACGGTCCTCATTGGTGGGGTCCCCTTCACAGGCGCGGTCGAGAGGGGGGGGGGGGGGCGGAGAATTCCACCCGCCCAACGTTACCACCCCCTGATATACCTACCTGCTCTGATATTTTCGTCTGTATATAGATTGATGATGATGATGATGATTGATGATTGATCGAAACTGACGCTGGCACATAGGTACGCCGCCTGCAGCGCCGCGCCTCTTGAGAGATAACTCTCCTGCAGCGCGGCGCAGCTGGCGCCTGTTTCGGTAGGTACATGAAGAAATCGCAAGCCGCAGACGCATCATGGATACCATACCTCGACGCCGTGTCTTAAGTGAACAACGAACGCGATCGACGGGGGCGAGCGGGCGCCCATCGCGATCTATCAGTGCGATCAAACAATACAACTCTACAGATGTGTCAGACGTAACAACGCGGCATCACGCTTTGTTGCGGCAAAACGATCGTGCCGCGTGTTCGATTTTTCTTCAGTCCAAGAATTTTCCTTAGCCGTTCAGCCTTCACATGTGATACAACCATCAACCTTCACGCGTTCACGCCAACCTGAGTCACACCGGCGCTCGCGCAGCTGTCTGTCGACCGCCCCCGATTTTTCAATGATTATCTTGCTGGTTTCTCTACTTTCCATTGCAGTAAATACAAAAGAACCAGAATACAATTTTAAAATCACATTTTTCATAAAAAATTCTTTATTGTTTAAAATAACAGCCGTTAATAGTCGTTAATGGCTAAAAATGAACTCTTGCTTCCGAAAACACGCAATTGGCTTCAAAAGGCCTCTTGGAAAATGATTACTTTTGTTCAACTCTTTTCTTTGTTGAAAAACTAGATTATTTATTTCAATTGAACTAGATAAGAAGGTATAGAATTGCTTACACATAGGTATTTAAACTTATGTATGAATGTTACACGAACAGGTAACTCACAAAAGCGCGATGTATCAAAAAGGCCACTTGGACTATAATTCTTTCAAACTTTTTGTTGTAAAAATGTAATTTTTTCAATCTAACTAGATGGAAACTAGAAAAAACATTTGCTAGTAGTTCCAAAATTACGAAATACTGAAAAATCACAAATGACAAGACACAAAAAATAAAATAGTAGAAATTCAAATCATGAACGCAAGCCAATTGAATAATAAACCCCAGTGAAAGAATTTTGCAGCGTTTTTTTATTGAACCTCAATACCCCCCCCCCCCCCACAATAAAAACATCTATAATTTATCAAGTCCTTTAGCACTCGTATTGCGTTAAAACTTCCCCAAATCCAAATTTAAACGATGTAGCCAAAGGTAGACAGATGTAGAGGAGGCACACAAATATCATCAACTGATCAATCCAAATAGGTGTTTTGGTTGAGAACCGATGTACGTGGTCTATGCATATCTCCTGAAATTCAATGATCGCTCTATCACCTGTAAAACACGCACACTCCGAAGCTTAGTAAGATTCAAATCATGAACGCAAGCCAATTGAATAATAAACCCCAGTGAAAGAATACTTATTTACCCCAGTAATAATATTGAATAATAAACCCCAGTAATAATATTGAATAATATTTACCTATATATTATCAGCGTTTCATGCATATCAGAATGCTTCAACCCGTGTATCGGCTACTAACTACACTACAAGTATTCACATCGGCTATCACTCCAGTATCCACATTCACTACAACTCGACGCTATCGGCCGGACATCACTAGGTTACAAACAAACAATAATAAACCAAAAAACGCAAATGTTGGCACCATAAATCGGGCCATACATCGGGAATGGTTTGACCTACGGACCTGGGGAGGGGCTCATTCGATTCCTGACGGTATGTTCTTGAAATAAGTTTACATTCATGCCGCTTGGACTTGTTTTGAGGTTTCTAGGGATTTTACAAAAATTTGACAGCCCTTAAAGGGCACTTTAAATTGAGTGAGAGAGCTGGCTCAAGAATTGGGGCGTCGTCGGACCAAGATGGATTTTTCCTGAAAATTTCAGATTTTTTGCTCCAGCCATTTTGGAGATATCGTGCGTACGGCGTACGGCGGACGGACGGAAAATTTTTATTGCAGATTCGGATTCTACACCCTTTGAAACGTAAACCATGAAATTTTCAGGGGGGTTAGAATTTTTTTTCCAGAGCGATTACAATGGTTTATTATTGAATAATAAACCAAAAACGATAGAATTACGTAAACGATGTGTGTGTAAGGTTGAATGAGACAGATATCTGATTTCAGTTTTTCCTGACTTTGTGCTAGAACAAGTATCACATTTTAGTATCAGTATTTATTTAGTATCAAATACCAAACTTGAAAAAAAAAAAAATTGTTTCAAACAGCTATGACAGCTTTTGTGTAGCCACAACAATGAAGTTTAAAATCGCCACGACAATGAGAAATCAACATTAACCTTCTGCAATTAGGAGTCTAATAAACTTTTATAGAAGTTGAAACTTGCAATAAATAGAGTTTTTACATCTCTATCCCGAAATGAATGCTAAACGAATCAATAGGATTGATTAAGAGTGATTTTCATATCCACAACAATGAGAAGTATGAAACGTACACACCTGTTTTACAAACGGCTAACTTCATTTTTGAACCACAACTGTGTAGAAATGGCAGAAGCATGGTGTTTCCTCAAAGGGCAGGGTTAACAACGCTGAAAAAACTTTGAATTGCCAAAAAATGCCCTCATTTGAGAGAGCTACGATGATTTCATTCAAACCCATGACAATGAGACAGAAGGTTTGGGACAAACTTTGAGCACTTGATTCGTACGGACTATCTAAAGGTTAGTCCCTCTTGTAAGCGCACTAACATCCAGTAACTAATTCTAAAAAAGTACTAGTTAAAATATTTCCGGTAAAACGTACTTTGAGCGGATAAAATTTCGGATTAAGTTCAAATTCTGACTCACGGACAGACCATGACAATGAGATTAGAGGTACATTTCGATCAATTACCGGCACGTAGAATGAAGAGTATCCGAACTTTATGACAGTCATAAGACCACATAATAATTGCAAAAATAATTTTTGCATAATAAAAGTTGAACAGAAAATTATTTATCAACGAAGGACAGCGATTGTCCCGTTAAATGAGAATCACCCATTTGCGTTATTATTAAAAGCCAAAAGAGTTCAAGGTAGTTCGATCAAAACATTTGATAAAACGCATAGATAAGAGGGACATTACAACTTGTAAGGAATCTTCCACAACGTAATGAATGAATAATTTCTATTGAATTTTGAATAAGGATACAAAGTCAAGGTTGAAATTTTAGCTTGCAGGGATTGGAATAATTGGTAATGAGTTTTTGACTTATTACCAGTACTAAAGTTATTACGAATCAAAGATGATTAAACTCAAATTATTTAGTGCCATTCTACTGTGACTCGGTGATGTTAATGAGTGGAAGATGTTTGGGAAGTTTGATCAAAGGAAAAGTTTGGCCAAATGTTAGATTAGGCAGGAGGGGTTATAGCGAGGTTCAACAACCGCTAACGCTGTTATTAGCTCTCGAGCGTTCCAATAAAACTTTGATAGGGCCTAACCCTCGGTTATTCCCTTCATCCCAAGGGGTGACCCTGGTAGGACCTCCAAAACGCTTCTTGGAACCAACCTACAGCGGTAGGGGAGCGAAACACAACCAAGGAGCCCACATTCAGCTACAGAATTGGTGTTGATCGAAGCTGCCACGGACTTATCTGATCCAACTTATCAGCAGCGGATTCCACTATGAAGTTTGCGACGGAACTAGGAATGTGACAGTTCTTTCGTCCGCCTGACACGTGTACTGGCGTGATTTCTGGGAGCAGACAAGCGATGGAACTGCTGCATACATGGATAAACATGGAGTATTTAAGCTTACAGATATGTTCTGGATGCTGCAGGCCAATCGATAACCTTTGGAAGAGGTATCCGCACCATTTCAACAGTGTGTCATGCAGTGCTGTACCGCTGTCATCAGAAGCAGCTACCTTGATCATCAAACTAATCTTGTCCTAGAAACTTGATATATTTCTCTCCACCCTTTAGTTTTGGTTGGAATTTGCTTTTCCACCATCAAATGCCACTTGTTTATTGCATTCCTACCCACCCTTCCCTATGTTTATAGTAGGTGTTTCTTTATCGAAAGTACTTCATCATTTTCGGCAGAGCCAGAAGAGTCGATATCCAATGATTGCTGTAGGAAAATACCTGTAACATGTCATTTCTGTACTTGAGGCGTCGGAAATCTGGGGATCTGCAAAGGAATTGTGGGATCGGCTGCACCATAGATATCTTCGAAAGATGAACAGACCCAGACTAACCATTAGTTACCAATCCTGACCGTAGCCTACTAAACATATAAATATTTACTTGCCACAAAATCATTGTGCTCATCAAAATACCTGGCAGATTCTGGAGAGCGTTGCGGTACTCTTCGGAGACCATTTCTTCAGGCACGTCTACAGCTCGGCACCAAAGCTGGAGCTCGACTCTCGTTCCCATCCAAGACAACATGGCCGACGGTGGGACTTTGGACACCTTCTTGAGGCGGCGGACGGTTTTATAGTCGCCATTGTGGACCGAATGCAAAGATTCTACAACATTCATTTTTTCCTCTTCTGAACTTTCATAAGGGTTGGTTGGATCCATTCTGGGCCATCCCGGTTGTTGTCTACGTCCTTAAATAATAAGGATATTTGCAGTTGTATATGAAATAGTGAAGTCAAATATTGAAGATTATGCAGTTTCAGAAAAATATATATACAACTTACCCAGGACTAAAGCCTTGTCCAAACAAATCCACCGGAGTCTCAAGGTGTGGAATAGATTGCCCCATCTGATGGTGTCGCACACATAAGCTACGAACACTTTCTTAGCCTTCTCCGAGTTGAAATCCTGCAGCCCGTCTGGCGGCGAAGACAGCGTGTTACTCATGTCGGTGATTTCAAATTTCCCGGAGATGTGGCATTTGGAGTTTTTGGTTTTGGGGAACTGCTCGTGGGAAACTTCCAAATCGAAAGTAGCGCAGACGGAACAGTTGAGAAGTTTTACGACCAAAGTACCTACAAATCATTAGTCGTTTTGATTTTGCTGCAGATAAACTGTTAGCATCTACAGAAATTGAGGAAGTAGACAATTTGTATGGGGCTTTTTGATATAACCAATTCTTGCTACGAATATAATGGATTTTCATCGGATTGGATTCAGCAGTGGCAGTTAAGGCAGAACAAATGAGAAATTTGAAGACCAAAGTGCCCCTAATTCAATCTTAAGTCTATAGGGAGGGGGTTTCCTGGTTGTTTCGCTCTCATTATGACGTTGATTTGTTGAAAAGTAAGGATCCTGGCGTACTTAGTGTTCTGTTAGGAGTTGAAATGCTTTCTTGTTGGTATCTTCTTCTTTAGTGCCCAGTGGCGTAACGTTTTTCAGCGGGGCCCCCCCGCAAAATATTTTCGGGGCCCCTCCCCATAATGGTTTTTTTTTCGGCGAAGCGTGCACTTTTTCAACGGTCATCGTACAATACGCTACGATAACCTAACTAAAAATATATAATATAATATAACAATTTAACAATTGCCAATTTACCTTTCATCATCTTCAAACTGCTCTATTTTGAACGGATTGAAATATTTCCAATCCGATTTCACCATCGTGTTCAGCGTGAAAAAACCTTTATATAAGAGAGTCACCTGCTTGGGGGTTTTCGGCTAACTTTCCCCCATTTGAAATGCCCTAAATCTCCCCTTAGAGTGAAGCGATTGTGCTCATCTTCAAACATAGCCTTTTGAAAGCCTAGGTAGATTTTTGTGCAAATTTGAGTTTTAATCTTAATTTTATCGCGAGTTATCGTCTGGTGTGTTTTTGGTATCTGACAGTGGACTTAGAATGCTTTAAAACGGATCTTGATGCAAACATTTTAGTCCGAGAACAATAAGTAGTTTCTTTTTCTTCGAAAATAGTCCTAACCTGGTTATAAATAAAACCAAAAGATGATTGATCAATGAACCTACATTACCGTTGATGTTTATAAACTTGATGTTACAATTTTTCTGTGTATCGTTAGTTCTGCTTTATTCTTTAAAATTAAAAAAAAAAAAAATGAATTTTGCTAGAGCGGGCCCGTTCCCCCCCCCCCCCCCCCCGCATCGCGGGTTTTGCGGGGGTGTAAGTTACGCCCCTGTTAGTGCCCGTTTCTTCCTACATGAATTGTGAAAAGTTGCAAAAAGTTTTTGGCTGCACACTTGGATTTAGATAGACAAATCCTACACGACGGCACTACACTTACAAGTTCGACTCTATAATCAACAATGCAATTCCATAATCTGAGTTACTGTATATTAAAAATTGATCGCCTTAGTAGTAACGTCTGAGTTTGGATGGGCACGTGTACGTGCACGTGTTCTCGGTTTCGCGGTAATTAAGGTCGGAGCTTTGTTCGTGTTGAATTAATGAATCGGCTCATGTTCCTAATATCAGTTTTCGTCATTTCGTGAAGGTCCTCACCCCCCAATATTTTCCGCGGGCGATCATTTATGAAATCTGGTTGCACTGCCTACCAAGTATTTGAGGATTCAGGCTTATTCAAGGAACTAAAGCTGAAAGTTTGAGGAACGAAACAACATCGTCATCACTTCTATCACTTCTACGAGCGAATTAATGGCCCCAATTATCGAGCGTTGAATCGGATTAGGACCAGCTCCCTTCTCAGTTATCATTGGTACGAGATACCACATTAGATGTTTCAGGGATCAAACTTACCCATGTAATCCTTTTCGACGTTCCAAACTTTGCAGAAAAAGAATTGAAGCAACTCGGAATTGCAGCACCGAAGGCTGTCCAAGAGCGATGACACGTTGTCCTCCTGAAAATTCGACGAATTTCCATAAAGCAGCTTGTTGAACTCTTTCAAGCTGCGAACTCCGTGAAAAACGAGGGCCGAATGCTCTACGGACCTGCGGACAGTTCACAACGTAGATTTTTATTGATATGAATTAGAGCGAAGTAAAATCGACGGGTGATTAAAACGAGGTGATCAAACGAGGTGATGACACCTGAAAAGGTTTCATTAGAGAGTGGTTCTATGTAAATGTACGTACGCTATCAGCCTCGTCTAACCTTGATCCGGAGATCAATGAAAGTTTGGGTACATCAACGTTTTCCTTGCCATTGGCTCAATTGTTCCATCATTCTTGCGACACACGACGAAATATCAAGAGATCAGTCTTTACAATGGTCCACGACCTGAGGGACCGGATGATTCCCTACCTTTGAAGCATTCAGAAGTACAAATGGAAAGGTTTTTGTGACTTGTAAAAACATTGATGCCAAAGGTGTAAACTAAAATTTAGTTTACACCTTTGGCATCAATGTTTTAAATACAGTCGATGTTTAAATCGGTTTTTTTTTTCTTTTATCTTTCTCATACTAATTGGATATGGATGATGAATGGAACTGGGGGATCTAATTTTAAAGAAGGGCGTGCACATTTACGCGGGCTCCTGAGGGAACATATCGAAGCCCTCGTAGAGGGGACGTGTACACGTCTAGCAATCGTAAATAAGGAATCGTGACTTTCGTCTCACTGTGATCTTTGTAAATGACTCTCATTATGCGTTACTAAAGCCAACAACGTATCCCGAACCTATATGGACGCCAAAATCCCCTAAGACTCTCAAAAATCCCCTCACACTTTCTTCGAACTACTAGTGGTATGACAATGGCTTGGATCTCAGCTTCTGGGGAGCTTACCCTTTGTTGAAGTCACTGTTTCGTCTCACTGTGATCTTTGTAAATGACTCCCATTATGCGTTACTAAAGCCAACAACGTATCCCGACCCTATATGGACGCCAAAGTTCTCAAAAATCCCTCACACTTTCTTCGAACTACTAGTAATATGACAATGGCTTGGAGCTCAGCTTCTGGGGAGCTTACCCACTGTTGAAGTCACTGTTTCGTCTCACTGTGATCTTTGTAAATGACTCTCATTATGCGTTACTAAAGCCAACAACGTATCCCGAACCTATATGGACGCCAAAGTTCTCAAAAATCCCCTCACACTTTCTTCGAACTACTGGTAATATGACAATGGCTTGGAGCACAGCTTCTGGGGAGCTTACCCACTGTTGAAGTCACTGTTTCGTCTCACTGTGATCTTTGTAAATGACTCTCATTATGCGTTACTAAAGCCAACAACGTATCCCGAACCTATATGGACGCTAAAGCCCTCAAAAATCCCCTCACACTTTCTTCGAACTACTAGTAATATGACAATGGCTTGGAGCTCAGCTTCTGGGGAGCTTACCCACTGTTGAAGTCATGAAACCACCAAACGTAACCATATACGCAATTTACGAAACCAAAACTGCATCTATAGCTGCCGTGAAGCATCAATCCAGCACTTGAAGCTAATGCGAATTCAGTTCCTGGTCCTACAGTTAGTGGATAGTGAAGAACTTACAGTTCCTCAAAAAGTCAGTGGGACAGAACACGTAACTTCTTCTTATCAGGTCAGCAAACTACCCCGATTAACAAACTGTTTAGACAACCTATCCCGACCCTAAATTCCATTCCAGACCACGCCAAAGTCCTCAAAGATCAACTAACACTATCCAAGAACTACTACTAGTAATATGACAATGGCTTGGAGCCCAGCTTCTGGGGAGCTTACCCACTCTTGAAGTCATGAAACCAGCAAACATAACCATAGATGTAATTTACAAAACCAAAACTGCTTCTATAGATGGCGTGAAGCATCAATCCAGCACTTGAAGCTAGTAAACGTTTAGTTCCTCCTCCTACAGTTATTGACAGTGGAGCATTCTATATTCCTGCATTTTAGGTGACAGTTACAGTTACTAGTTACAGTTCTTCGTAGAATCAGTGGGATAGAACACGCTATTCCTTCATATCAAGTTAGCAAACTCGTTGCTCCAGTTGAGAAAGGTGCTAGTAATTAAGACAGCATACCATGTTGAGAACATCTCATCTCCTCTTGCGTTACTCAGAAATGTTTTCTTCTTAGATTGGCACTGTCTAACCCCGACAACACGGTTTAAAATAAAATTCTATGAAGTGGAGTTGTGGATCCTTTTAACCTTGCCCCTACGCGGTCTGCTGCTCTAGGATATTTAATCCCTTCTAGTTGGAGAGATCCATTGAAACCCGTTCCTGCAATGAAATACAATAGCTCACTCTGCAGTGCAACCACGTACCATACCAGGTCCTGATAGCTGAGAACCGCCTGGTTACACCCACCGATCGCCCCTTATTAGCTTCCATTCAAAATGCTAATTACCCCGAATGGAACTGTTGAACAGCGATATCCCGCAGGGGTCCACCCATTATGGGAAAGGCTCCCTAGGTAATCCTTAGTCATTAAAAATACTTTGAGCTCTGACATATCGATTAACGCCTCAGCTATTAATCTCTTTTCAGATTTACCGTAGTGGAGAGATATATGGTAAAATAATGCATTTTGGGGTGTCAGGCATTGTTTTCAAGTTGAATGAAACAATGATACAACCTGCTGCAGGGCTCCCTTCCCAACGAAGCCAAATTAGCGAAACTTTTCTCGTGAAACGGACGTAAAACACACAAATGAGCCCATTCGCGTCTTCAATAGCTTTAAATGATTGTTATGTTCCGGAAAATTGCAATAGTTTCATCATTTTCTTTGATAGTTTGCTAAATTGAAAGAAAACATTTGTCGCGAATGTTTACCTTCTGTTGAAGTAGACAGTGCAGAGAATCCTGTATTCGGAATGAAGAATCTGGTAGAATGTGAAGTTTGAGACTTGGAGCATCTCATCTTCGAAGTTGGTGGGCACGCTTGACAATCTTTCTAGGTTCGCTTTGTACTCCGACAACCTCTCTTGTATCGGGCCTTGAAGGTCCCTAAATCTACGAAATAATTTCTGAGTATCAATGGAAAATTCAATTGGGAATAATTGATTGTGAAAGGTGTACAACTTTATGTATTCTTCATATTTTCTCCAGGGACCTAACTGTTCAATAATTTTGATCAGTCGACCGTTTAAACTTCAGGGATCGATTTTACACCAAATTTGCCATAAAAAGTGCCTCATAGACTTTTGTTTTTAGAGGCTTTGTTTTTGAGTTATTTCACGTTCAAAATTGTTCTCATACTCTTCACTGTCACTAAAATGGCCATCTCTTAATTTGATTGAATACTTGGATTATCACTAAAATGACACACACACACACACACACACACACACACACACACACACACACACACACACACACACACACATAGAGAAACAAACAAACACACACACATTTAGGAAAAAAATAAAATCAGATTAGTTTGGAAAAATCAATTTGAATTTTTGGCATATTATCAAATTGAAAATTTTGGCGAAGTAATTTGAACCTTTGGCACAAATAAATTTTAATATTTTTGGCATCTCAATTTAAATTTTTGGCTACTCAATTTCAACTTTCGGCATACCAATTCGAGCTTTTGGCATATCAATTTATACTTTTCACAACCCCAACTATTCCAACATTCCACCCCATATCAATAAATATTTTTTCTCTCTCAAATATTTTACAGTATCGAAATATACGTTTCAATTATTGTAGAAATTGTATCCGAACGACAATCTTGTTCCTCGAGAATATAGTTCCTTTTATCTAATATTTTCACAAATATGTCTGAAGTATGGCGTAAATATGGATCATTTTACCTCTTGCACAGAACGTTGTAGGATACTTCAGCAAAACGTCTGCTGATTTTGCTGATAGACGAGCTAACTTCATCTGGTTCAAGTTCAGCGACGATTCTTTCCAGAATTTCTAATGGCAGCTCGGCAAGATTCACTTCCACCATGATACCAACGATTTTTCGCAACGTAAACAAAGGATTACAGCATGAGGGTCCCGGTTTTTGAATTCTTTAAATGTTTTATAGAAAAACTCCACAATTGATGTATGTTTTTAAAGGCTGCTGTACATAACACTTTGAATCTTTCTACTCACGAGTGTTTTAAACTTATTTGCTGGTCATGTTGGTGTCTAGTTCTCATTGGTATGGTCTTCAGCAGTGGTTTTTGATGTTTGGTTTACTTAATAGTAGACTAATGATGGATGTGATGCATTGAAATGTTAAGAACGGCTCAAGTTGTATCATTGTAATCATCGGTACCGATAGTCGTCAATGCGAACCGGTGAAACCCGGCAACAGAAACGTAATAGGATAATAATTAATAATAATAATAGTAGTACTGTACTGTTATTGCGTACCTGAGTTTAATGATCTAGGGGGAAAACGTAAATGGTGAAACTCGAAGAATTATTGAGATATTTGCAGTGTTTTGGACAAGCAATACGATAAAATGGCGCTCGACCTTTCAAGCGTCTTTCATCGTTATAAACAAAATATACCAACCTCAATATTATTTTTTATTTTCAGACGAAGTTGGAGATAGCGGAGAGGACGAGAACATTGGAAATCGTGGGCCTCAGTTTGTCTTTAGCAGCTCTAATATTGTCCCTCGCCATCTTCTCACATTTCAGGTATAAACCGGCTTTTATTTTAAAACAACTCACAGATTGGTGTTTCGAAAATTATTTAGAATAACGAGACCAATACCTGACAATCGAAAGAGACTTAAAAGTGAATAATTAACATTACTCTCTGATTATCACATCCTCCGACACTAATTTTAAACACCCGACATCCCTAATGCAAGTCTATTTACAGGGTGGCCAAAATTTAATGGACCAGGCATTTATCTCCGTAATTTCCGAGCCTAAAAAAACATTTCAAATGATAACTTCACTAATTTTTAACAAGAAATTCTAATATCACAATTCCGCGCGGTGTGCACGTGCGCGATTTGCCCATCAATTTTGTTATTTCAGATGGGAACCTCCATTTTTTATTGCAAATTCGGATTTTGCTCAAGATTTCATGAAAATTTGACCCCTCAACCAATTTTTTTAATTGCGCGTAACCGGTTCAGCGAGCACGCAAAGTTGCGCAACCCCGAATTTGTCAAATAGTTGATGATGGTGATCTGTAAAGTGTGGCATATGAATTTTCATTGTTTTTTAACGCTGATTCACGTGATGCTATCCGTTTCGTTGATTCGGACTCAATTTTTGCAGAATAATGACCAAAATTCGTTTATTTCACATGAAAAATCATCATTTATTCCTACTTTTGGCTCTCAGAATTAAGATGATTTTTCACTTGATCACTGAAGAAGGTTTCAATCTCCTATTTTTACATTTTTCAACCAGATCCTGAAGATTAATCCCCGTAACAACCTGAAAACAGGCGCCTAGAATAAAAAACGGATGCAAAATAAACAAATTTTGGTCATTGTTTTGCAAAAAATGAGTCAAATCAAAAAACGGATTGGATTACGTGAATCAGCGTTAAAAAACAATGAAAATTCATATGCCACACTTTACAGATCACCATCATAAACTATTTGACAAATTCGGGGTTGCGCAACTTTGCGTGCTCGCTGAACCGGTTACGCGCAATAAAAAAAATTGGTTGAGGGGTCAAATTTTCATGAATTTTGACCAGAATCCGAATCTGCAATAAAAAATGGAGGTTCCCGTCTGAAATAACAACGTTGATGCGCAAATCGCGAATTTGCGCACGTGTGCAACGCGCGAAATTGTGATATCTGAATTCCTTGTTAAAAATTAGTGAAGTTATCATTTGAAATTGTTTTTTTAGGCTCGGAAATTACGGAGATAAATGCCTGGTCCAATAAATTTTGGCCACCATGTGTACAAATTTGAAGAAATAAATTGGTAACCCCAACTTGAAGTTCAGGTTCAGTTAGATTCTACTGTAATACCTTTTTAGCTAGTCGAGCAGCCTCGTCGTTGCCCTCTATTACCTTATGGCCCGGACACCAAATTAATTCAAAATTAAATAATATTCATTTTTGATTTTCTCACAGAGTGTTGAAGAACAACCGGACGAAAATACACAAAAACCTGTTCGTCGCCATGGTGACGCAAGTGATTATCAGACTGACATTATACATCGACCAAGCGATTATCAGGTCGAAGAATTCAAGAAGTCACGGGATCGATAACACGGTAAGGGTTATAATTAACTTAATATTTCAGGGCAAAATACTTCATTATTCGTGTATCTAATTGCTCAACTTAGCTGACGGTTTAGTTTATGGCAAATTCAAAAAGTAGTTTCCAAAGATATACGTAGTTGAATCTCATTATTTTGCCTTTATATCGATTTTATACCATGTATGGGCAGAATCATAATTCAAGTTGAATTTGGTGCGAAGATGATTGCTGTTTGGAAGAGTGTGAAACAGAATATCTTGGTATCCTAGCGTTATTAATTGAGGTAGTCCCAGATACTTCTTAGTAACAGAGTCCTAGATCAATAATGCATCCTTTTGAACTTCTGACCTTTGAGTGTGATGAGTAACGTTGATAACGGTTGCATTTACACAGCATATCAAATTAAATTGATTAAAAAACTAATATTAATCAAGCAAATGGAAATCAAAGAGTAATATGTGGTTGGAACGAGGTGAAAGATAATAATTTTGGTAAATTAGTTGTAGAAAACTGCTTTTAATGTAAGGATTTTAAGGGTATTTCAAAGATAAGTTCGATGTTGAAATTGAGAGATCCAAACTGACAGTTTCAATATGATAATGGTTTCTGTTCAGATGTATCTGAAATAGTTTTGTGTCATGAAGAGTTTTTCGGTGCTAGGGTCATTACCTCTTGAAAACCAACTTGACTCCTATTCAAGGCCCACAGGTAACGGTGACCATACTTGCCGCTTTTGGTACCTCATAGTTTGATAATCCCGTTTGTATGTGAACACTAGTTTAATGGCCCTGCTACGCAGGTTAAAAAGAAATAGGTGAATAACACAATTTTTTTTTTCGTGATTTATTATTGCGACTGAAAAATCAAATACATTTCATCTAGCAATTTTACATATCAATAAAGGTACACTCCAAGAGGGTAGGTTTACAGCAAAATCTAGCCCTTTATTATATAGCTCAATTAATTAGCACTGAGTTCGATTGCACTTCTATTCACGCAGCACAACTAAATCCAGTGGTTTGTTTCGCTTGAGACGTCGGATTTCACCTTCGTTGTCCAAAACGTAGAGCATCTCCGGGTTCACGTGTTTGTGGAGGCGATGTTCATGCTTCCTTGCGTATTTTGCAATAATTTCATAGACTGTCTCCATCCTCAAATCTCGATGAATATCATCGTTTCGCATGTACCAAGGGGCTCCAACTATACTTCTCAGTATTTTATTCTGAAAGGTTTGGATTTTCTTAATATTTGATTTCTTGGCACAGCCCCAGATCTGTATCCCATAGGTCCAAATAGGGCGAAGGATCTGCTTATATATAAGCAGTTTGTTGTGAAGTGAGAGATGGGAATTCCTTCCCATTAGCCAATACATCCTTCTGTACTTGATTTTAAGTTCTTCTTTCTTCTTTTCTATGTGTTTATTCCAGTTTAATTTGGAGTCAAGTGTCAAACCCAAGTATTTAACTGCTTCAGTATGCGGTATTTTATTCGAATTGATCTCAACATCCAAGATTGGGACTTTTCGGTTAGTGAAGTTGATGTGGGCTGATTTTGATTCGTTCAGCTTCATTCTCCACATCTTGGTCCATTTACAAACCTCAGTAGTAGACGTCTGTAGTTTGCGTGTTGCAGCTTCTATATCATCTCCAACAGAGAGGATAGCCGTATCATCTGCAAAGGTGGCAACAGTTGTGCCTTCTTGTTGGGGTAAGTCCCGTGTGTACAGGAGGTAGAGTACTAAACAACACAATGAGGGAGTATAATAACAATATTAAAAGTCAAAAAATCGTATATCCCAAATCCCCGAGGAGAGGACCACGTCGCTTGCCCTGGGAGACGCTTCCCCCCGCTTGGGCCCTCCTTCCTTCACTGGCGGGGTCGGGGGAGGGGGGGGGGGAGAAAATTCCACCCGCCCAGCGTTACCACCTCCTGAAACGTCGATATACTCTGATAAGCTGGTTTTTATATAGTGTGATATTTAAAGCCTTTAATGGACTCCAAATTCCCCAAGCTGCTTTGTGGACAATGATTCGGGCGTTTTAGGAATACACGTGGGGACCTCGATAGCACTTCTATCAACTCCACAATGTCCTCATCGTCGGAAACATTTTGCGATCTGAATGCCATTTTCGGAATGTTTAAATGGAGATATTACGAAATACTACGGAATAACGCACAAAAAACATAGTTATAACCCAATTTCACACCTAAAAACTCATAGAACTCAGTTTAAACGACTGCTGAAGGTCGTTCAACTTTGAGCGAAGCTTAGCTCTTGTCAACAACTTCGGTTTAAGAACTTGAACGTTGGCATAAACTATATACTCATCTGGATAAGTAAGTCCATGATCATATGGATAAGTAAGTCTTTGTGAATGTGTCAACAGAAAAATTGCGTAACATTTATATTACTCGTTAAGTGTAAATCAAACTGCATCTCCGGTACTAGGGAAGTGTCACTACGTTAGTGTTCAGATCAAGAAAATCGTTCACTACTCTTTGTAAACCCCTCAATATACCTCAACGTATCCCTCTTCAAACTCCCTATACATTCCCTTCCTATCCCATAAAATACGTGTGTAACCAATTAGGATTACAAACAACAATCGTTAGGGATTGAGAGGTAGGCAGGCTACCGAAAACGAACTTTCTGCATCACAAGGACTTGTTCAGTTCCCATAAATAGTAAAAACAAAGGTATATTACAGTTGTTTTGACAAATTATAAGGGATAATCATTTTGTTGAATACGTCCCTTCAATAAAAACTTCACCTTGAAAAACCTCATCAAAGCGTTAGTTCGGTCCTTCAAGTCACTCCATAAGGCACGCCAACGGGCTCCTTTTCCAATTGATGTTTAGCGTCACGTTCCCCGCCCTAGGAAGGTAAAAGCAATCGCCGTTGAGACCGTGATTCGAGTTCAAGACTCAACTTAGGCGCGATGATACTAAGCACGCACGACCGCGTGGTCGTGATGGTACTGTATAACCTCCGCCCCCTGTTATTCCCTTCATCTTTTAGTTGAGGGGGGATTATGCTCTTATCCCTTGCTCTTTTATCTTGACACGGACATAATAGAATTAGCTGAAGTGGAATATATTTCTAATGAAAACCACGATCTTGCATCGGGGGGTTGAGTCGTACGGAGATAGGAAACGGTACTGACTACAGTGGTGGGTCTGCAAATATATCTCCCTTTGGCATAATCCCTTACAATCCAGCGTCGAAAATTAAATTCATGATGTTACTTGTTGATTGGTCAACCAGAGATACTCATGAGCAATGTAAGGGCTTCTCTAGTAAATTAATGGTCTCTAATCTCGAATGGGATTGTCCCAGCTAGGGGCTACACCTGAAGCTAAAACGCGTCATGTTTTTGCTCATTCTAAGCATGATCCATCACAGCATGAATAACTATTTAGGAACCACAATTAGATGGGTACGCCAGAAGTGGAGTGGCCTGGGTGGAGAATGTATAAACATTTCTGAAGCCTAAGGACGTCTTTTAGAATCCACAAATTAGAGGTGTGTAAACCCAGATCATCTAAGGGAGTAGACTAGAAGGAAACCCATCTACTGTTTTCTCTTCCTAATCCCAAGTCATTTTTCGCGATAGTTTAGTATTGAGTAAATTTGGATGGTATTGACTAATGGCGGATGGGTGAACTGCAGGTAACTTTGTGAAGAACGGTTTGGCTGACCTGCAGGTCTCCAAGAAGTTAGAACGTCGGCCGCAGGAGCCATGCTGTCGAGAACGTCTTGTGACGAACTGCAGGTTTTCCCTCCGCAGGTCATTTGGGACAAGTTCACTTGAAAGAGAAGTTCTTTGAGACAAGGTCACTCACTCACTACCCACCTCCCAAATCCGTTGGGCAGACCTTCATAGCAGTAACACTCTACTCTGCTCGACTTACTCAGAACAATCCAGTCCATAAAAGTTTCTTGCCGTTTGACAACTAAACCGCTTCAGCTTCTTTATAATTTGTGTCCCAACGGTACGTAACAAGCAGTTTCATCGTCAAACTCATCTCCAATCGGTTTTGTTTTAATGGGAAAAGTCTGTTAATCAGTGGCGGCTCCTGTCCTGAAACCCCGGGAGTTCACTAACCGTAAGGGACAACCATGAAGGGAACGAGAGACAAAACTGTACTTTTCTCAACCGAATACAAATTTTTCACTTTAGAAAACCGTGTTTTGTGACAGTTGAAACTCATATATGCCCAGCAATAACTATCGTGTAGGCGAAGGCCCAATTCCGTCTTAAATCCAAGCTTCATTCATATTATTGCAGCTTAGAAGACAAGGGAAGCAGAAAAGTTGATTACATACCTCACATCCGCAGAGCCATTCTAACTTCTCATAGTACTGAGGGTTGAACTTGGGAATTGGAACGATTTCTGCTTGCCTTTGTGAGGTGATGGAATGGTACAGTTGCCCCTTCCAATGAGCTGGATACATTGATAATGCTCCGCCACGCTCCGACGATTCATCTCCCAAGGCGACAGATTCTAAAATCGGGAAGGGGCCAACTAACCATATCCATCACAACTTCGAGATTTGTTCCAGTCCTATCATTACTAACATTTGGCGCCCTGAATCGCAAATAATCACTCTTTGTTCCACTGAAAATCTAGCAAAAATACAAGTTAATAATGGTATTTTTTTTTCTTTCCAGCCGTTCCTGTGCGAAGCTTCCTACGTGCTCTTAGAGTACGCCCGTACCGCCATGTTCATGTGGATGTTCATCGAAGGGCTTTACCTTCACAACGTAGTCACAGGTAAGAATTTAAAACAATTTTTTATAAATATTAACTCATTAACACTATTGGGATGAAATTGACTATAAATATTAACATCTAAGATAGATCTCAGAGTTTTATTAGTTGTGATGAGAGTTCCACTTCGTTGCATCACTAATGAGCAAGGTAGGGTGGTTTAGTACGATACAATCTTCTGACGATATCAGTTGATACAAAGAATTGGATAACTTCATCGTCGACTTGATCTTGTCCTTGCTCTGTACAGGATCATCTATTGTTTCGATCTGAACCTTGTGATTGAGAGATTTGTTTAGAAAGTGCAGGGTGCTTTTTCTCTGGAAGCTAATTGTTCTGGGATATTTGAATGATGTTTTGGCTTCGATTGAGACGTACGGTCTCACAGCCGAGTTCCATAAAGTTTAAAATGGCTTAAGGACTTGGTAGAAAAGTTCAGGCTTGTTCTACGAGTATTGACAGCTTGTATTGTCCCCACATCAGCCGATAAATCTGTCTGACATTAAGTCGGAATATTTAGGTTCATTAGCATTGGGCATAACATTCCCTTGAAGCCAAATACATTCTTTAGGCATGATTGTACAATGATAAAGAAATACAGCAAAACTTTGATTTCACGAAAACACCAAATATAAATATAATATTATGGGAAGTAAGCAAGCTTTTATATAAAATACAGTTCCACACATATTTCAATCTACTTGAACGTCTAGTTTTGGTTTATTATTCAATAATGAACCATTGTAATCGCTCTTGAAAAGAAAAAATTCGAACCCTCCCTGAAAATTTCATGGTTTACGTTTCAAAGGGTGTAGAATCCAAATCTGCAATAAAAAATTTTCCGTCCGTCCGCCGTACGCCGTACGCACGATTTCTCCAAAACGGCTGAAGCAAAAAAGCTGAAATTTTCAGGAAAAATCCATGTTGGTCCGACGACGCCCCAATTCTTGAGCCAGCTCTCTCACTTAATTTAAAGTGCCCTTTAAGGTTTGTCAAAGTTTTGTAAAATCCCTAAAAACCTCAAAAAAGTCAAGGCGACCTAAATTTGATCTCTTTTTGAAGAACTTTCCACGAGGAATCAAATGAGCCCCTCCCCAGGTCCGTAGGTCAAACCATTCCCGATGTATGGTGCCAACATTTGCGTTATTTTGGTTTATTATTGTTTTTGTTTTGATTGCAGTAACCTAGAGATGTATGTGACAACGTGGATACTGGAGTGAACTCCTAAAAGGGTTTATAGCCGATACATTAGTTGAAGTATTCTGATAACCATAAAAAACGCTGCAAATTCTTTCACTATGGTTTATTATTCAATTGGCTTACGTTCATGATTTGAATTTACACTAAGCTTTGAGTGTGCGTGTTTCACAGGTGATAGAGCGATTATTGAATTTTAGGAGGCACACAAAAATGATCAACTGATCAATCCGAATAGGTATTTCGGTTGAGAACCGATTCACGTGGTCTATGCATATCTCCTGAAATTCAATAATCGCTCTATCACCTGTAGAACACGCATACTCCAAAGCTTAGTAGAAATTCAAATCGTGAATCATTGAATAATAAACCCCAGTGAAAGAATTTGCAGCGTTTTCCCGTTTTGGAGTGTATTTTGATGTCATCCATTCAGATGAGAAGTGGTTCAATAGGCTTCCCCACCTTTGACTCACAATGTTATGACGGGTTAATGTTTAATTAATTAGCTCCTCCAGATAATGTAAGTTTGATACATGTAGAATTCATGAATTGTTCATGTAATTGGAAAACTCGAATCAAATGTGGAGTTTGAACGAATTGTGTTCGACCTACTATATGAAATGGTGCAACTTACCTTAGAACGAGAGGTAGGTCGCCGTTGAAACTCTGAACACTATCAGAGTGAAACTGTCAAGTTGTCTATATTGTGAAACGGTGCTGAATCCAGCTGGAATATTCAGTCACTCCTTCCTCCGCCTTACACCAGCAGCATACCGAATTAGAATCCTATCGCCAACTCTTCCATCGTCTCGCGGGACCTGTCACCAGATCACTCCATCAACTGTGAGGAACTTTTGCACAATGCAGAAGGTCCAATGAAGAGGATATTTGATTATTCTGGTGAGTGACCTAGGGAGAGTAACTTCATAGCCATAACCCTTAGGCGTAATTTTTTTTAAACTCCATTCGGCAACGCTGTGTACAAGTTTCCTGCACACAATCTAACTCATTTTATAAAGGAAATATGCAGGGTAAGTATTAAACCATACAGTGAACATCTTTTTCGACATTTTTTAATCTCATCCGTGCCACAAGGGACTGTTTTAGGTCCATTATCATTTACGGCTTGTATTAATGATTTATTGAATATTGATCTTGAGGGTAAGATGTTTGGGTCTGCTGACGATACAGGTTTTGTTATGAGGCGCAACGATTCTCATCAATAAAGCTAGCCAAGAAATCAGCCTAATCCGAACTCGGATGGATTGTAATTTTTTGAGCCTTAACATGGATTCATAGGTAGAAAGATTCATTAAGAACTTATCATCCCATGGCCACGTGTTTTTTTTCAAATGACTATTGAACTTTTGATTATGCTTTTTCTTTTTCAACTATTTGACATTAGTGTATGAGTAACGTTTCAGAATTTGACAATTTGTGCCGTCGTGTTAACTTTCTTTTCGGACGATAGGTACAGCAGACGTACATGCTTGTCAGTAGAGTTCCACAGTTCTCTAGCCTGGTTGCAAATCTCGGCATGTGTTCCTTCTTTCCTTTCCAGCTACGATTTCTTGAAAACTACCTCATTAAGTAAAATATAGGAAGTTGGTTGAAATTATTTTGAAATTGGTTGAAAAAATGAGGAATTTCACTGGAAAACGCTGCAAATTCTTTCACTGGGGTTTTCTATTCAATTGGCTTGCATTCATGATTTGAGTTTCTACTAAACTTTGGAGTGTGCGTGTTTCACAGGTGATACAGCGATTATTGAATTTCGGGAGATATGCATAGAGCACGTAAATCTGTTCTCAAACAAAATACCTATTTGGATTGATCAGTTGATCATTTTTGTGTGCCTCCTAAAATTCAATAATCACTCTATCCTGTGAAACAAGCACACTTCAAAGCTTAGTAGAAATTCAAATGATGAACGGAAGCCAATTGAATAATAAACCCCAGTGAAAGAATTTGCAGCGTTTTTTTAATGGTTATCAGAATGCTTCAACCCGTGTATCGGCTACAAAGCCTTTTAGGATTTCACTCCAGTATCCACATTACTACATCGCTACATCACTACGTCACTAGGTTACTGATATCAACACAAAAACAATAATAAACCAAAATAACGCAAATTTTGGCACCATAAATCGGGCTATACATCGGGAATGGTTTGACCTACGGACCTGGGGAGGGGCTCATTCGATTCCTTGTGGACAGTTCTTCAAAAAGAGTCTAAATTTAGGACGCCTTGACTTTTTTTGAGGTTTTTAGGGATTTTACAAAACTTTGACAACCCTTAAAGGGCACTTTAAATCAAGTGAGAGAGCTGGCTCAAGAATTGGAGCGTCGCCGGACCAATATTGATTTTTCCTGAAAATTTCACCTTTTTTGCTTCAGCCGTTTGGGAGAAATCGTGCGTACGGCGTACGGCGGGCGGACGGAAAAATTTGTATTGCAGATTCGGATTCTACACCCTTTGAAACGTAAACCATGAAATTTTCAGGGGGGGTTAGCATTTTTTTTTCAAGAGCGATTACCTACAATGGTTTATTATTGAATAATAAACCAAAATGAGGAATTTCTCTGGAAAAAGCTATGGTTGAGAAATCAATCCCTGCTGGATAGATACAGACAGAGATTGATATAGCATTGTCTACAACACATTAAAATACATTGAGTGCGTGCATTGTCTACAAACCACAAGTCAATACACCACAGTTAGAGTGATTCTATTTCAATAATCATCACAATTATGATCAGTCCATCCATCTGTCCAACGAAATGAAATCTTATATCCAGAAGTCTACATTCAAGACAGATTTTACAACACTGGAAAGTTTAAAACGACCCAATCGTGAGGTTAATAGATCGGATAAAGCCAATAGCGGATATAATTGATGGTGGGGATTCGATTACGAGTTGATTCAAGTCCTTGACCCTATCGTAATGGGGCCGGTAATGAGGTGACGTTCCTAATGGAATTCGGAATGAAGGATGTGTCAAGTAACTGTTTATAAAATCAACAGAGGCATCAATTTAACGGCTAATCTCGATTAAATGCATTGAGTCGAAGAACTAAGCTTGAAAATGCGGCTTCGGAAAAGTTTTGACAGAGTGTCGTCAAAATAAATAGGTACAGGTTTAAATAGAGCTTGATTTGTCGAAATCAAATAAGTGAAAATTTGATATGTGCTTTTTAGAAAGTCCTCATGTTTGGGTCTTGTTGGAATATACACATATACTATAATCCGAATGGGAGGAAACAAAAACGTTTTTCTTTGATCTTCATATTTTTTTGCAAAGATCTAAAATATCATATTTGCGCAACTGCCCAACCATGCCCAAGTGACACTAACTTTCTAATTTAAGATAGGAACCCTAATTTTGTATTGCAGATTCGGAATACCTACCCAAAATTTCAATGAAAATTCGACCCCTCCAACTAACGTTTTTGAGGTTCAGCGAATAAGCAAAGTTGCGCAACCCTAAAATTGTCAAATAGTGGATGATGGTGAACACTAAAGTGTGGCACGTGAATTGTCACTGGTTTTTAACGCTGATTCACGCGGTTCTATCCCTTTCTGATTCGACTCAATTTTTGCTGAATAATGACAGAAATTTGTTTATTTTGCGTCCGTTTTATTACTTTAGGCGCCTGATTTCAGATTTTTACATGGAATAATTTTCGAGGTCTGGTTGAAAAATGTAAAATTAGTAGATTAAAGCCTTTTTTAGTGATCAAGTGAAACATAATCTTAATCTGAGAGTTGAAAGTCGGCATAATAAAGCTGCCGTTACAGTGACCTTTGAATAATCAGATAATTGTTATGTTCCTTTAGTTTACAACCGATCGTGGTGAGTGTGCCTGAATTACACACAAACGAAGATCATACGATAAGAGTTGATGTTTCTAGCCAAATCATGAAAGCGATAAAGGAAGGAAGAGGAAAAGGAAATGGAGAATTATCGACAAACCTATGAAATTTCATGCGCAAACTCACGTACTAAAAAACTTGTTTTTTTTTTCACGCGAATTAAACAAATTTCGGTCATTATTCCGCGAAAATTGAGACGAATCAAAAGACGGATAGCATCACGTGAATCAGCGTCAAAAAACGATGAAAATTCATGTGCCACGAAGTTCAGTCGTCACGTTTTAGCTATTTATCTCATGAGAAGCTGTTCCTAGAATGAGCGGTTACGGATTTTCCCAGACATCAGTATGTTTTGAATGATTCAGTGGGAAAACCCCTCCTCGTCCATTCGTTTCGATCATCAAGTACTACACTAAAAGTACATACTGCTAGAAATTGCAACACATCAAATCAATAATAATAAAAAAAAAACGCTGCAAATTCTTTCACTGGGGTTTATTATGCAATTGGCTTTGCGTTCATGATTTGAATTTCTACTAAGCTTTGGAGTGTGCGTGTTTCACAGGATAGGGCGATTATTGAATTTCAGGAGATATACATGGAGCACGTGAATCTGTTCTCGACCAAAATACCTATTTGGATTGATCAGTTGATCATATTTGTGTGCCTCCTGAAATTCAATAATCGCCCTATCCTGTGAAACACGCAGACTCCAAAGCTTAGTAGAAATTCAAATCATGAACGCAAGCCGATTGAATAATAAACCCCAGTGAAAGAATTTGCAGCGTTTTGTTATTGAACCTCAATTCCCCCACAATAAAAACATCTATAATTTATCAAGTCCTTTGGCACTCGTATTGCGTTAAAACTTCCCCAAATCCAAATTTAAACGATGTAGCCAAAGGTAGACAGATGTAGAGGGGCACACAAATATCATCAACTGATCAATCCAAATAGGTGTTTTAGTTGAGAACCGATTTACGTCGTCTATGCATATCTCCTGAAATTCAATAATCGCTCTATCACCTGTAAAACACACACACTCCGAAGCTTAGTAAGATTCAAATCATGAACGCAAGCCAATTGAATAATAAACCCCAGTGAAAGAATACTTATTTACCCCAGTAATAATATTGAATAATAATCCCCTGTAATAATATTGAATAATATTTACCTATATATTATCAGAATGCTTCAACCCGTGTATCGGCTACTAACTACACTACAAGTATTCACATCGGCTATCACTCCAGTATCCACATTCACTACAACTCGACGCTATCGGCCGGACATCACTAGGTTACAAACAAACAATAATAAACGAAAAAACGCAAATGTTGGCACCATAAATCGGGCCATACATCGGGAATGGTTTGACCTACGGACGTGGGGAAGGGCTCATTCGATTCCTCATGGTATGTTCTTCAAATAGGAAAATATTTAGGCCGATTCGACTAGTTTTGAGGTTTTCACGGATTTTACAAAACTTTTACAGCCCTTAAAGAGCACTTTAAATTGAGTGAGGGAGCTGGCTCAAGAATTGGGGCGTCGTCGGACCAAGATGGATTTTTCCTGAAAATTTCAGATTTTTTGCTCCAGCCGTTTCGGAGATATCGTGCGTACGGCGTACGGCGGACGGACGGAAAATTTTTATTGCAGATTCGGATTCTACACCCTTTGAAACGTAAACCATGAAATTTTCAGGGGGGTTAGAATTTTTTTTCCAGAGCGATTACAATGGTTTATTATTGAATAATAAACCATTATATATTCCATTTATCAACTTTTCGTGGAGTACCACTATCAAGTGAACCTAATAATAAATATAACAATTTAATAATATGGAACATGAAGAAATCAGTCTATCGTTATATAACTGAAACAATAGGTTAAACACCAGTAAAGTGTATGAATAACATTAACGAGGATAAATTCACATACCGAGATATGGGTATCCATAGTTTCAATGATATGAGTAATATGAGGCCAGATCAGGTCCGAATGCCTTTTCTTTAGAGGCGTCGCTAGGTTTGTGCAGGACGTAGGTCTTCGAGGATTCCTCTCAGAAAAGGGCTAGAGTGGTTTACAATCCGTGTGCAAATTCACCGTTGGCAGATCTAGATCGTCGTGGAGGCAGTCATTGCTGTCAAACCACGGGCAGTCCATCAAAAAAGCAGAAATCCATAATGAATTGTAATTACGATTAGCTTCGTCGAGTTATGACGTAGCGACCGGTCGATAATAAATATCTCCCGTCGTGCACAACCGTGCAAACCAGTACAAGAAGAATTCCATCGTGGAAAATGGACTCCTTTGACCTATTGACAATCGCTCGTTCGTAGCCAATTATCAGTTACTGAGCCCCCCATCGCTCGTTTTTAGCGACAAATGAATCGTCATTCGTCGAATTCCACCTTGTCGCGGACAATCGTTCTTGGTTTATCGATGAAAGAAATGGATAGAATCCGTGTTGTAGTCTCTTTGTGAGGACGCGAAATGGGAATTTCACTGTAGTGTTGACATATAATTGCTTCTCTGCTTCAAGGGAAAGTCGTGAAATTAATTTCTGGGTTCATCCGCGGAAAAAATGTACTCACTACTGGGAATCCTTGTGGCATTGTCAAATAAACAGAAGAGCGTACGGGAATTGTTTTTTAATATATAACTTGAGGTATGAGTTTTTAATCAAAGGAAAACCCTGTCCGAAGTTTCCGAGATTCTGAAATATAGAAATCGTTTTTTTGACTTTCCAATTGCTTTGTGCTTTGTACACTTTGCAGACCAATTTTCAGCCACCGTTTGAGGTAATTCTTGGAGTGACCCTTAATATTTTGAATTATTGCAAAATATTGCAACAGTTTAACCTTAAAAATGAAAACTCTTCTCCATAAATTCATCGTACAGTAAACAAGCCAGTGATGGTTGAAGCCAAAGGACGCCTCCCTGAAGATGGAGAATGGCGAAGCGTTTCCCTGAACGTCAGGAGCTTCTGAAATCATATTCTACCCACTTGAACGTATCTTTAGCTTTTCTGAGCGACTTTTCTCAAAACAAATCAGCTACTTATCTATTAGTGTTTCTGGTGACTTCCCTGTTTCTAGTGAAGGGCTTTCAGCGGTTGTGCTGTCCTTTATTAGGTTACTTTACGTGGAAATTCATTAAAACAAAACAAGCTGGTAGTACAATAACTATCAGTGGCGGGTCCAGCATTGAGACCGCACGGGACAACCACGAAGGGAACGTTGGAAAAAATGTCCTTTTCTCAGGCAAATTCAATTTTCAACTACCAATATGCGAAGGAGATCAATCTTGTCCTCTTTCTCAGCTTCAAGTCGTGAAACAAACGACTCAATCCTACTCACTTGTATTTTCACTTGTATTTCGTAGATAGCTAAACAAAAAAGTAGAAATGTTGAAATGATTGTCGCAGTGGCGTCGTAAGGGAGTCTAATGCCCGGTCTGGTGATGGTGGTTGGGTCCCCCAGGAGGAAGGAGGTAGGGAGGACCCGTAGAAAATGTGGAGTATTTTGCCTGTTGAAGACTAAATTTAGGCCATTTTGGTTTATTATTCAATAATAAACCATTGTAATCGCTCTTGAAAAAAAAATTCTAACCCCCCTGAAAATTTCATGGTTTACGTTTCAAAGGGCGTAGAATCCGAATCTGCAATAACAATTTTTCCGTCCGTCCGCTGTACGTACGCACGATTTCTCCCAAACGGCTGGAGCAAAAAATCTGAAATTTTCGGGAAAAATCAATATTGGTCCGACAATTGTCCCATTGTCTTATAGAATTTTTCAACTTTCAAGTCATTGTTCACGTTTTTTAACGATTTTAACCGTTCATTTTTAGTTTTCTCACATCAGTTTTAATAGAAAAAATTCTGACAACCATAGTGAAAGGTGGCTTTTATAACATTGTCACCTTCAAAAACTGCCACTCGATAAAACTTCGTATTTGGTGCCTTATTTTTCGTTATTTTGGACTGAAAATAAAGTGCGCAGTAACAAGGAATTTGTGGGAATTGAATGGAAAACTGTTTTTCTGTAGAAAAAGTGCGGGATGGAGGAGGAGGAGGGCGGCAACTGCGTACAACTACAACTGCAACAGCTGGAGAATGTCTTTGCAACGAAGCTTTGCGAATTAAGATTTGGGAAGATTTATTTATTAAAGTCCTTGACAGGAGGAAAAGTCATGGGGTACTACATGCCAAATCTTGAAATGTCAAAGTTCCACCTAAATTAATTGGCTTCTCGAAATAACTTGCTTCTTTTTGCGAAATGTTTAACATTAAACGTAGAATACATTTTTGAAAAAAGTTTTTCGACATGGGGCAAGTTTTCAGCTTGTAATGGTTTTCCGTGAATTTCTCTTATGACCAAAACGGGTATAATACCTTTTGGAAGCAAGCTCCTCGATTAATCAAAGAAAAACTATAATCCCCCCGTTTCCGTAATTTGTAAATTTACGTTTTATCCTCATCCATCTACCGTCTGAAACTTTTCACTGAACTCACAGGACGAAAGGTCAACGAAATTTGCTTTAAAAAACCGTTTATTAGCTGAGGAGGTGCTAGTAACGTCGGAATCACTTGACACCAACCAAACCGGGGGGAAATCCCCCCAATCGAAGAACATTCCACGAGGAATCGAATGAGCCCCTCCCCAGGCCCGTAGCTCAAACCATTCCCGATGTATGGACCGATTAATGGTGCCAACATTAGCGTTATTTTGGTTTATTATTGTTTTTGTTTTGATATCAGTAACCTAGTGATGTAGTGAACGTGGATACTGGAGTGAACTCCTAAAATGGTTTATAGCCGATACACGGGTTGAAGTATTCTAATAACCATAAAAAAACGCTGCAAATTCTTTTACTGGGGTTTATTATTCTTCGACCACTTGTTGAAACTGAACAAACTTCTGGTGTCTTCGCATATGTTATCGCAGCCAATGTTGCCATGTCTCCTTTAAAATATGCTACAGCACGAAATGTTTTGATATGTATGCCCCTTTAATTTTGTTCAGCTTTTCTTTTTGAACAACTCATAGTCAGCCCGTTTTTTTAGGGACGCTTACTGCATTTTGATGCTCCCTTCAGACTGATGCCCCCCCCCCCCCCCCTCCTTACGACGCTAGTGTACTGTCGAACTTCAGAAAACCGTGTTTTGCAACTGTTGAAATTCATATCTGCCCAGCAAGAACCATCGTGGAAGTGAAAGCCCAATTCCATCTTTAACCTAAGCTTCATTCTTATTATTGGGGCAAAGAAGACAAGGGAAGCAGGAAAGTTGATTACTTAGCTCATATCTGCAAAGCCAATCCACCTTTTTGTAGTACTGAGGGTTGAACTTGCGAATTGCGTGACAACATGCTTGCCTTTGAGGTTTGTTGCAGTCCTGTCAATACTGGCATTGGGCACCCTGCATCGCGAATAATCACTCTTTGCTCCACCGACAATTTCGCGAGCTCACGTTTTATAGCACTCACTGTATTCATCGCGTATTTGCAGCCAACACAATCAGTCACAAGGGTTGGGGACTGTCAGTGCTAGTTAAGGGTTGTTTGATTTTATTAGGTATTTAAGGAAAAGTCGGCAATCAAGCTGAATAAAGACTATAATTAACAACTTTGTCTTAATCCTAATTATCTATTAATTAATCCTAAACTAAAGTCTCTCCTCATATGGTACCTTAATGTCGAGAACGATGGGGCGACAGCTTGTTCCGAACGCGAGGGGGACTGTTTCGAGCACTGGGTACTACGACGGGGCTATTCGTCTTAAGAACAGCGAATTGTTTTCTATCGCAGCTTTCTCCGGACTAAATTTTGTGCAGTTCCCTGCTTCCTAAGAAAACTCCTGCCGTCTTCTATTTCCCGGGGGGTGGAATTTTCCGGGGGGTGGGGACACTGGACGCTCGCTTCCTTTCCGTGGACAATCAACTGATAGTAAGACAAAAGTGGGTTTTGGTGATTCTAGCGCACTATAGCGGGTTAGCAAACAACTATTTGTGCTCCTGTGTAATCTCTCTGAAATTTGTCCCGCGTTATTTCGGGCCCTCTCATTGGTTCGTTCTTTGGACCCGGATCCAATCAACGCAGTGTTCCCCTTCAATTCGGAGCACAGACCTTAGCTCCCAAACAGCGAACTATGAGGAGTGATGTAAACCAGAATGTTGAGTGAAAGAAACTTAGAGATGGCTGGGTACATAATAATGCGCGTTACCACTCCTCAATTACTTCTAAAAATGTAATTAATTGGAAATATAATTAATTACTTATTGTAATTGATTACTGCCAACTATGGTTGCAGTAGCTGCTTGAGTCATTCCACTAATTTCGTCGGTTGGGATTTTTAGCTTAGAACTACATCGTGAAATGAAACTTATATACAAAAAACAATATTTACTCAACATACACGCCCCCGATTTGTCGTTTTAACTAAGTAAATACGTTATAAAAAGTAAATTCTGTGAATTCGGTTTCATCTCTCTCGTTTCGCCTCATATTTTTTCCACTTGATACCTCGGAATCTCCACATTTCCATTCCAATTATATTTTCGACTGGAAGTATCAAGTGACTTTCCGTCCTTCAATATTGATAATTCCACTCGGTCGGTAGGTCTGTTTCTTCGACAGAAACAGCTCAATTTGGAGCCAATTTGGAGTCACCGGTGGAACGGGAAAGTTTACATAACAGAAAAAGGGATACAACATGTATTATACCTTGATGATTTTGAGCATCAATATCTTTCGCAGCTTCAAGGTACTAAAAGACTACGTCATCCGTGACCTTTCAGGGTGCCGAACGCAACTTCTCGGTTGTTTTGCAGCGATTGAGGGCCATTCAAACTTCTTTCATTCCTGTAAGATATCACAATACCGCTGTAGACACCCACACATGTTTTCACAACAACAATATGTTTTCAGCGGAGCTTAACTCTTCCATTTAAATTCATCATGTAGCAGCCTGGGCGTTGTATTATGTAGTCCATTCCACCACAATTTGGTAGCACGTTCCCGAACAAAGCTCAATTTCATTTATTTGATTTGTCAATTAGAAGATTTTGCCGAGAACGTTCCAAAAATCATGAAACAAGGAATGTATCAGATGATTAGACACGAACGAAACAGAGGCGTGAAGTTTGATGGATATGGTTAGTTTGCCCCTCCCAATTCTTGAATCCGCCGCCTCGGGAGATATACCAGACGCCTTCCAGCATCTTGGACATCTCTGAGTGTTGCGGGCATTATCCGCATTCAGCTCATGGAAGGGGCAACTATTCTATTTCATCTCCTCCTCGTGTTACATGGTAGCAGAGCGTGATTATGACCACTGGCCTTTTATTTAAAGCTGCCCCCCCCTCTCCCTCGCATTGCTTCATAGGCTAAATGCTTTTAAATATGTCCCCTTGGGTAATTATTATAACCCTACTCTGATATTGTTGCGATATTGCGAGCCTCTCCTATAATTGCAAACCATTCCTCCGTCCAGTGTTCCTCTGGGAGGTAGTGTTACGGAATTGCTAACACCATTTGTCATAGATAAGGTAGGGGTACCGGCGATTCCATCCCAATGTCCAAAAAACTTGGAGATACCTTCCCCTTAATGTTATACCGAATCCCGCTTCCTCAATCCATCCCGGGTTTTTGTTACTTTCAAAGCACAAGAAGCAGACCTCTTGAATAACATCACTACGGAATCCACTTCTCCTGGTGTTATCTGCAACGAGCAACGATTTAAATAATTGTGCGGCAGACCCTTCAAAAATGTATTCCTATCTCTGTAATGAGCCTGGTTTGATAAGGGTCCATAGTGTCAGCAAAAAGATGAATGTAACTCATCGCAATCAATCGTAAATGAACACAAACAACAGCCGTCTCTCGGCTCTTCGATTATCTTGACTTTGGCCGGACAGCTTGGAAATGCCGTAGGTGTGTGGTTTATGCATCCGACAAAACTAACTCAAATCGTCACTTGAGAGGTCTGGCGTTGTCACCATTCGATTCAGCGAGAAAAGTTACGTATATCCCGCCTCCAACCTTTTTTCATCGAGGCTTTTGAAAAAACCTCAATTTTAACGGAAAACACACATTTTTCTGCAGTTAAACACCATTTTCTTAACTAAAAATATTTTTAAAAACCAAAACGACTACACTGTTGGAAAGCTGACATTTCGGCGCACGTTTTACCAGGCCTGCATAGTTCTGCGTCAAGCATTAATGGGGTTTCTAGTCGAGATGAAAAACAGGCGATTTCAAGATTTTGACAAAACTTCCATTTCGCGTAGCAATCGCACGTCTTCAATGCAATAAAAAAAATGTTTTCTGACATGAAATAGATTGAAAATTTAACGCTCTTTCCAACGGTGCCAAAATTTGAGCTATATCTAAAATTGAGGGAGTTATGATAGTTTTAATGACATAATATCGAAAACACGAAAAAAATCTTAAATCATGAATAACTAGGAAACGAGGCCTCTGGCAAAAATTGCTATTAGGCAATTTTGGTCGGAAATGAGTTGTAGAACACGTAGGAGTCGGATTGTGCATAACTCCTGGGACACCCTGTGTAGTGTGAACTACTCCGAATCGACAATCCACTGAATCCATAGCCTCCTGTAAGAACCGGTGCTTTTTTTGCTCCTTAAACTGCTCAAGGATGTCAGCTGCTTGAAGCTGGATAGATTCAAAAGACAAGGGATCTAACTCATCTATGACAACCAATCCTGTGGACAGGCCGCCAAGATGACCAGCCCTTGAAACTCAGCTTCTAATTCCTTCCATGGCAATTATTTTAGGGAGATGAGTGTCCGGGAGATAAGCTACTTTCCTCCATTGCTTTAGATGGGCCTCAAGAGTAAAAGCTGATATGGTGGCCCCTCTCTGCAGATGTAAAATGCCATTCGGGAAAAACTCCCGTAATCAAACGAATGTTAAAACTAAGTAGAATGAATGCCGACCAGTGATAGGCGCCTTTTTTATACCCCTTGAAACTGGTGTTTACTACCTCACTCGGGTGGCATTGGAGATCGTGGCAAACATGAAGGGATCGAAACGGTTAGATTGGAAAATACACAAAAGCAGTGCATAATGCGTTCTAAGCCCGAAGCGAATTCTGTTTGATTTGCCATTACCTGCTGCATAAGTCAATAGTTTGGAAGCCACGAGGCTAATGGGTTTTTGTTGTTTCAAGGTTTCTTCCAAGACCACTATTCCTCCCATAAGTACGTCCGATTCGATCTGTGGAGAAGTGTGGCAGCTCCATTAAAATCTTAATATTGCACGACGTGAAGCTATCAGGAATTCACCCCCTGGTTTATTTGATATTGATACATCCCCAATTATCGAAAATTGAAGGATAGGGGACAGTGTGGTGAGGGTCGACGCACTTTCCCGGTTGAAAATGAAATCATCGCACTCAGGCAGACGTGGAGTGAAGTGAGAATCAACCGGCAAAATCTGTTTGATGTCAAAATAGCACGGCTGAAGGTTTGAATTTGGAACACAACCTTTTTATGTGTAAATGGCAAAAGCTGTTTTATTATTAAATTAATCAATGATGCTTTCTGCTGTAATGTTGACTTGAAAGCCAACTGTCCACGCACTTATACGACCGGGGTGCCCACCCCCCTAAGCGTCATGGAGCACCACCCCTAAACTTAGAACCAGCCCCCTATGTAAGTTGGTACCCCCTTTCCAAAACAAAACGCTGCAAATTCTTTCACTGGGGTTCATTATTCAATGATTCATGATTTGAATTTCTTCTAAGCTTTGGAGTGTGCGTGTTTCACAGGTGATAGAGCGATCATTGAATTTCAGGAGATATGCATAGAACACGTAAATCGGTTCTCAACCAAAATACCTATTTAGATTGATCAGTTGATCATATTTGTGTGCCTCCTGAAATTCAATAATCGCTCTATCACCTGTGAAACACGCACACTCCAAAGCTTAGTAGAAATTCAAATCATGAATCATTGAATAATAAACCCCAGTGAAAGAATTTGCAGCGTTTTTTCAAGAGCGATTCCATTGGAAAAATATTCTATTCGAAAATTTTAAATTGCATATCAGAATGCTTCAACCCGTGTATCGGCTATAAACCTTTTTAGGAGCTCACTCCAGTCCAAAACAATAAAAATAAAAGTAAAAAATAAAAATAAAACTCTTGTGTTTGTTTTGATCGCAGTAACCTAGTGATGTAGTGAATGTGGATGTTAATGTTGGCAGCATAAATCGGCATAAGACGGGATTTGTCAAACTCGTCTAGAAGTGCTTAAAAACACTGTTTTCAAGTGTCTAATTTTCAAAATTTTCAAAATTTCCCTGACCACCCCTTGGTTGGGGGACTAATCGCGTAGACCCACCTGTTGGGCCGCCCCACCACCTCCACATTATGATACGGCTCCTGGGGCAAATAAGACCCCTGCGCTAAGGTGTGAGATAGGATTTGTTGTAGATTGGAAAGGCATTTTCAGAGATTTCCAGAGGGAGTAGGCCCGAGCCTGCGTTAACTATCTCTGGACGTCCGTAATCACACTATATCGTCATCCGAACATACCCCAAAAGACTAGTCTATCATCAGTCTAAGGATGGGAGGTTGAGATGCAAAAAAGCAGACATAAATGTTCCTATAAGCCGAATTGAGTACCTCCCTGCTTTTTGAAGTCTCGAAAAAGTTATGAGCGCTGACAGTGGAATCAGAGTGAACAATGATTGGGCAAGAGATAGGCAATCATTAACAAACAAGCTCGATGCCACCTTGAGAGTCACTTTTTTGGAATCGTTGATGCATCTCTAACGAATTTTGAGGTATAGAATGTTGAATTGTCGCAATACCCCCAGAAAACGATTGCTTAGCTCGAAATATGAGTTTCCTGTCGATGGCTTCTCCAGTTGCCAAAAACTGACCGTTAACCACCACTCCCATAACGTGTTGACGTTGATAGAAGGGAACTGTAGTGAACGCCGTTGACCGTGCTGGAGTCAATTGGGAAAACTTTGATTACCTGCTTGTCCAAACTCAAACGAAAAGTCCCTGGTAACCCGCAACCACCGCCGCCAACCTCATACAGGCGGGATGGTAGATAATGAGTTTGAAGTTTCAAGCTAACACAGCGGTCAAGATATAGGTAGGTAGTAGGTACCTTCAACTCCGTTGGAACTCCACTTTGAAGTGCTGCACTTTCATTGGACCATCTAAACATAAACAAAACGTAACATTTTTTAAACCGAATTTCGCTTAAAAAATTGAACTTTTTTAAAATATTTTTTTAAGCATTTGCATTTATTTGTAATAAACTAAAAAGAAAAAAATACAGAGAAGTATTGACGTGATAAATGCTACTCCCCACAATAAGTCCAGGGCTTGTGCTGTGGGGAGGAGTTGCGTTACAATAATTTTCACAAATAGCGCTTCCACGATCTTGTATAATAAATCATCACATTGTTATCCTCACTTAATTATTCCTCTTCTTCCTCAATGTATTGTATCATTTTAATGTATGTATTCTTCAACATATCATTGATTAACGTAGATGCCTAGGTTTACAAAAAAGTGAAAAAAAAAATAATAAAAAAAAAATTAACAGAAATTTCTTTTTAAGTAATGAATTGTTGACTAAAGTATTTTTTCTAGTTTCTTCTTAAATAGGGTCAACGAAGGAACAATACGTAGGTGTTGGGGTAAAGAGTTGAACATTTTAACGCCTCTATAGTCCCAAGCTAATTGGCTGCTACAGGTTCTTCGAAAGTTCAGGGAAATGCTTGTTTACTAGCTCTAGTGGCCCCTTCTTCCAGGAAAGATAATTGATTACTAAGCAACAAAATTCATCATTAGATGGCTGTAGAATTTTAAACTGTAGTAGAGGGGGAGGGGACCCTCTGAAAATGCTTTTTCAGAGGTAAAATCCCTGATTTCAGCGTTTGGTCTTATATTGATCAAGACAAACAATTTCAAGATTGTAGCCCCTCTCTCTCTCTCTCTCTCTAAATCGCTATAATTATTTCTTTATTTTGTTAATGTCAGTTATTTTAGGGGCTCTTTTCCTTTTGTATTTTAATTTCTCGTCTCATGGAATATTTATTAAGATATTCTGATTAACTCTCTCTCAAAATGTGTTGTTTTACTTGTCAAAGTTTGTAAAATATGAAAAATTAAAACAAAATACTCCTGGAGCTTTAAAACTACTGGACCAAAATAATGAGATTTTGGTCAAAATGAAAATCGAAACAAAATCCGACTCCTGGAGCTTTCTTCCGAAACTGCAGGACCAAAATTAATGATATTTTGGTCAAAAATCATCTTTCAGGTCTATCTAGGACTGATTGATCGGCGTAATTCTCGATTAACCCTTAAGGGTGAAATCAAAGGGGTAAAATATTACAAAATATGAAAACTTTTGAAATAACACAAATGTTTTGAAGTTCGTTATTGAAAGACCCTTGTTTGAATAAAATTTCAACTGCGTTTGCCGTAGATTTCCAAGTCGTGCCCATATACAGTCTACTGGAACATCCAGATATTCAAGTTTTTTATGAGAAGACGTGGGTTTTTTTTTTGTGGATTTGACGGCAATATCAAGAAGAACGATATAGTCTCAACACAAGCAGGTTAACTTACAAAGTGTAAACAAATGTTAAGGCGATTACGCGAA
Source organism: Creontiades dilutus (assembly GCA_031894815.1). Taxonomy (NCBI): domain Eukaryota; kingdom Metazoa; phylum Arthropoda; class Insecta; order Hemiptera; family Miridae; genus Creontiades; species Creontiades dilutus. The sequence goes on along the minus strand of JAVIWC010002790.1, from coordinate 309,038 downwards.
GAAAATCAAACTACGCGACCTGAGCGTTTGGCGCGACAAACGCGACTGGAGCGATGCCGCGCTGTTCCGTGCTGACACTTAAATAGAATTGTATTGTTTGATCGCGCAGGGTTGTCCAACTGGCGGATGCTATTATTTGTGGCCTGCGTGGGTTTTACCAAAATATACATTTTCTTAAAATAATGGTATGAAAGAAAAATATTTAATGTGTACAGCTTTAAAATGATCCTCTTGTACCATTCGTTGAAGATCAACCTGCAGAATTACAACTTAAGTCACAAGTTATGTGACCTTCAAGCTGACATGTTCCTAATCAGCAGACAGGTAATTAATCCTCACATTAGATGAAAATTTTCAGTATTCGTGCAATAATTGTCTTGGTCTTGATGAAATCTGTAGGGCTTAGGTGTATCTAGTTCATTCATACTACTACATAATAAAAGTATTCTTGGTTTCAATCATTGATACACCACACATTTCTTATTGTTACTTAAAAAATACTATATAGACCTCAACCTCATCAAAGAATTCGGTCTTGGCCCTTGAGGCCTTACAAGTTGGACGCTCCTGCGCTAACGGATCGCGTTGGGCACCAGCTCGCTCGCGTTGGTTTTCTCGTAAAAAAAAACAATCATTTATCTACACAAACAATGATTTTAGAAGATTGTAGAAACTCTGTGTATTCATAATTTTGTCCTTCAAAGCAAATTAGCTGTAGGAGTTGAAAAAGTCTTGTCTGATACATCCTATGTGGAAATCATCAAAATAGCGTTGAATTAATAGAAAGGTTGCGGCTTTGGAAGCGTTTCCATGTTTTGGGTTAATTACCCAATTATCAGACCCAGCAGCGGTTCGTGACATAACGAAAGGCTCTCTGTACGAATTAGCTTCAATCCGTTGATTCGTCCGCTCGGGCCAACGGAACCCACGAAACGTACGGGTGAGCGATCGACAGACCATTTAGGGAAGCTAGAATGAACATCACGCGAGGCCCTAAATGCCCTCGAGTTTCGGCTTTTTGACCACTTGATTCTTAACCGAGCCCTGAAACGGTTGATTCCATTTACAGTGGAAACAGCTCTGTAGCCCGAGGAGCGGTGAAGTGGGATAACAATTCGGTGAGGGTCGGTAATGTGGGTCAATTGTCACGGCTTTTCAAACGACGGTTGATTAAATTCAGCTTAGTTGTATCACGTTCACGACGAAAAAAAAAAAAAAAAAAACACTCAACATCGCTTATCGTGAGACATTACCATTTTGCTAATTACACTGATCTTCACAATAAAAATGTCTTTCCAACCCCTTTAACAATTTTACCCGTTGGTTTATTACTCAATAATAAATAAACCATTGTAATCGCTCTTGAAAAAAAAAAAAATTCTAAACCCCCCCCCTGAAAATTTCATGATTTACGTTTCAAAGGGTGCAGAATCCGAATCTGCAATAAAAATTCTTCCGTCCGTCCGCCGTACGTCATACGCCGTGCTCATGATTTCTCCCAAACGGCTGGAACAAAAAATCTGAAATTTTCAGGAAAAATCCATGTTGGCCCGACAACGCCCCAATTCTTTAGCCAGCACTCTCACTTAATTTTAAGTGCCCTTTCAGGAGGCACACAAAGATGATCAACTGATCAATCCAAATAGGTATTTTGATTGAGAACCGATTTAAGTGCTCTATGCATATCTCCCGAAATTCAATAATCGCTCTATCACCTGTGAAACACGCACACTCCAAAGCTTAGTAGAAATTCAAATCATGAATTATTGAATAATAAACCCCAGTGAAAGAATTTGCAGCGTTTTCTCATGTTTCTAGCTGTGTCAAGTCCAAATCTGAACTCGAAAAAATTCCATCACGCACCAATTTTGAGAAAAAAGAGGCGGAACTTAGAAAACATGAAAAATTTAATTTGAAAATGATTGTCTATATTTTGACAGATTTTTTTTCTTATTTTTCAACGAAACAGATTAATTAATGGTATCAGGAATTATGCTAGTTATGGGTGATTCTGAAACTACGGGCAAATTCGTGTAAGTGGCACGCTGTGCCGTTCAAAATTGCTTGACTTCAAACTATTTCCCCTTATCTACATACATTTATCGAGTACCGCATTGACCAATAGAAAACCCTCGGAAGCTGATATAATTTCCACATTTTTTGGGGTTGAGAAACCCAGATTTGTTATTATCATGACCCGCAACGGTACCAAGGTTGCCCTAATTCGATTAACTTCTAAATCGCACTATCTTGCCCATACAGGGCCTATCTTTCAGAAATGATGTATTCTACCGTTTGAATCCTATTGGCTCAGGGAAGTGAAAGGGACGGAGAGGACCAACCAATGCCACTTAAGGCTTACAAAGTGAAAGGGGCACAAACAGTAACATTATGGTTAGGGGGAGTCAAACTAATTGCAAGAATGAACTCATTAATGGTGAAAAGTTTGAGGAATTACTTCATTTAAACATATTCCTGACCTATCACTCTTAACAATTTCGAATTTTTCTAGAACATCCAACATACCTCTCTTTTGGTAAAAGTGAAGAAATTCTACGTATTCCCCGTTTTTCACTCAAATAAAGCTATGATTGGACTCATTCAGATGACTTGCAAAGGCAGAATCACCTCGTCGTGAATGGCTTAGTCCGTACCGTGGTTACCGCCTGGCACAGCTTTTCGTTGACCGGCAAGGAAAAACCCGTGAAAATTCAAATCAAACAAACGACCCTTTTCAACGCCCTGTTGGGAAATCTTTGAAAGAGCCGAGATCTCTCTCCGTTTAGACGGTCCATTACGAGAGATTAAGGGGTTCTGAAACTGTCTTCAATCTTTTTTTTTCCTCGATGGCTTTTAATTCCTCAGTTTTTTTCCTCGAAGAAGTTGATACCTTTTGATTCTGGGATTTCTCCGATAATTCCAAAACGGGAATAAGAAGACGAGCAGAGTTTGATATTGATCTGGTTCAACGAACCGGTTATTGATTGAATTTGTAGAAGTTCAAGGTAAAAAGGCTTAAAGTTGAGGAATCGACTATACACTTCATTTCTAACGAATTATGTCTCATAGTGAAATTTTTAAACCACTAGTTTTGGTTTATTACTTCAAACGCTGAGTAGAGGACATCAAATTTGAAATGATGAAAATTTGGTTGCAATTCGGGAAAAGTTGAACATGTGAAGTTTGAACTGGTCTACTTATTTGGAAAAGGGATAGTTATTAGGTTTTGGAACATGATGGTGATTTACGGATTTCTCTGAAGGGATGACGAAGAGACTGTGGACCGAGATCGTCCAAATTAATTTCAGGAGTTAGCCACGGGACATCAGGGAGAAAAATTTAGTACCTGCAAAACCCTCTAGAGCAGGTAAAAAGAAGCTTTTTATCATTTAAATGATTAACAGGAGTACAATCCAGTTCTTAGCGACGACCCGACAGCCCCCTCCCCCTTACCGCTCAACAATCATTCAACTAACCTTCGGGTGGGCTCCTTCCGCCCTTCGTTATCCCCGCATCACCCTTTTCCGTCCGCCCCAGGGGGTCATTCGTGTACCTGTCACCTTGTGTTAGCCGTAGCTTTCATCTCTGTTCACTAGTTGTCATTCAATCAGCTGCAATCTACTTACGCTGGTTTGGCGGTTTCTTTATTAAAATATGGCATTATCGTGTGGTATTTATTTAGTATGGTATTTCATGGTTTACGTTTCAAAGGGTGTAGAATTAAGTTTCCGCTGCTGTCGTTCAGAATATTGTTATTAGAAGTTCTTACTTGATTTAACCAAGAAAGTTTTGTACAATCCCTAAAAACCTCAAAAAAGTCAAGGCGGCCTAAATTTGTAGTCTTTTTGAAGAACACTCCACGAGGAATCGAATGAGTCCCTTCCCAGGTCCGTAGGTCAAACCATTCTCGATCTATGGCCCGATTTATGGTGCCAGCATTCGCGTTATTTTGGTTTATTATTGTTTTTGTGTTGATATCAGTAACCTAGTGACGTGGTGATGTAGTGATGTATGTACGAAAAGGCTTTGTAGCCGATACACGGGTCGGTAACCATTTGCTGCAATCAATCATTTTTGTGTGCATGTTTTACAAAACGATTCGAATCCATGAGATATGCATAGAGCACGTAAATGTTTTCTCTCTAAATACCTATTCATTGATCAGTTGATCATATTTGTCCTCCTGAAATTCAATAATCGCTTTATCACCTGTTCTACCCAAATTGAACAAATCATGAGAGAGCGAATAATAAACCACAGTGAAATAATTTGCAGCGTTTTCTAAGGATGTAAAATTAACCCTGATGTCTTCGAGATTTTTAATATTTTCAAACAGGATATTTTGTTTAGGCTATGAATTTACTTTTTGAAGAATCAGAGTTATAGTTAGAAGTTATGTTCAATGACTTTGAATGATAGGTCTGGGTTTTATCAAGCCTAGTTCTGCTCAGTCATCTTTCTGGGAGTAATGATCTTGCTTAGGTCAGCAAGCGACGGTAAAGTATGAACGTCTAGCAGCGTCGTATCTCCCTCGCGCCATGAATCTTTATGCTGCTGACCACAGTTGACACCGTTTGTCATTGTCGCGAAACAACGGTTCGGTCGTAAAACCTTCTCGCACGGGCTTCAATCACGTAATCCAAGCTATGCAATGTTTTCCTTTTATCGTATTTTTTCTAATCAGACAGTACGGACTTGAGTTAGATTTGCTGTGTGCTAGTAAAAGCTGTTCTCTACTTATCGTATTTTTAATTTGCCAAAGCAAAAATCGGAAGAGAGAGAGGGGAGAGAGGAGAGAGAGAGAGAGAGAGAGAGAGAGAGAGAGAGAGAGACAGAGAGAGAGAGAGAGAGAGAGAGAGAGAGAGAGAGAGAGAGAGAGAGAGAGAGAGAGAGAGAGAGAGAGAGAGAGAGAGAGAGAGAGAGAGAGAGAGAGAGAGAGAGAGAGAGAGAGAGAGAGAGAGAGAGAGAGAACATTGTTTTATTACATAACAAACAATGACAGGTTTCCAGGAGCTATGCGATAGCGTTGTTCCGAATTGTATTGGGAAAAGGTTCAATTCTTTTGAAAAAAGGTTTAATTCAACTGGAAAATGCTATATAACTACAAAAAAAATGACCTATTGTTTAATGTGGCTGTATTTTTTAATAAAAACCATACCAAAAGAAAAAAAGGATCTCCCGGTACCTCGTGATAATTCTTGTAAATTGTTACAAGGTACAAGGCCCAAGGTACAAGGGGACTTAGCTAATAAGTAACAACTACTGAGTTCCTACCATGCAGTTCATGAATATGTACAAAAACTTGGGAAGCCCCCATTAAGAGCAGCGAGAAGTATGTAATTAAAGTGAGAATTCCAACGGCATCCGGCAGTAATGAAAAGAAAAAAAAATGTAGAAGGGGCCATGAGGAAATAATAGGGAGGAGAGGGATATAGCAATCAGTGGTGAGCGGTCGAAAGGAAGAGGAAATCCCTTGGGAGTGCTCCCCAATGCTCATAGCCATATACACCGCACATATGGAGATGTATCAGGGGATTGAGCCAGGGTCCGGTTTATAGACTGAGTGGCTCCGAACGGAAGATATTGGCATCCGAAGAAGCTATATTGAAAATGCCGCTTCGAGGAAAGTGGTGGAAGGAGCCATAATAATAAATCTATGACCGGGAGGGTAGTCGTCGGTAATATATCTGTTTGCATTGAAAGCCTCGCTGGGGATTCGTTACGGTTTTACCGTTTCAAATACAACGAAGAAGAAATCGGGGAACGGTTTGGTCTGATCGACCCATTTTACATCTGCCAACGTTGAGTTTTTAGGCATATTACTTGGCCGTAAGCTGGAAATAGTTGTTATTATCTTCAGCCGCACAAATAAGATACAATCTTTTAGTAAGAAATACTGTAAGAAGATCTTCATTAATTTTTTCGTTTTCAATAAATTCCTCCCCCTATCTGTCCGAAGAATGACGTTCCATGCCTTTGTGTACTCTGTACTGATTTCTTGTATTCCTGTTTGGGGTTTCGTCGTATTTTTAATTAGTCGAGCAGGAAAGTCAGTATTGCGTTTTATGTTTTTAACCTTCGGTTAATTTACCATAATAAACAACAATAGGTTGTTATTGAGTCACCAGATCTGCTACTGATCATGATTTTTTCATGAAGTTTATCTTAACGGAGCTGTTATTAAAGCATCCAGAATTCTGGATTCATAGGTACATTTACAAGGTACGGAAGCGAAAATCTTAGGCAATGTACCCCTGGCCACGTCTAATGAACACAGATTGGTGTTTTACGGAGAAGGGTTATTAAAAACAGAACTAATAAACCTTTGTGTAATTATTAGCACCGTTTCGTCGTTGCCCCTGCTCGCTTTTCCTTGAAATTGCGCCCTAACGGATCCAGGTAATGGTATCCATGGTTATACAGTGGTGGATGTCTAAGAGTTAAGCTAGCTAGCTCTCCAGAAAAGCGTCAGCATTCCCCTACTAATATTTAATTCACTTGCCACCAACATAAATCCACAGAGGAATGACGAGTATGAGACTGTTCGAACTCCTGCAAAAAAAGTCCAGCTGGAAGTCACCAGGTCTGCTGCTGAACATGATTTTGTCATTGAGCATTTCTTCAAGTTTTTCGAGCTGTTCTTCAAGTGGAGGTTAATTTCTTCGGAAAGCCTCGGTTAAATTCCATTCAATTGGCAACCTTCTACAACACAATTTAGATGCCTGGAATTGCATTTGCGATTTGCAATTCTCACTAGCGTTCCAGAGAGGCGACAGCATTCCCCTGCTAATATTTAATTCACTTGAAGAGAGAATCCACAGTGGAATGACAACTAGGGGACTGTAAAAAAAGTGCAGCTAGAGGTCGCCATTTCTGCTGCTGATCATGTTTTTGTCATGACGCACAATGTGCCTGCAATGCTTTGAGTCTTCAAGTTTCCTTCACGTATTTAGATATTGTGCATTTCTTCATGTTTTTCAAGCTGTCCTTCAAGTGGAGCTTAATTTCTACGGATTTCTCTTGCTTTTTTTTTTGCTACTTTTTTTACAAAACCCCCTGAGCCGTAAATAAGAAACCCTGAAAAAATAAATCGATTTTGAGAACCCCTAAAAAATCCCTGAATGCATTCAAACTCGAAAAACCATTCTTTTATACTAGTGAGCACATCTCACTTAAAACTTACAATTTTAGGTGCTATTTACATAACTGTAAGTTTTAATCCAAAATTTCACCGCATCACTACATTCTCCAACTTTTTCAGACACGGATCCAGCTCGATCCCTAGCTTTGTTTGTTTGCTGTAACTAAATGATACTTGATGATATCAATTTATACTTTTCACAACCCCAACTATTCCAACATTCCACCCCATATAATGATCAATAAATGTTTTTTCTCTCTCAATGATAGCTTTATAACGATGATAACATAACAGGTGGTTTGTTGTGGTTTCAAACTATTTTGTCCGACCCTTGCAACCACGCTGAACTTGTTTTGACGCATTTTCAATGGGGTTGATAAGTGATACTAAGATCAATAGGTCGAAAAAAAAATCCTGAATTCCCCCTGACAAGGAAAAAGATAACTCTAAAAAAACTCTAAACTTTTTTTCCCCCTAAACAATCCTTCCAACAAAAAATCCCCAAATTTAGGCGGAACATCCCCCAACTTGTCAACCGTGTTCCCCGGTTAATATCAATTCAATTGGCCACCTTCTACAACACTATTTAGACGCCTGGAATTACATTTGCGATTCGTAATTCTACCGCCGTTCTTTAGACTATAACAGCTTCAAAACTCGTATATCACTTCTAAATAGCTGAGATTCGTGCATGTACTACAAACCAAACAACCCAACACAATACCCCTCATTAAAACGACCTCAGTTCCGTGTAGAATACGAGCCAATTTACTTGGAGATTTAAAGCAGAGGCAATGTCGCTAGTACATAGCAGATTCCTCTTAGTAGCCCCAGCAATTTACTTTAAATGACCCATGGGACACCACAAGTACGTTTTTAAGCAAGAGCGCTTAAATCATTTAAACTTTCCGAGTTTACGATGGAGAGTTACCAGCACTGCGAGAGTTTTCACTAGTTTCACTAGCAACTACGTGCTGGTTTTACAATATCAAATGTTTTCCAAAACTCCAAATTACAGTAAAACAGCTCCATTATGAGTAATGATTGTGACGAGGGGTGTGGATTGTAGATTTGAAAGCTACACGTACCGGAATTATGTGGTGAAAGAAACAAAAAGAGGAAAAAAATCACTTTGCGTATTTTGCTGATGAATCGTCGATGAATAGTGTCAACACCAAAGCTCTTCGACATGTGGCAAAGACTTTGGTGTCCTTGATGATGTACTCTCCCATATCAAGTTTTCAGTTTTCATTGATTTATTTTTCACAAATTGGTACAATATACAAGGGTCACCAACCTACGGCCCGCCGAACTTTTTGACCAGCTTTTTGAAGCAGCAGCTACTAGTGGAACTAACGCGTTTGAAGTTTTTCGATGGTTTTGGTTTATTATTCAATAATAAACCATTGTAATCGCTCTGAAAAAAAAAAAAAAAAAAATTCTAACCCCCCCTGGAAAATTTCATGGTTTACGTTTCAAAGGGTGTAGAATCCGAATCTGCAATAAAAATTTTTCCGTCCGTCCGCCGTACGCCGTACGCACGATATCTCCGAAACGGCTGGAGCAAAAAATCTGAAATTTTCAGGAAAAATCCATCTTGATCCGACGACGCCCCAATTCTTGAGCCAGCTCTCACTCAATTTAAAGTGCCCTTTAAGGGCTGTAAAAGTTTTGTAAAATCCCTGAAAACCTTCAAAACTAGTCGAATCGGCCTAAATATTTTCCTATTTGAAGAACATACCATTAGGAATCTAATGAGCCCTTCCCCACGTCCGTTGGTCAAACAATTCCCGATGTATGGCCCAATTTATGGTGCCAACATTTGCGTTTTTTGTTTATTATTGTTTGTTTGTAACCTAGTGATGTCCGGCCGATAGCGTCGAGTTGTAGTGAATGTGGATACTGGAGTGATAGCCGATGTGAATACTTGTAGTGTAGTTAGTAGCCGATACACGGGTTGAAGCATTCTGATAATATATAGGTAAATATTATTCAATATTATTACTGGGGTTTATTATTCAATATTATTACTTGGGTAAATAAGTATTCTTTCACTGGGGTTTATTATTCAATTGGCTTGCGTTCATGATTTGAATCTTACTAAGCTTCGGAGTGAGCGTGTTTTACAGGTGATAGAGCGATTATTGAATTTCAGGAGATATGCATAGACCACGTAAATCGGTTCTCATCCAAAACACCTATTTGGATTGATCAGTTGATGATATTTGTGTGCCCCCTCTACATCTGTCTACCTTTGGCTACATCGTTTAGATTTGGATTTGGGGAAGTTTTAACGCAATACGAGTGCCAAAGGACTTGATAAATTATAGATGTTTCTATTGTGGGGGGTATTGAGGTTAAATAAAAAAACGCTGCAAATTCTTTCACAGGGGTTTATTATTCAATCGGCTTGCGTTCATGATTTGAATTTCTACTAAGCTTTGGAGTGTGCGTGTTTCACAGGATAGGGCGATTATGGAATTTCAGGAGGCACACAAATATGATCAATTGATCAATCCAAATAGGTATTTTGCTCGAGAACAGATTCACGTGCTCCATGTATTTCTCCTGAAATTCAATAATCGCCCTATCCTGTGAAACACACACACTCCAAAGCTTAGTAGAAATTCAAATCATGAGCGCAAGCCGATTGAATAATAAACCCCAGTGAAAGAATTTGCAGCGTTTTTTTGCTTATTTTTTTTTGCTCCAGCCGTTTGGGAGAAATCGAGCATACGGCGTACGGCGTACGGCGGTCGGACGGGAAATTTTTTATTGCAGATTCGGATTCTACTCCCTTTGAAACGTAAACCATGAAATTTTCAGGGGGGGTTAGAATTTTTTTTTCCAGAGCGATTCAATACCCCAAAATTTAGAATTATCTGCACAAAGTAGTTAAAAAGATAATAACCATTAGAGCACAACATAGAATTCGTACTTACCTCGTTGCCAACTAAAGAACAGCTTTGAAAGCTGGGGCTGAAGTTAGTTCGCAAAACTCACTGAAAGCCTTGGGATTTTCCCTCAGTTCATATTCTGTTTCTGAACCGCTCGTTTTATTTATTTATTTTTTCTGTTTCCCTCGTCACCCGAATACTAATTTATAAAAGGAGGTTTAGTGTTGAAGTTTTCCGAGGAGTTTAATTCGCCTAATTATACTGGAGACCGCGGGGGCTGTGAATGAAAATTACCAACTTTCCTCCTGTTGGGTAGACAACAGGACAGCTTTGGTCTTTGATGGTGATGTACATATTAAGTACCTGCTCGAATACGATGACTGCGTAAATGAGAATGAAACCAGAAAACCAAACCGTTGAAAACCTTGTACTCCCGTATGGCGAGTTCAGAGGGATTTTAAACGTGCCTTTCATGTGCCGCTAAGAGTAATCCCTAAAAATTGTTGTCCTGTACGTCCCTTCCTGATAAGATCCGGATAACGCAATTTGGGTTATTATTAATCTCATCCCAGGTAAGATAATTACTCTGACTGTAGACACGTGAAAAAGGAAAAAGCCATCACTCTGTCAAGGGTTTTATTTCGCCAAAAAACATGCCTTTGTCAAGGTTGATAATAAACATAATAATAAAATGTTAAGAAAGATAAACAAGATCATGGAATTTGAAGAACAGCTGTTCAAAGGATTACGCAGGAAATCCTAATTTATTACGGAGGGGTATATGAATTTACCATTGCTGATATTTGTTACCTTATGAAAACAGTATATTTATTTATTTATTGAACGGGACAAGCCCAATTACATGTTGTGTTACAGAAGGGAAGAGAAAAAAAACGCTGCAAATTCTTTCACTGGGGTTTATTATTTAATTGGCTTGCGTTCATGATTTGGATTTCTACTAAGCTTTGGAGTGTGCGTGTTTCACAGGTGATAGAGAGCGATTATTGAATTTCAGGAGATACGCATACAGCACGTAAATCTGTTCTCAACCAAAAAACCTATTTGGATTGTTCAGTTGATCATATTTGTGCCTCCTGAAATTCAATAATCACTCTATCACCTGTGAAACACGCACACTCCAAAGCTTAGTAGAAATTCAAATCATGATCGCAAGCCAATTGAATAATAAACCCCAGTGAAAGAATTTGCAGCGTTTTACACAGTTGATAGAGCAATTATTGAATTTCAGGAGGCACACAAATATGATCAACTGATCAATCCAAATAGGTATTTTGGTTAACAACCGATTTACGTGCTATAATAATAATAAACCCCAGTGATAATATTGAATAATATTTACATATATATTATCAGCGTTTCATGCATATCACAATGCTTCAACCCGTGTATCGGCTATAAAGTACAAGTATCCACATCGGCTATCACTCCAGTATCCACATTCACTACGACTCGACGCTATCGGCATCGCTAGGTTACAAACAAACAATAATAAACCAAAAAACGCAAATGAAAATTTCAGATTTTTGACCTACGCTCCAGCCGTTTGGGAGAAATATTTAGGCCGATTCGACTTGTTTTGAGGTTTTTAGGTGACAGTACGGCACTTTACGGCGGACGGACGGAAAAATTTTATCCAGCCGTTTCGGAGATATCGTGCGTACGGAAAATTTTTTATTGCAGATTTGGATTCTGCACCCTTTGAAACGTAAACCATGAACTTTTCAGGGGGGGTTAGAATTTTTTTTTTTTTTTCAAGAGCGATTACAATGTTTTATTATTGAATAATAAACCAATAATGGAAGATAGTGACCAAGAAATGATTTACAGGGTGGTAGGCAGAGATAAGACGTGAGATTTGAGTATGGAGGCGGAATCGTTGAAAAAGTCATATTCGGGGAATAACTTCAGGTAGCGGTTCGCTGTTCGTGGGAGGCGGTGAAGTGGCGCATTCATTAGATAGTTCGTTGGCGTATGCTGGGTGCTGAAGAGGAGAGGTGCACGGGAGGAGATGCGGGGAACCTGGAGAACCAATCTGGAGAGCACGTCCGGACAGGATAATTAGTTGTTGAGCAGCTTCCACATAAGGGTGAGGTCTATGTAAGTCGATACTCCAGTTTCAAACTTTGCGAGGTGATTTCACTCCTCAAATGTAGCCAAAAGCTGGCTCGTGGCTCGAATCCGATATTCTGGGGTATTGTGGTTTTTCGGGATTTCCAGATGTAGTTTTCTTAACAAAAACGGACAAAACTGAACAAGGGAAAGTTTCCTCTTTCTATTTCTGGACACAGTTAAGCCTGAGCGAAAACCTGAAGCGGTTGTACCATCTGGGTCTTGCAGGGTTATCGCCTCAACCCTTGGCAGGGGTATTTAGTTCATTCCATCACTCTCTTCTTATATGAAAGCAGAGCCAGGTAGTTTAACCATCTACTCACTATGGACAGTCCTGGCGACCATTTCCTTCTAACTGTCCCTGACGCAAAATAGGATGCAAGTTTTAAGTATTATTTCTTCTGCCCTGACTATAGCAAGCCTCTACCTCCCTAATCAGACCCCCCCCCCCCCCCTCCGACCTAAGGGAATGATAGCAATCCAACTAAAAGGAGCACTAAGGATTGTATGTGCCAAAGAACTCGTGTCATTAAAAAAGAGAAAGAGCACACAATGACAAGCTGCTAAAAACGATGCAAAATCTTTCACTGGGTTTTATTATTCAATTGGCACTTGCGTTCATGATTTGAATTTCTGTACTAAGCTTTGGAGTGTCCCTGTTTCACAGGTGATAGGGCGATTATTGAATTTCAGGAGACACACAAATATGATCAACTGATCAATCCAAATAGGTATTTTGGTTGAGAACAGATTTACGTGCTCTATGCATATCCCCTGAAATTCAATAATCGATAATCCAAAGCTTAGTATAAATTCAAATCATGAACCAAGTTAAATTGAATAATTAACAACAGTGATAGAATTTGCAGCGTTTTTTATGGTTATCAGAATGCTTCAACCCGTGTATCGGCTACAAAGCCTTTTAGGAGTTCACTCCAGTATCCACATTACTACATCACTACGTCACTAGGTTACTGATATCAACACAAAAACAATAATAAACCAAAATAACGCGAATGTTGGCACCATAGGTCGGGCCATACATCGGGAATAGTTTGAGCTACGGACCTGGGGAGGGGCTCATTCGATTCCTCATGGAAAGTTCTTTAAAAAAAAGTCCAAATTTAGGCCGCCTCGACTTTTTTTGAGGTTTTTAGGGAGTTTACAAAACTTTGACAACCCTTGAAAGGGCACTTTAAATTGAGTGAGAGAGCTGGCTAATGAATTAGGACGTTGTCGGACCAACGTGGATTTTTCCTGAAAATTTCAGATTTTTTGCTCCAGCCGTTTGGGAGAAATAGTGGGTGCGGCGTACGGCGGACGGATGGAAAAATTTGTATTGCAGATTTGGATTCTACACCCTTAGAAACGTAAACCATGAAATTTTCAGGGGGGGTTAAAATTGTTTTTTTTTTTTTTTTTTCAAGAGCGATTACAATGGTTTATTATTGAATAATAAACCAAAAACAGCTTCAGGAGGCATTTTTTGTTGAAAATTTGTTGTAGACCCGATCTCTTGAAAGAATGAGACCCGTTTTGTGGACACCGGTATAATTGAACTCTTTTGCAATTAACTCCACGATGTCAGGCGATGACGAATCTCTGCTTGCCAATCACTGAGCTATCAATGTCGACAACACAATCGAAACGCGCACATTAGTCGTTTTAGAACGTCCAAAATGTTTTGCCACAAATAAACCTGCTGACAGTAAATGGGCATGCATCGCGTCAGCCCCAGTTGGTATGTTTTTCGTCGAGTGAGGCAATGTTAATTAAGATTTAAAACGAGCCGAAACATTAATTACTTTTCAACTTAATTACGAACCTGAGCGCTTAAATGGGTTGCTACGTTTTGGAAATAAAGGGCCCCTCGGAGACAAGTTTGAATGTTATTTGTTTCGTCTCATTTATGAAGAAGATGGGAATCTCCTCACGCGTTTCGAAGTGTAAAATTAATTTGTTCACTCGAGAATGCGAACAAGGTTGAGGTTATTCAAACAGTACTACGCGAGTCAATAATAAGGATTCATTAAAATGTTAATTTGATATGACAGAATTTGCAATTTAACGGACACAATGATGGGATAAATATGATAATCAAATCAGATCAGGATGATGTAATGAATATATTAATATCATTTGGTGGTTTTCATTCTTTCAGAAATTTTTCGGAAATAATTTCGATACCGGTAGAGAAGCTTGTGTTTATGGAGGAAGATCAAAATTACCCTCCGAAATTAAATTTTTCCGTTTCAAAGGCTGCTTTTTAATTTTGATTCTATGAATGGTATCGGTGCCAATACTCCCCGTTCTAAACTAGTATAATTTTGGCGATATTTTCGAGGATTAAGCGGTTTAGCAGATGATTTGGTTTGATAATTAACAGAAAAACAGTATAAGCATTTCAAAATTTTTCAATATTTCACGTTTTATGCTCGGTCTCTCAATGATGTTGGGAAGTGATGCCGAGAACTTTCGCAATATACGAGGTTGAATAAAGTATAAACGAGACTTTTGGATATGCCAGCTCTCTAGTGATGTAAGAAAGTTCCCGCGTTGTGGGGTGTTGGATTGGTTTGTCAGGAGTGGTGGAAGCATACAGTGATGCTGATTCTGGAAAAATTGGTGCAACTGAGTTAAGAGACACTGGAGCACACTCCAGACCTATCTCTCTGCGACTACCATGCGTTTGGTGCTCTTAAGGAAGCTTTGAGAGGGAAGTTCCACAGCGATGATGAGGTTGAAGCCTACCTGCGCAATTGGCTAAAGACACGACTAGCAATCACCTACTGCAACTATTTTGTCCCTACCTTTTCTGCAGGCGTTCCCAACCCCTAAAGAGATCACATCAATTTCACTATTCACAGCTCCGTTGAGTGATCCTGGCGAGATCGGAGTTCCCTTTCCATGATTCTTGGATATGACTAAAGGATCAGGTGTACTACTAGAAATGCTCTTGGCGGTGTTTGATAAGGACCTCACCATAGAGTTTCCGAGGCTGGATCATTTGGTGTTCGGTTTTCTTGTGATAGTTTCCCGTCTTACTCTTCGGCATAGGTATTGGATCCCTTTGCAAGCAATCGACCAAGAAAAAAGAGTTTAACTCTCACTTAATGAGTGGCTTTACGTTTCAAGATGAGTAGAATTCAAAGACCGAATAAAAAAGACCACCATCCAGAACTTGTCCCCAATCCTTGTAACATGGGGAGATGGCTGGAAGGCGTCTGGTATATCTCCCAAGGCGGCGGATTCTAGAACCGGGAAGGACAAACTAACCAAATCCATCGCAAACTACTCCACCAATCATTATGAAAATGAGTCGAAAATCACGTCTGGGGCTAGTTAGGAATGAGTTCTGACCATCAAAATCTATCAATCTTAAAAAGTGAAATAAAAAGGGCTGAAATATTTTGAAAGTTGGAATATCGAAAACTTTCGATGTAACACAAATGATTTTATATTTGTTATTGATGGACATCGCTTCAATGAATTGAGTAATCCCAGTCGGACCCCTTAGCGTTCATACATTCGCTCTATAGACCTTGATAGGAAAAAGTAATATTTATATGGCGTTCTGGGGTCAACGGAAAGACTGCAACTTTGTAGGTATTTAGATATCAGCTTTTGTTAAGCACTGAGAGATTAAAGAAGTCTTGGTGTTAGGGATGTCTACAACTGATTTGCAAGGTATGGAAACACACTGATCAGCTGAATAACCCTTAAGGAAAATTTCTTTCCTAACTGATCTACTATGCTAAAATATGAATGTCGCTGTTTTTGTGATATCTAGAATAGAATTACGAGGTATAGATGAGAAAAACGCCGAGTTTAGATAATGGACAGACTATAGATAATAAACAAAGACCAGTTTTCTACGTAGACATTTTATCTAATACAGAAATAATAAACGTTTTGCTCATAATTTGAGGCGTTTTATTTTATTTTAATGAACACCGCAGATGATGCATCGTAGAAGACATTTAAGGGCACCACTTTATGACCACGAAAAAAACAACATAAAAAAAAAGTTTTAACAGACATTACTTTTACAAACTCTAAAAATATCAAAATAGAGACAATTTTTTTTTTTTCATTTTCATTTTCTAGAGACATGTAAATCAGAAAAAGGATATCAATGCTGAACTAGAACGACTAGATTTCAAGTTTTCCCAGAAGTAGAAATTCTAGGGTGTGACGTCAGGACTGCATGGTGGCATTTCATAAGAAACCTCGAAGGACGTATTTCATTATTGGGCATTTTTCATTTTTGTATGTTTTGTAACTAGTTGCAGAACACGCGTGCGAAGTTTTTCGGATCTTACGCTGGACACCCTGTAAATGATTTGGTCGGCCCATTTCATTCGGTTATTTTATGTGAAAGAGTGTTGAATTTTCGGAAGTGATTCAAAGATATCAAACAATCGATAATCATTTTCCATGAAGGAAACTTTAAAAATGACGCTACAGCTATAGTTATTCAGTTTTCAAAAATTCACTTAAAAAACATCAACAATCTAAAAAATTTGCACATTACAGTCATGCTGTTCGACTAGACCATTTGGAGTATTCGCCATTTAAAATCCCCGAATTCGAAATGAATTGAAATTTCATTCTTGGCGATTAGAGGTTTTATTCGATTAGGTACCGATCATCTTCGCTTGACCGGTGGACGACCGTAAACCGACCAAATAGGGACCGGCTGTTATTCTATTTCAAATCTTCTTGATCGTTCGGTTTCAACCGAATCATTTTCTTGGGTTTCGATCAAAACTTTACATATGAGATCGTTTGGCTCGTGAGTAGACAGCGATGCTGTCCATTCTGTCACTTTCTTCCAAAGCTTCGACGATTTTCAAGACTGTGTCCCGCGCTTCCGCATCCTGCAACATTAATGATCACTCTATGGCTGTGAAGTGTATTGTAATTATTGCAACAGGTCTTTGCTGAAATCCTTTTATGTGACTACCGGTAACACATGTACATGAAGAAGAAGAAATACGAGTTATTAGAAAAAAAAACACTTCGTACATAAAATAATATTCATATTAAAACTAATCAATTTTGGCGAATATCGCTATGAATCCGGATATGCCCGCATGATTAGATGAAATTAGACTTATTCTTCACAAATTGATCTTTTAGATGACCGTACATATTATTATCTTATATCAGTTTTTATTATAAAATTCAGAGACCAAATACTTTCTGTAGGCTCAGGTGGACAAATGGAGACGCAAAAAGATTCTAAACATTTTTATAGAAGGTGGTTACCTCAACTCATCGCTGTACTTTCCCATTCCCATAATTCCAGCTCTTTTTTCTTAGTAAATAAAACATTTGTAAATGTCTTAACTGAATCTGGGCCCAATTTAAAACTACTCAAATCCGCTCCATGCTTCAACGACATGCTCTTCCATTTAGCATAACAAAAAACGCTGCAAATTCTTTCACTGGGGTTTATTATTTATTGGCTGGCGTTCATGATTTGAATTTCTACTAAGCTTTGGAGTGTGCGTGTTTCACAGGTTGATAGAGCGATTATTGAATTTCATTCAGATATGCATAGAGCACGTAAATCTGTTCTCAACCAAAATACCTATTTGGATTGTTCAGTTGATCATATTTGTGTGCCTCCTGATTTCATGCGTATCAGAATATTCCACCCGTGTATCGGCTACAAAGCCTTTTAGGAGTTCACTCCAGTATCCACATTACTACATCACTACATCACTAGGTTACTGCAATGAAAACATAAACAATAATAAACCAAAAAAACGCAAATGTTGGCACCATAAATCGGGCCGTATATCGGGAATGGTTTGAGCTACGAACCTGGGGAAGGGCTCATTTGATTCCTCATGGAAAGTTCTTCAAAAAGAGTCCAAATGATTTTCCCTGAAAATTTCAGATATTTTGCTCCAGCCGTTTGGGAGAAATCGTGCATACGACGTCCGGCGAACGGACGGAAAATTTTTTATTGCGAATTCGGATTCTACAACCTTTGAAACGTAACCCATGAAATTTTCAGACAAGGTTAGAATTTTTTTTCAAGAGTCAACTATGGTTTATTATTGAATAATAAACCAAAACGCAAATCTCTTCATCATCCAAAACCATTTCAGATATCGGAACATCCATTTGAGCTACCTACGAAAAAACACCAAGTCTAATAGATTCCTCATGATTCTCAAACTACGAGCAAATTCGTGTAAATGGAACGCCGTGCTGTTTTAAGTCTTCTTACATTCAACTTTTCCCCCTCGACTACATACGTTTATTGAGTACTGCATTGACCAATAGCAAAATTTCATTGTCGTGACCTGCAACTGTATCGAGGTTCCCCATTTCGAGATGGTTTTTCGAAAATTCTACCTGAGACATGGAAATTCTCTCGTCTTTAGTTATATCTGAAGAGCAGCTGTCAATGGTTTTTCAATCCCTGCTTCAAGTTTTAATGTCCCATCGCTGCACATTATTCAGGTCTCTTTAGTCTAGGATCATTGTCTTGGCCCAAAAGGAATGTGTTCCTGAGGAACAAAACGGGGATTTTCGAGGAAGTTCTTGTTTTGGTGGTAGCAGTGACAAACAAGGAAGCGGGCCGGGTTGAGTCGCTCTAAACGATAGGTGATGTGTTTTCTGATCGAGAACATCTAAAATCCGGTAGTATGTTTATTCAATGTCATTTTAATGGCACTAGTTGCTCACCTATTATGTTTGATCCCAAAATTGTCTTAGTTCTTCTTAAATTTTCATTAATCTCTGAGCACCTACTAATGATTCTGCTTTGCCACTCCATTGATCAACTATCATCATACCTCGGTCACTGATGATCCCAGGCAGTGCCCATATTGGGAACTTATCTCATGTTTTTCTTTCGATTTATTCCCCTTTTTCGAATAGTTGTTGTTCCTTTCAATAGCAAGAAATAGGATCTGTTGCATCAGGGAATAAATGACCTAGAAATATACCTGGAAGCAACGTGCTAACATGACAGCATGAAATCTTTGACAGAATAGCAAAATACCATGAAGATCAATTCTTTTTCAGTACAATTTATAGTTAACTATTCGTGAAGAAGTGCTTAAATTTCAAAACAATTTTCTTATAATAGCGGGAAGGTTTTAAGAAAATGATCTCACTTGAAGTACAGTCGAAACGTCTGGAAACCAAGTTTCTTCCGTCTTGAGCGTCAACAGGTCTTCCCACGACTTTTTCATGTCGACGCAGTTGAAATAGATGGCGCTCGTCGTCGGGAAGAGAGTGTTGAGAATTTCCACCCAAGGGAGAACTCTGGTGTCCAAGAATGCGACCTGCAACGGAGTCGGAGAACCTGAGGTCAGCAGTCGACCGTATTGCGGCGGAATACCTTTGAGAACGAAACTCCGGATTCTCAAAGGGGTTGTGATTGTTGTTGGAAGGGAGGAGGAATTCGCGCTTTTGACGGTAAATCAAAGACATTGAGAGTTACGTATAAGCTCTCCGCCAGGATTCCAGGGAATAGTTTGATAATGTATGATCGAATTTGTCCCTTTTTCGCAATTATGTTTTTGTTCAACTGTTCAGCTACTTTGGAGGAAAGGAGATTATCATGCATTTTATGAAAAATGAACTTTTTATGAGTGGTATACGAGAAATATTGACAAAGACGTACCCACGCACCAACTGATAATTAACATAAAACACACCTATATCAATCCTCAATCCTCTCATGTTGAAGGAAATAACCCAAAGTCGAAGAGGTCTGATTAAAACGGCCTCATATTTTAAATCGTTAGAGAGTTGCAACTATGAAGAAACTTTCTCTAAAAGTAAGGACGCGAGTTCTAACTCAGTTAGTCAGCCCTAGAAATAAAAAATTGAAGGATTTGTATTCTATTCTCTCTTTTGCTTTTTGAAAACCCCAGATGTGACGGACATGGTTAGTCGGCCCTTCCCGATTCTTAAAAGCGTCTGGTTCATCCTCTGAGTGTGGCGGGCATTATCGCATTATGCTCTTGAAGGGACAACTACTCCATTTCATCACCTCTCCTCACTAAGCTACTCACTGTCTATTGGCATCGTTTTTAGTAGAGGTGTGTAAACCCAGGTCACCTGAGAGAGTAGACGACCTGCAGGTCACTCAGTGTCCTAAGAAAAGGTCAGTGGGAGAAGTTCAGGTCTGTGGAAGAGTTTCACCGTTCACTTCGTGAATGAATGGGCTCTGCACTTTTCGTCGTCTTCATTCTGAATGAACCTCTATTATCTGTGTACAGTCTTCGGTATCAGATCTACCATGAAAACAATGTCATTTTCTTCTCATGATTAAATTTTATTTGAATAGTAGAATCTGCTGGAAAAGGAAAGGCGACCTGCCCAGGTTGTAAGGTGAACGTTATCTTGAATCCTCATCAACCTTCAAGTCTTTGGACCTGCAGATGAATCGCCAAGAACAGTTTGCGACTCTGAGTACTTTGAATGTCGGCCACGGGGAGCATGTGTTGTCTGTGTGAACTGCAGGTCTTCCTTCCGCTGGTCATTTGGGACAGTTCACTTTTCGTCATCAGTACTCCAGAAACAAGCAGTCTTTCACTCTGTGGAAGAGTGACACCGGCAGTTCACTTCGTGAATGAATGGGACCAGCAGTTCGTCAAATGAGACACCACTGTCTATCTCATGGCATGACTGTCATCCGTTTTTAATTCGCAAATAACAGCTCTTTTCACTCCCACAAAGAGTCCTTATGCAGATTTTCGTGTCGTCAAGCTGATGAAATGTGTGTTGCTGTCGCAAATGTCTTGTGACGACCTGCAAGTCTAGTGAGCAGCCACCTCTAGTCTCCACCTATTTAATGTAGAAAAATGCATGCAGGATGTATCAGTCCTCCACACATATAAAATCTCCTTATGTCCATTTTCTTAAATCAGGAATCGTTAATTTTCGAAACAATCACGTTTGGCCTGATGAAAACCGTCGGTTTACCAATCTTTCGAGTTTTTTCCTTAATCTTATTTGAAAACGGAATTAAATATTATTTTGGAGATATAATTATTCTTATTCCCGGTAGTCATTGTTGCACGAACAAGTACAAAGTATGTACCAATCCTGCTGTTTGTGCTAAAACCCGTTTATTTGGTGAAAAAAACACGTTCTTTAGCATTCAAACTCAATTTTTTCGAAACACTTTCCTCTAAAAAGTTTAAAATGTCTAAACCGTAGGAGAGCTGAGACCCTAAGGAACTCTTTTCATTAGACGGCCATTCACGACCACCACATTAAACACGTAAATAACCAGAGTAAGAACTGGAATTTAGGTAATTTTTCAAAATTTAGACTTTGATCTCATTTTTTACATTTTGCGTCTGCTCCAGAATTTTTGTCTTAGCGTCAGGGAGTTAGAGAATTTAACGGTCTTTCTAACGATGTAATTAGATTTCAATTTACAGATTTCAATTGAGGGAGTTACTGCGGTTTTAGTGAGGAAAGGTGGAAATCACGAAAAAAATCTTCCAATAAAAAAAGTAGGATTTTATACAGGGTGGCTCTTAATGAACGAACCAACCTTTCTATTTCCGTTGATTGTGGAGAAATCAAAAAACTTGTCAAAGTAACTTCCCCTTATATTTTTGCAAAAAATTCAAAAATTGCAGTTTGAAGCGTTGCGCATGCGCGCAAATGCCCGAAACGCGCACTAACTTCCTTATTTTAGATGGGAAATATTCATTCATTTTCATTGTTTTTTAACGCTGATTCACGTGATGCTATCCGTTTTTTGATTCGACTCAATTTTCGCGGAATAATGACCAAATTTTGATTATTTCAATTGAACAATCATAATTTATGCCGACTTTCAACTCTCAGATTAGGATGATTTTTCACTTGACCACTGAAGGCGGTTTCAATCTCCTAGTTTTACATTTTTCAACCATACCTCGAAAATTAATCCCTGTAACAATTTGAAAACAGGTGCGCGAAACAAAAAAAACGGACGAGAAATAAGCAAATTTTGATCGTTATTCCGCAAAAATTGAGTCAGATCGAAAAACCGGTTGCGCGCAATAAAAAAAAATTGATTGTGGGGTCAAATTTTCATGAAATTTTGGGTAGAATCTGAATTTGAAATAAAAAACTGGGATTCCTATTGAAAATAAGGAAGTTAGTGCGCGTTTCGGGCATTTGCGCGCATGCGCGACGCTTCAAACTGCAATTTTTGAATTTTTTGCGAAAAAATAAGGGGAGGTTACTTTGACAAGTTTTTTGATTTCTCCACAATCAAAGGAAATAGAAAGGGTGGTTCGTTCATTAAGAGCCACCCTGTATATGTAGTTCGAGATGAAAGTTATTGGACAAAAGTTGTTGCAAATGGTTGTGGAATTGATCCCTGACAAATGGCTAGTCGAGTACATCAATACAAAATGGTTCGATCAAACTCTCTTAGGTAATCCTCCATATTTCCTCAAGGACCTAAACCCATAAATATTGGTGAATCGACGTGAACGATACGTAGCCCAGTAGATTCTCCTTTTTAAGGAAAACAAAGATCCCCACAAAGCCTTCGCGTGATCGTTATAGGAGAGTATCGAGTCCGATATCATAAGAATATCGAATTTAGTGCTTGATGGCCTCATCATTTGTACAGCATTTGCTTTGTGTTTCCATCACAAAGGGAATGTGAAATCAGGCTTTCAACCTTGAATACGCACTGTCGTGAAAGCTCATTAGAATTCCTGACATGATGTGGTACAAGTACATCAATTTGTTTTCCCGTGAGCAGTATAATAATTAAACAATATTTAAAAGCTCTGCGAATTGTTACAGAGAATACGTGTTTATGTATAGGATAGGTACCTGTTCTTTTGCGATATCTCTGAGGCTCCTATTGTTTTCTTCCACGTTGAAAGGAATTTCCTCCAACGCCTTGCTGTTGGGGTCTTGCTGCTTCAAAATAGCCACCTCCTTCTTCATCTCTTCCAAGAGGCTGAGCAAAGCTGACACCGACGGTATGAAGTGGTTGTAGTGGATGTGGCAGGAAGCGACCAGCATGCAAGCTTTGAGCATCCTCTGCCGGTCCACGGGGTGATTCCATTTGAACTCGGCGGTTATTAGCCTTTCTACGAGCTCCATACCGTCCTGCGTGCAAAGAAACGGTTTTTGATCTCGGTAAATAAGATCGGAAGCGGTTATAAGGGTGTTGGGGGATTGAAATTGGATTTTCTTGCGGCCATGATTCAAGTAATTCATATACTACCATGGCAACCAATATGGAGAAAATCGTCTACCATGCTGTGAGTGTCTTTCTCGTATCCTTAATAAAAACGCTGCAAATTCTTTCACTGGGGTTTATTATTCAATTGGCTTGCGTTCATGGTTTGAATTTCTACTAAGCTTTGGAGTGTGCGTGTTTCACAGGATAGAGCGATTATTGAATTTCAGGAGGCACACAAAATTTGTCAAATATGGATTGATCAGTTGATTATATTTAATATGATCAACTGATCAATCCATTCAGGTATTTTGGTTGAGAACAGATTTACGTGCTCTATGCATATCTCCTGAAATTCAATAATCGCTCTTTCCTGTGAAACACGCCCACTCCAAAGCTTAGTAGAAATTCAAATCATGAACGCAAGCCGATTGAATAATAAACCCCAGCGAAAGAATTTGCAGCGTTTTTTTATTGAACCTCAATACCCCACCACAATAAAAACATCTATAATTTCTCAAGTCCTTTGGCACTCGTATTGCGTTAAAACTTCCCCAAATCCAAATTTAAACGATGTAGCCAAAGGTAGACAGATGTAGAGGAGGCACACAAAATTTGTGTGTAATATTTAATATTATCAACTGATCAATCCAAATAGGTGTTTTGGTTGAGAACCGATTTACGTGGTATATGCATATCTCTCGAAGTTCAATAATAGCTCTATCACCTGTAAAACACGCACACTCCGAAGCTTAGTAAGATTCAAATCATGAACGCAAGCCAATTGAATAATAAACCCCAGTGAAAGAATACTTATTTACCCCAGTAATAATATTTTAGTATACATTATTGAATAATATTTACCTATATATTATGAGCGTTTCATGCATATCAGAATGCTTCGACCCGTGTATCGGCTATAAACTGCAAGTATTCACATTGGCTATCACTCCAGAATCCACATTCACTGCAACCCGACTAAAACCGAGTTTTTAAAAATTGTTTTGAATTATACCTAACATCAAAAGAGGGTGCCCAGTATTTACTTTGTTTCTGAACAGGATAAATTTCCTCAATTGAATTTCTTGTTGAATGAACGGTTTGTTGTTTTCAGTCCTTATTGCGATATTATTTACCTGAACGTAACTTCTTTGGTAGCATTCAATCATCATCTCTTGGATATTCCTGAGTTTAATTCTGTACTCCTCGAATTCTTCCGTCGGTGGCAGCACTCCGCAGACTTTCAATATTATTTCTATGTAAATCATTGTTTCGTTAATGTTGAAAGTCTTCCATTCTTTCCTGGTTTGAACAATCGCCTCCGATTCCGCCGTCGTTTGTATCATTTGCTTCTTCTCAGCTCCGTGGCACAGGGCCGTGAATAGCATATCTTCCTTTTCGCTGAACGTGAAAAAGCTCTTGTCCTGAGAAATGATGAACGCGATTATGTGAAAAGTGCTGAAGCAGTGTGCGAAATTATGGAACGGGTGAGAAGGCATCGTTTTCGCCACCATCAGTAAAAGTTTGTTGATATTGACCAATTTGAGGTAACGTGCTCCTAGAACGTTCTTGATTATTGCTTTGGCGAGAATGAGCAGAGAATACGTATCATAGTTAGAAGGTTGAAAATACAAAGTATTGATTTCTCTTGGAATTTCCAAGCTGGTGTTATGCAGGATTTCGTATTCGTGAGGGCAGGGTTGCATGTGAAATTGCAACATGTTTTTCGTGACTTCCATCCTTGCTAGCAATCTCTTCATGTCTTCTTTCATGACGAAAGCTGAGAGCGTGATGTCGTAGAAAGTTTGGATCCTTTCCATCAGTTTTTCGTCAGCTTTGGAGAATTTCTCTTCGTCCAGCTTATTGAGGAGTTCCACCACTCCGATCACTCGTTGGTTGAAGTAGATCGGGACTGATAGCACGCTGTGGCACGGCACCGGACGGTAGATGTTGACGTTGTAATCGTGCTCTAAAAGCTCTCTTCGGCCAAGACTGCAGATTTGTCGGGTCATCACGACTTTGGCTGCTACGGTCCGACTTCTTCTCAAACTCAGCCACCTGCAAATTTCAGATGGTTGGAATAGTAAGACTCTTGAATGATTTTATGTAAGTATAGCATTAATAGCATGGTGATGGGTTGGAGTAGTTACCCTTTCCAAAGCTGAAGGTGGTTATTCAACTCTACACTGAGGATAGGATTTGGCGGCCAAATTTTGGCCCTGGAAGCTAAATGGGTCCAAGAATAGCCCAGGTGAGTACAGCTGTTTCGAAAACTGAAAGAGCACATATCCATATCCATTACGGTCGCTGGTCTTTCAAATAGGAGATTGGAAGTTGGGGATGTCTGGGTGGAAGAGAGTGCTCGCAATTGCTAATGCGAGGTAAACGGGAGTCAAAATTGGAGAGTGATTCGTAACCAGGCTCTGCTAGCATATTTCAAGGATGGAATGGTCTAGATGTCCCTTCTAGAGGGCAAAGCAATACCTGCAACACCCAGACGGTACACCTGGTCCTAAAAAGCTTCAGCAGCAGCCAAGAGAAACTGGAAGAGGGTCAGTCCACGTTCTTCAACGTGGACTAATTGAGTTTTCTGGATTAATAATCCACAGATTCTTACACATCTATGCCATTATTTTGCATCTAATGTAAATTCACCATCTACAAAACTTCATTCTACAGTAGTGCAGATTGAATGTCAGTTCTGGGACTATTATTACCAACCTCTTTTTTCGATGTCTCTCTGTTTTCCCTGACTCCATGAACATGTTCAGCTCAATCCCTCCCAAGTCATCGATATTCGCCAACGTGTAAAAGACCGAAGTTTGAGCGCGCAGTGCGATTCTGGCAGAGACGACTAACTCCGAGAAGAATCTGTTGAGGCCCAACGGTTCGCAGAAGAAAATTCCAATCAATTGAGTCAGATAATCGAACAGGCTTCCTGTTCTGAAACGGAGTTTACCTTATGTTTTTATTCTGAGTGGAAATTGGTCAAATACACAAAAACCTACATAAAATGAAGGTAGTTGTTAATGCACGAATTACAGCCTGTTTAATGAAAAACGTATGATTAATCACTTGGCAAATTGCCATTATGTGCAGAAGAGGGAAGATCACGGGAAATATTATAGTTAACGCTTAAAAATATTAGGTTAAAGGCCAGAAATGAAATCCGCATTTCATTATAGCGTAAAACTGAAAGTTATTTACGAACATTACATAATAAAGGGGAAAGTGGTAATTAGCTCAAATTATACACGGCTAATAAGTACCAACTAAAACAAGGAGTAATTATTAAGTGGGAACAGACTTCCAACTAACTTTGAGTTACCGCTGAACGTTAACTAGACTTTGTTAATTATTCCTGAACGTTCATGTACGATTACTCTTTAATGAAGTAGGAATTTCTATGGAAAAGTGTTCTTGAAAAAAATTATCCTACCGCTTGGCTTTCATGCTTTCCAGAGTGCGATAGTTCGAGGAATTTCCCCCCGACACATTAGTGTATTATAATACGATCGATAACTAAACGTTAGGTACCGAAAGATTTTTGGAGTGCATGAAGAACAAAGCTGAATTTGGGTTTTGTAAACGATAATGAAACTTAGCAACCGACCAAGAAAAAAAATCATTACAAAAACGCTGCAAATTCTTTCACTGCGGTTTATTATTCAATTGCTTTGCGTTCATGATTTGAATTTCTACTAAGC
The DNA here is from genome assembly GCA_031894815.1 of Creontiades dilutus. Taxonomy (NCBI): domain Eukaryota; kingdom Metazoa; phylum Arthropoda; class Insecta; order Hemiptera; family Miridae; genus Creontiades; species Creontiades dilutus. The sequence goes on along the minus strand of JAVIWC010002790.1, from coordinate 281,984 downwards.
TTTGGAGTGTGCTTGTTTCACAGGTGATAGAGCGATTATTGAACTTCAGGAGGTACACAAAATATGATCAACTGATCAATCCAAATAGGTATTTTGATTGAGAACAGATTTACGTGCTCTATGCATATCTCCTGAAATTCGATAATCGCTCTATCACCTGTGAAACACGCACACTCCAAAGCTTAGTAGAAATTCAAATCATGAACGCAAGCCAATTGAATAATAAACCCAGTGAAAGAATTTGCAGCGTTTTTTATGGTTATCGGAATACTTTAACCCGTGTATCGGCACACATCAGGAATGGTTTGAGCTACGGACCTATGGTTCATGGAAGGGCTCATGGAAAGTTCTTCAAAAAAAGTCCAAATTTAGGCCGCCTTGACTTTTTTTGATGTTTTTAGGGATTTTTCAAGATTTTGACAACCCTTAAAGGACACTTTAAATTAAGTGAGAGTGCTGGCTCAAGAATTGGGGCGTTGTCGGACCAATATTGATTTTTCCTGCAAATTTCAGATTTTTTGTTCCAGCCGTTTGGGAGAAATCGTGCGTACGGACGGAACAATTTGTATTGCAGATTTGGATTCTACACCCTTCGAAACGTAAGCCGTGAAATTTTCAGGGGGTCTAACATTTTTTTTTTTCAAGAGCGATTACAATGGTTTATTATTGAATAATAAACCAAAAGTAAATGTAGAAAAAACCTACCTACAACAATCATAATTTTCCAAAACGTTACGAGTTGTTATGAAAAACGACCGATCGGCAGGTGACGCGGAGTTTCTCAACGCAAAATGCCCTAAAAATGCCTTATCTATTGAATTTTTGCTAATTTTGCTTAAAATTGCTTTAATTTCCTTCTTAGAGCGTAGTAAAAAGAGTATAGAAGTGTACACTATCATAGATCTACCTACTATACAAATATTGGGTATGACGAAGAGAATTTTATATTGGCGAGGAGAAACTTTGTAAAACTTGCTTGTTTTTTTAACTGGTTGATTTCCAACCTTAAACAATGAATTCCGCGAAAGACATTTTGTCCTCCCGAAATCCGTACCAGGACGAGATTCTGCATCAAAATGACTGATAAAAACACTATTGAGAAGAGCGAATTTTAGGGTTTTGAAAAACAAAGTTTGTGCTGTCTTAGCAGGTGGTAATGAGTAGCAAAATCAGCAGACCATCTGGAATTCTCTTTGAAGGACAGTTGATGATATCTAAGCTTCCTGCTTGCCACTACTCACCTGTCAGTAATGACGCTTTCGTGGTCTTCTTGTACGGACATGCTCACGGCGCTCACTAGGTTCAAACTCGCCTCGACAGCTTTTTTACTGTAAGGCGGATCCATCATGTCTTTGGTGAACTCCAGAACGCCGTACAGCTCCAGGGTGTCGGGCGTCACCAGTGGAATGCACAGGGCTGGGCGGCAGGTCGAGTTTTTCCAACCGGTACCCAGCGGGAACCTGGGGTCTCCTGAAATGTTGACATTTCTGTAGATTGGCCGAAATTTAATGATTGATCAATAGGTGACGACTAATTATGTACTTTCCCAACTTCCCAGAGGATAACGATACTGACTGTCTCAAGTTAGTCCCCATAACTTCACGGGTAGATTCCAGAACTAATTTCCAGCAAAAATCCCTCCTGGACTTTTTTTGGATTATTCTATTTTCCGGATTTTATTCCTGTTCTCGATCTCTCGTCACTAAAATGTCCATAACTCGGTTATGAAGCTCAAACAATTATGAGGACACTGTTGGAATGAGTATCTATCAAATTTAAGGGCAAACAAGAAAAACTTGATTTTGAAAGTCTGAACTTGGTCTGAAGATAACATTTTGAGGATTGATGAAAAATCTGACATACCTGTGTCTTCTCTTGCTCACAACAAACAGATTTTGCGATTCGCTCTTCTCAGGAAAAACATCCCGAGAATCTCAGCTTTCCAACGGTACAAGCAAACGTACTCTTTCACATGACATTTTTTTAAAAGGAGAATTACGATTGAATTCGGAAAAACCTGAGTTGATATCGTGAAATCGACGTTCTTATTTGCACAAAATTGACTTTCAACAAATATGTGAGTTTAATGTCTTTTGTCGCTGAATCGACTGATCTCTCTCAACTCCCCTCTCCCAACAAGTAAAGGACTTTCATACTCTCCGTTCAATCCTTTCAATTCTTTCAACTGAAATTTTCAAATGTCAAATTTTCAGCTCCGATAATCTCAAGTTACAAAGTCCGTCCATTATGGGCAACGGAAAACATGCGATACGTTCTTCTAAGTCATATTGAAATTCTGATATTTTGCCCTAAGGAGACAATTTGATGCTATTTACCATGGTGTCCCCAACGCAAACACGAAAAGAATTTTGAACACTGCAAATTAGTACAGAAAGATTTGTTATTTGTGTATTAGATAAAGGCCTTCTTACGTGGATCGCCGGGCTACCAGAACTCGGGTGTACAGCTAGAGACAATGCTCCCTGGGTAAACTCAGAAAAGTAACAGGCGAATAGAAATACTGAAATTTAAGGGTATAAATTAAGAACACAGGCAAAAATAATGCTTCTTTTGAACTCTTGCTTGAATGAATTGATGCTTGAGAGGCAGCGTTATCTTCAGGGGTATCCTCAAGGCGTTGTCGGTATATCGACGCAGCCATGGAAAGGACAACTAGTCCATTCCATCACTTCCTTGTTGTTTGGTGGCAAAGCCTGGTGAGCCATACAGTCCACCGTTTTCCCTCTCATTGCCTCATAAGCAAATATTATCCTTTTCAAAATTGAACATAAGAACAGTCTTCTTCCCTGCCTATTCCAAGCCTTCCTTCCGCCCCCCCCCCCCCCCCTACTTATTCAAAGTCTCGACAATGTGATGGATATAGATGGTTTCCTCATCAGGGCTTCTTGAACCAGCTACCCCTGAACATTAACCTGGAGCCTTATAGCTTCAGGGGTACCCTATTGGTGTTGCAGGCATATCGTCTCTGCCCTTGGAAGGGGCAACTGGTTCATTCCATATCTTCCTTGTTGTTTGGTAGCAAAGCCTGGTAACGAACAACTGAGTTCTCCCCTTTCCCTCGCACGTCTCAATAAGCTAATATTGTGCTTTAAAACTTGATAATTTACAAGTAACGATCCTCTTCCCTGTCTGTTGCTAGCCTTCCTCTGTACCTCCTTTGTTTTTTGAAAGGTCCGAGAGTGTGATGGATATGAATGGTTCTCTCATTCCTTTCTGGAACCTGCTACCCCTGAAATGAAGGCATTTAGCTTCAGGGGTATACTCTGGGTGTTGCAGGGATATCGCCAAAGCCCTTGGAAGGGGAAACCAGTCCATTCCATCACCTCATTGTAGTAAGCCCTCCGTCTTATAAATACACACTCAAAGGACTCACCTCCACAATCTTCCGTAACTATGTACTCCTTAGTGTGGCCGACGTATGCCGCTAAACGCGTTCCCGGCCTGATCTTGAAGTTGACTCGATGACTGGAAGACACTATGTGCTGCCCATATTGGTACAATTCTCCTTTCCTGCCGTCCCTCAGGTACAGGGCCATGTTCTGAGAGTGCGTGCATTTCATCAACGTGATCCCGACGTCGAGAAGGTAAAACGGGATGTTGCCGGAGTTGACGTAATTGCTCAACGTGGGGATTTCGAAGTTGTTTCGGTGAAGCTTGATGCATCTGTGGATATAAAATCAAATCAAATATCCGTTTATTGGCAACAAAAATGAAATTAAATACATAAGATTTACAAAAATTATGAAGACAAAGTAATTTTACAATTTGCTACATAAGTTTAAAACGAACAGAAGAATAAGTTTGAAAACTTGTGCTCTTCGGGGAGTTCAAATAATAATGAAGAAAGATTTGAAACAATGAACAAATAGCCAATTTGGTAAATTAAATCTTAAATAATCATAAATTAAACCGAAAAATACTTAGTATACGTATGAAATAACGGAAATAAATAAAGAATAGTTTTACTCGAGTCCTATTGGTCGGAAATAAGTGTCTAATTCTTTTTTAAATGGTAATAAATTGCGAAAAAAATATTAATGCCCTTTTCATGAAACAATCGTAGAACTTGAATATGAGCATTTCCTCTAAAAAAAAATCAGTCTTCATAGTTGGTAAGGTTATCCGTGAGGAACCATAGTTTCGACTGCAAGCTGAAGAGGAAACAAATTCTATCGTTCACGGAACGAAAAACATGTAGACAAGATTAAATAAAAAAATTTGAGATATATATATATTTGTTTACATTAAATTGAACGTAATGGAGGTATCCTGGGTATCTCATATGTTTATTCAAAATTATTTTCAAAATACGGTTCTGAACAACTTGTACCGTTTTAATCAACGATTTATTTGTACTGCCCCAAAGAATGAGAAATGGTCAATATTGTACTTTTGGAAACTCAAGTTCATTTTCTGTGAAGTTCAAACTATAACTTTCGAAACGCGATTTCTTCCGAGTCGCTCAGTAGAATTAGGCGTTCGAGGTCTTAAAATGTTCGTAATTACTTATTTTACAGTGCCTCCAACGGATTTTGTGTGTAAATTTCATTTGATGGAGTTATAATGATTTTAAGGGCTATGCACCGCCATTATTGCACTTTATTTCGCCTTTTATCGATGTAATGCTGAATTATCTCGAAAACCGATGGAGATATCGAAAATTGTCATAGAAGAAAAGTTGTAGCTCTTGAAATTTTCATTCGGATGGTTTCCTTCCACTTTTCCATAGCTCCAGCCATTTACTGGTTTGGGTAAGAAGGTAGCAGTGGCAAAGGGAGTTTCATAGTCAGTACCGCTCTAATTCTACACCAGTTTGACCCGTAAAACTTGTACTTTTCATCTTTAAAACGAACAATAGTTCTCGGGTCCCCCTGCTCCTCTCCCGGAGCGGCGTGACTGGCCTCTTTCTTAAGATGATAAATATTTTTTTACCCCCACCCCATGACCCCTTGCTGTTCCAATAGACCTTCGCGAATAGCTAAGTTCAAGTTCAAGGAGAATGGAAGGAGTCCATCCGAATGGACATTTCAAGAGCTACAACTTTTCTTCTATGACAATTTTCGATATCTCGAACGGTTTTCGAGATAATTCAGCTTTACATCGATAAAAGGCGAAATAAAGTGAAATAATGGCGGTGCATAGCCCTTAAAATCGTTATAACTCCGTCAAATGAAAATAACACACGAAAATCCGTTGGGGGCATTGTAAAACAAGTAATTACAAACATTTTAAGACTTCGAACGCCTAATTCTACTGAGCGACTCGGGAGAAATCGCGTTTTTAAGATTTGCGGACGTTATCCGCCCGACAAACAAAACGGACGCTCATACCGGCTTTCTGCAGGGTCCGTTGCGTTCTTTACTTTTTTACGAAGAAAATCAGACCGCGTACGCTTAATTTGATCGATTTGAACCGAAGACAGTCAAAAAACCATGTTTCGGTCATAAAAACCCGAAAAGATCGTCAACAAATCATACTGCTATAGCTTCTAAAACCGTTCATTTTTGGAGGAGCTGACCAGGCCTTTTTTATTCGTTAATGGAAGCAACTATACCAAGTATGAACAAAATCGGAGGGGGTACGGAATGACCCCTATGGAAACAGTGCGATGGGCGAGGTATTGGGGAATGGAGACAGTCAATGTCAGAGGGTTTTTACCGGGCCCTGCAAACGTGTAACTAGAAGATGACAGCACGGACAAGTTGCACTTTCTAAGAGCTGAGACCTTATAACCTGTAGCACGTGGAGGATACCCCTGAAGCTAAAAAGTCAGATCTATGCTCAGGCGTAGCAGTTTCAAGGAATGAAAGAACAGACCATATCTAGCACAAACATGTTGTTGCCCATTAAACTCTTGGAAATAGTTAAGGTGAATCGGGTTGACAGGTAGCATAGAAAATGAACACAGTGTTTCTATTATCTAATCTTCAGGAGCTAGCCTCGGGGCAGCACATATCATGAAAGAATTGCAATGATGCAGTAACATCAACAATAGGTTTCGAGTACCACAATAAACAAGTTCTCCCTCACACTACTGTGCGAGAAATGAACAAATTTATCTTCAACCTAAATAATTCCACTGAATTGCAACATAGTTTTGATTCCAGCTTGAAACGGGTACGTACCCCGTCAACACTAATATTGTGCCACATCTCCGGCCTCCAATGCTGCATATAATTATTCGATTGGAGCGCTGTTTAGATTAATCACAAGGGCTGATGAGTAAATGGTCGAGTGAATGCGCTTCTCGTTGTGTCCCAGAATTCAGAATTGTGTCACCGTCTCGATCAATTCGATATCGGTCGACTAGTTGTAGTTGCGTAGGTTTGGGAGCGGAAACACGAATGATTCTTCCGATGAATTGTTGCTTATTAATTCGGTCTACTATTTTTACCAACATCTGGAAAACATACTGGTTCCTGTGAGATTACAAAAAATTATGAAATGTGCCATTTCAAATGTTTTAGTGGATTGACGAATTTTTATCAATATCACCAAATTTTTAAGTATGAGAAAAAATTATTTTACTTAAAATCCACTGAAAACCACGGTTTTTGTCATGGTTTTTCAATTGTCTGCCTCTTCAACATTAATGATGATTCCCTCAGTTGACTGGGTTGGTAGAGTGGCCATGTTGTTTGATAACAGTTCTTTATGAAACTTCTTTGACTCGCGGTTTCTTCAAAAATTGTTTTAAACGGGTAGGATTCTTTAGTTTAGCAGGATTGATAGGAAGTTTGTGATGGAAATGGCGGAATAGTTTCCCCTTCAAAGGCTGAGTATGATCATTTTTAAGGTTGGTTTCGCAGAGGCATTGTCATTCTCTTACAGGCAAAGAATAATCAACGAAACAAGACGTTCAACCCAAATACAATGCACTTTGTCAGGAGCTCTGGTTTTATCTTGATCCCCGAATCTGACGCCAAAGAATGAGAAGTACGTATTTCTCCTAAATATACAATCTCGTCTCGTCGCCAGAAAACTTCCACCACGTAACGAAAAAGATGCGACGCGCAGTACTGATTTTAATTATCTTGTAATTCACGCAAAAAAGGCACTGAAACCCGTCATTACTATTGTAATTTGCAATAGTCATGTGGGTGATTCACGTGGTTCAAACTTGTCGTTCACAGGGAAATTCGCAAGATTTCAGAAATGCCAACTCACACTGTGCGGTATGGACCGATTTCCCGGTTCTAAACATAGGATCGTGATAGATTAACAGGTTTAATTTTAGCTCGGAAAATTTAAATGAAAATGTTAATAAGCTCAAACATCATAAATCATGCAGACTTGTGCTGTCGATGGGTTGTCGTGGTCTGTCTTGCAGTTGCGAATTTTAGAGTATCTCTCAGTTAATGAGGGTTGCAATAATTGGAATCTCGATGTGCAGCGTAATATTGCTCACGAACTAGAATGTTCCTGTTTTGAGGCGGAGTACTCGATTTTGAGTTACTTGAATCTTGTTTATGTGACATTCTGCAGCTGTACCCAAAATTTAGCATGCGTGAAGCCGAATTGGACGGATTAGTGCAATACACACATCATCCTTTTGGTGATTAAGAGAGACTTGATCGTTTGTCCAACAAATGTTTCAGTTCCTTTATTCTGCCCTTATTATGCCAACAACACATCCGATGTGGATTGCCCATGTAAGTTTGGGATCCAGGTAAACTCTTAGATATCTGGTTGATTGCTGTAAAGGAAACGTCCCTAATAATGCCAAATATGTGCGTTTCAAGCGGCAGCTTGTTCAATCCTGTGTTACAACGCTCAGGTTTGGAGGCGACTACGAAAGGTTGAGCAGGCCTTCAAGTATTTTGTAAAGAGAGTTTTCCATCTTCCTCGGAACACCCCGGATAATGTGGTTTACCTGGAGACTGTCGCTTCACTCTCAGCCTGTTAAGTACCCTCTTGAAGTGTTGTAGATTCCTGAAAATCGATATCGCAAGGTTGGGTTCCCAGAAATGGTTAGCCGAGAATTATTTTGGTACAAAGAACTGAGAAGTATCTCTGATCGGCTTGGGTGCAGGCTGAGTGGGCACTTTGGGGATTCGACAGTGTGGAGCCCAACTGGCAAGGATTCAGGAGAAGTCGAGAGAAAGCTGGTTGGATTTCTGGATACGAATGTTCGAAGCATCGATTTGGCAATAAAGAACAAAAAGCTTCACTGATCGTTTTGCGATGGGTTTGTAGAGTGCGGGGAGACTTGCTGAAGCTGAACAGTAGACCACACTTGCCTCTACGAGAAGACGGTCGTTGAGATTTTGCTTTGCAACATGTGTGTTCCTGAGGACCTTCAGCACTTTTGGCGATATGCCCTGTTCTTGCAGAAGTTCGAGTCGTAAATTTTAGGGCGTATCGGTTTTCTTGGGTCACCTTACTGAATGTTTTGAATGGAGCGAACGGGCTGGCTGGATTCTGTCAATCAGCTTGGAAATATGGAGCAGAATTGGTGTGTCCATTTAACAGGGGTAACCGTCGATTCTTATTGTTAGTTGTTGTGTTGTAGCACCTATTCTATTTCCATCACCAATTAGATCGTAAGAAGTGTGAGCGTACTCTGACAGATAGGCATAGCTCATTGTCATTATCCATGCACATAGTTTGCTGATAAGTCTAATGTTATAAGGAATAAATGCATTATTGGAATCCGCGATCCGATCAAGGTGTGTTTGAAGCTCTTCTCTCACGGTATCACTCACCTCTCCCAGGTTCACAATTGAATTATCATCTAAAAATACTCTCACCTTAAGAAAGTGATAGTAGGTGTTTTGCAACTTTGGTTGACTCGGAAGCACAAAAAATTAACAAGGCGGGAAATGTCCTGGAATATTTTATCACCTTCAAGGAAAGCACTCAAAACCCCATTTTCTGAAAGAGGCACGATGGAAATTAAATTAGTAAGTATTCTTGTGGGGAAGTTGCCCGCGATGACTGATTCATGCGACCGAAATGGTCGTTTCTCCCTCTATCGCTAAGAAAGCCACCCCCTGCATTGTTAACAGCCTCTCTCAACCCGCATGAAGATGATGCAGAAAATTAAACATTTATCTTCGTTCTCAATATTTATAGTTCTTATCTTCGAAGTCTGCATAAAATATCTAAGCGACTGGAAATGAACTTTGTCGCCATTTATTCGTTCTATGAATCGTCTGACAATTTAAATGAGTGGTTATTATCGGAGGGTAAAACTGAAAGGACCCGAAGATGGTCGGATGTTTCGGATTCCTGAGATTTCAGGTTTTTAGGACGTCCCTTGGAAGGGATTCTTCTTCAAAAGAACGAAGCCTATTAGGATTGATCCAGGTGGTGTCCAACAATCCAAGCATGGGAGGAAAAATAACTGATTACCATCCGGATCAGGCTAAGATTAAATCGGTTAAAAAAACCAAAAGGCGTTGTGTGATAAATTTTGTCGACGTTTGCCGGCATACAATTCTTAATCGATTTTCTTGATTCTTTTGGTCGATTATTTTAACAGAGTTAACCTGACACTTTCCCTGAACTGGAGCTGTGTAACCCCGTAACACTTTTCCCTCACCAAACACCGCGCCGGGCGCGATCAATAGGGTGACCCAAGTGTAAATAGGGTTGGAAATGGGTGGTATTGTAGGTAAAATCTCAATTGGGCCTGACATTCCATTCCCTACTAATCCGAAATGGAGGATTTTATCATGGAAATGTTGAATTCTTTACCCAGTAAGTAGTGACAAGACATTTGGAAGATAGCCATTAAAGTATCCAATTCTGTCGATCTGGGAAACTAATTAGTCATTAAAGTAACATCCACTTTTTGCACCAATTTGTACTTATTTGACGCATCTCGCAAACGAAAATAGAAATATTAAATTCGTCTGAGTGAAGGCACACATGGGGATTAGTTGTGACGGAATAGTTGATGCACTGGCTAAAGCTGGAGCTTCACAGGGAATTATGAGTTTGGACAAAATACCTAAAGAAGATTTCTATCGCGCGATTAAAGAACACCATCAAGAAAGCTGGAGGAAGGAATACATCACCTCACAGAACGCAAAATTTTATAAAAGAGCAGCATCATTTCCTCCTCAGAAACCATGGTTTGTAGACGTGTAGTCGAACCGCTCAGAAATAACGATTTGCCGCTTGTGCAGAAATCATGGTCTGTGTGAATGGTATAATCAAAGATTTTTAAATGGCCAGGACTCAGCCATGTGCCAAGACTGACAAAAGCGTTAGGAGGACACTTTTTTAATTCTTTTTTCGGTAGAAATTTGAGGGAATCTTTAAGATCCTAAGGTGGAAATCGATTCTCGTGAGAAACCCAAAAGGGTATCCACGCTTCGGGTTATGTAGAATTCAAACTCACTAAAATCTCACCTTCCTTTTCCACTTTTGAATTCGGCCTGGAACTGTTTAACACATTACTTCAAGTCCTTATGATGTATTTAGTCCTCTCAGTCCATTCCTAGCCTCCTCCGTCTCTCCCATTCTTGGGCGATGTTTTTCTGCAGGATGCTTTCAACATGGATAACTACAGTAGTCCAATGCTCCTCTCTTTCAAGCATTTTGGTAACGATATTCTCCGGTTTCATGTCCTCAGATGGCATTTCTAGGTCATCCTGCAGATATCCTCTTTGTGTTTCTCTCTGCTTCACACGAAGAATGTTTGAAACACTCATCATCTCTTCCACCACAGTTTGGACAAGTTGGATCGTCTACTTTCCCCATTCTGTGTAGGAGTAAAACAGTCCGTGTCCTGATAGGAACTGTGTTAAAAACCATTTCAACTCTCCATGATTTCTCTCTAACCACTTTCGAACATGTGGTACCAAGCGTGCTGTCCACCTAACTCTTTGCTCGTCATTCCACATTTCCTGCCATCTTGCCCATTGCGTATTCTCTCTCTTCTTTGACAGTGCGAGCTCTTTCTCCTTCATTCCGTCTGTCAAATACTCGTTTTCGTTCTGTAGCCAAAAGTTGAATTGGAATGCAACCAATGAGTACAAGTATGCCTAGCTCCGAAACTGTTCAGTAGGCACACGCACACGCTCCTCTCCGCTCGACTGCTACCATTCTTTTGCGGTAATAGATTATGCTTAAGGCGTCTGCCCACACCTCCGCGCCATACCAGAGAATAGATTGGACAACGCTGATTATCTGACGACGCTTGCATGGTCTCGGCCCATTCGTGTTTCGTATAAGGTGGCTGGAAGCTGTTATTTACTGCGCTACCTTGTCCGTTGCTTTTTTGATTTGTTCCCAGAATGTAACTTTGCTTCCTAATGTAACTCCTAGATCCGTAACTGTTTGTTTGCTAGTGACCTGGGATAATGTGGGAATTCGCTTTCTGGAAAAAGCATCTACTTCTGTCTTGGCAACTGCTAAAATCAACATACGATCTTCCTTTCACCCGGTGATTTTTTCGTGACTTGGTTCAGTTTGCTCTGGGCCAGATCTGTGGTTCAACCCAAAATCACCGCCGCAATATCATCTGCATATCCAATAAGTTAGGACTTTTCAGGCATTTAGGAGGGCACATTAGAGCATATTGTTATGGTGTGTCCAACTTTCCCTCCTCAAAGTAAAAGACTATTCCGTTCCTCCATTCTACATTTCGCTACAGTGACATACTGTATAGGTGTTCCATAGTCTTTACGAGTTTACAGTTGAAATAGATAAAGCACACATAAATAAGAAATAAATATAATAATTTATTATATTATGGCTATACAGGGTGTCAACAAAACAGGTCTGACGTATTAAAGGGGTCGATTCTACAACTAATTTGCAACAACTTTTGCCTCTTAGCAATTTTTTTTTAGAGGCTTCGTTTTTGAGTTATTTACGATCTAAGATTTTTTTCGTGTTTTCGACCTTATCTCCTATAAATTGCTATAACTCCCTCAATTTACAAGATAATCTCAAATCTGAGTACACCGTTGGAAAGAGCAGTAAATTTCCTTTCGGATTGATGCCTCACCTTTCCCGAAAAGTGAGGTTTGAGACATAAAAAAGCTCTCTGAAAAGCTAATTTTACTTAATTTGGGAAACCTAGAGTTTTTTCAATCGGAAATTGAACTATGAGAACCAAGTTTTTTTTAAGATGCAAGAACGGTAAAAACTGCGCTAAGATCTCACCTTTCCAACGGTCTAGTCAATTTTGTCCTTAAAACATTTTCCTGGGGAGGAAATTGAGTTTGAATGCTGAAAAACATGAGCTTTTCGAGAAAAATCGGGTGATTTACATGGAAATGACGAAATCAAAACTTTGGAAGTTGGGAGAGCTCAGTGATGGTACGGAGGGTGTTTCGTACGCTGAATCGAATAGTGGCACTCCCGAGCCTTTCTCATTATGTTCAGTTTTTAGATTATGTTCAGTTTGTAGACCCCTTCAGTACGTCAGACCTGTTTTGTTGACACCCTGTATACAAATGCTATATTGCCGATGAAAAATTTAAAAATTAGTAATTAGAAAGCATACTGGCAAAGCTAATTTCCTCCGAGACATAAATATAAAGCTTCAGTACACATTCATTTCTTCGTATTTCACAGTTGTACCTAAATGTTCAGAATAGTTTAACGTTCATAACTCTACTACACCAACTGCAGAATGCTATTCCGCTACATCCACTAAAGTGGGTTAGTGGGGTCCCATTGAATCAGGCCGGCCAATAAAACCCACTCGGCAAAAAAAGCAGAAAAGGGCAAATTCAACGGGAGTATCCCAATGGATTCCACCCACTGTTTGAGATGCTACAAGCTCTACATACCATGTGGACTATTCTTTTCACCGATGTTATTTACCTAGTTGTTTTTGTGTTTCTTTTTCCTTCTCCCAGTATTCCGTCTTTCCCTTTATGCCAACACGCATAAATAGAACTTTGAAGTACGAGCTTGTTCAAACCCTCATCGAATTTCACGTTCAACACGTGTCACAACTTATTTGAGATTGTCACGAACTTGTAATTGGGTTAATAACTAAGATAGGTACGTACTTGAACGACTTTTTGGTCATTTTAACCAAATCTTTGGTGCTTTGCAACGACTCCGTCCTCCGTAAGTACACAAACGGAGCTGCAGCCTTGAGAATGTCATTCCACTCGTTTCTGTATCTCTGTTTCATGGAAGATCGTCCTTTTTTCAACGGGTCGATCAGTTTGGATTCGAAAATCTTCGAATCGAGATTTTCTTTCATTGACTCGAAGCTTTGCACTGGACCTGCAATGATTAATGGTAATGATGGAATGATTAATGATTAATGGTTGATTGATCGATGGTAGGGAGGGCTTAGTGGACTTGGAGCAATGATGTTATTGTGTGGTTGGCGCAGAGATGGGCGTTAATCGATTAACGAATACTTCTGCGATCACAAATGTTATCGCAAAAAAGTATTCGTTAATAACGATTACTTTTAAGGCAATCGTTATTCGTTGGCGAAACGGTTAACGATACAAAAGTATTCGTGATTAACGAATACTTTACAGCGAATACTTTTAAAGTAATTGTGATTAACGAATACTTTTTTGCGATTACAGATACGAATAACGATTACTTTGTTTTTCGAAGTCTCAGAAGTGAGAATCTTCTATTTTGATTGAAGGGAAAATTAAGAGGAAAGTTATGTTTAACTGAAAAAAGTAAATTTGACAGTTTAACCACACTTAGCTCTTAAAATTGGAATTTTGAAACACATTCCAATCAATCCAGCGTATTTTATTGTTCATTTATGAGCTATGCCTGCTTCTGACTTTGTGCAATATGCAGATTTTTTTCATTTTTTATAAAAGTCAATTTTTAATGATTAAATTCAGGCAGAAGACCGTCTTTAATCAGGGATGTCCATCTCTGGATTGGCGCGAAATTGGTCTAAGGAAGCTTATGATTATAAGTTAACACAAAGTACCTCACACGTCGTCTACCGGATTAAATGTCAATCTATCAATTACTGTTACTAACAGAAGATCGCAATCTTGGTGCAGTAGATATGCATCCTTTTGAAGAAAAAAACAGGATTTCAACCTAATATGTTGTACAAATGATATGTTCCTTTTTTGATTGACGTAATCCGAAAATATTAAAGTGAATGGATTTGTTACCTTTCGGTTGAAACCCTTCACTTAGTGAACAAAAGATTTTACTAAAAATTGGATATGTTCTCTTTTATAAGGCACTCCTCAATTGTGACACTACTCACCTTACTTTGGTGGTTGTCTGAAGCGGCGACCCAAAATATCCTCTTCTAAACTACAAGCTTCTATTACTTCTCAACGTGTACAACTTCCAAAACACTTATTTCGGAGGCCAAAACCAATTCCTTACCTACAACCTAGCCTATTTCCTATCAAATTAACTGCGAAGTTGATATGTACCTAGTCTATTAAGGAATAGTTCCAACTAAGTGACTTGATGTTTTGTTTACTCGTCACTTTGGTTTGAAATTTCACATCTAAATGTTAATGGAGAAGTGTTTCTTTCTAGGGGTGTCAAGAAAATATCGATGAATCAAATATCGATATTCTTGGGCGACATTTTCTATTCAGATATATCAAGATTAAATGCACACTATTGGATCCGATATTTTTCAGCCGCACATAACACCATCTTGTTGCTATTACCGCAGAGCTGTAGATAGGTTTCTCCAAGCCGACATATCGCTGTTGACGGCCAGTTTTTGAATGACTGAATCAGCAATTGTCAAGTGTACAATATAATGACGGCGCCAGGTTATACAGTGACCGCACGACCTCCCGGTCTTGATGGTACTGTAGCTCTTGCTCCTTCAAATACATATATTGACGATGATGTTGGTTTATTACGTTCAGTATTGTACTTTTGAAATCTACCAATCGAAAAACAAAAAAATAACCGGAATTCCTGAGCTTCTTGGATGCATTAAAGGCATTGATTTAGCGGTCATTTTCTACAACACCAAAAGTTGCTTCTGTTAGAACCGAGGAGTTGAAGGGATACAGGAACTTTAGGTCATTGTTTTGGTTCTTCAAATGTGTCAGTTTGGAGGCAGGCATTTTCGAATCACATTATTCCGAACGCATGTATTGGTGGAATACAACACACCCTTGTAGTCTCGGGCTAGTCTTCACTGACTTTCAATCCTAAAATTGGAAATCAACTACTGCGACATTCAGACATGAGGGGAAGTAAATTCCGCAGCAACACAAACTGAAAATCTATATTTTAAAGACATCTCTTCAATGTATCACATGAGCCCACTCTCACTCCACGTTTATCTGTTAGCTCGACCTCGAGAAACCATGACGTTGACAGCAGAAAAATAACGTCAACGTCCTTGAATGTAGTTTTTTTTTTTTCCAACAAATTTCTTTATTAGAAACATAACATAACAACTGAGCATAGCCCATCAAGTTAATTTACATTAATACAATAACTACAGTTTGTAGAGGTAATAGCCCAATGGCAACTACTCTATATGATCAATTCAAGCACTTGTCACATTGTCACGCCACAACGTCGAGAGGTTTTGTTCTATCCAGACGTCGGATGACGTTGCTGTTGTCTAATAATCGTAGAGCTTCTGGGTTCATATGTTGATGAAGCCTCTGCTCGTGTTTAGCGGCAAATAGTTTGATCACCTCACTGACTGGTTCTATCTTGAGGTCCCGATGGAGGTCGTCATTACGTACGTACCAAGGAGCGTTGACGATACTCCTTAGCACCTTGTTTTGAAATGTTTGAATTATTTTGATGTTGGTCTTTTTTGTACAGCCCCAGAGTTGAATTCCATATGTAAAAACTGGTCGTAGAATTTGCTTGTAGAGAAGCAATTTGTTATGTAGGGATAGTTTGGAGTATCTTCCAAGCAACCAATACATTTTTCGGAACTTGATGTTTAATTCTTCTTTTTTTTCAATGACATGCTCTTTCCATCTTAATTTTGCATCAAGAGTCATCCCAAGATACTTTGCTGTATTGGCAAAAGGAATTTCTCTTCCGTTTAGTGTAACTGGTATTTTAGTTATATGCTTGTTCGTGAAATTGATGTGAGCCGATTTCTGCTCATTGAGCTTGAGGCGCCACTTCTTTGTCCAAGTACTGACGTTATTAATAGTCTCCTGTAGTTTCCTAGTTCCATCCTCTACTGTATCTCCTACTGCTAGAAGTGCTGTATCATCGGCAAAAGTTGCCACTATTGTGTCGTTATTGGTAGGTATATCACGTGTATACAGAAGATAGAGCAAAGGGCCAAGCACGCTACCTTGCGGGACACCTGCCCTTATCTTCCTGAGACTGGAATACTCAAAATTTCAAGATTAAGTAAAATTCTTTTGGTAAGTCTCTTTCGAGTTTGTGCTTTTGCAACCAAAGTAGGGATGTCAAGAAAGGGATGTTCTTCCGTCGATATATCGATATTTTGGGCGATATTTTCTATTCCGATATATCGACATTAAATGCACACTATCGGATCAGCTCTCGGACTCAACTGTGAATTTTGAAGGAATTTCAAGATTGTCCAAAGACAAAAATTCCAGTCAAAACAACTAATTTGAGTTGTAGCCGTACGGAGTTGACAACCACCTGCCTTTAATGTATTTACAGTAGAAAGGGGAGTGGATTTTTTGAAAATGAGAAAAATGCTTTGTTTACGAACAATGTTGATTTATTTATTTGAAATAGATTAGCATATTAAAACCTGTTTGAAGGCATTCCCAGTCGGTTATGTTGAAATGTAATTTTGATTGACTTTTGGTTTATTATTCAATAATAAACCATTGTAATCGCTCATGAAAAAAAAAATTCTAACCCCCCTGAAAATTTCATGGTTTACGTTTCAAAGGGTGTAGAATCCGAATCTGCAATACAAATTTTTCCTTCCGTACGCCGTACGCACGATTACAGAAACTTTCAGGAAAAATCCATGTTGGTCCGACGACGCCCCAATTCTTGAGCCAGCTCTCTCACTTAATTTAAAGTGCCCTTTAAGGGTTATCAAAGTTTTGTAAAATCCCTGAAAACCTGAAAAAAAAGTCAAGGCGGTCTAAATTTGGACTCTTTTTGAAGAACTTTCCACGAGGAATCGAATGAGCCCTTCCCCAGGTCCGTAGGTCAAACCATTCCCGATGTATAGCCCGATTCATGGTGCCAACATTTGCTTTATTTTGGTTTATTATTGTTTACCTAGTGATGTAGTGAACGTGGATACTGGAGTGAACTCCTAAAAGGGTTTATAGCCGATACACGGGTTGAAGTATTCTGATAACCATAAAAAACGCATCCAGCTTAGTAGAAATTCAAATCATGAACGCAAGCCAATTGAATAATAAGCCCCAGTGAAAGAATTTGCAGCGTTTTAGTTTGTAGGATGAATTTGGTCGATATCGTGGGATTATTCAATATTTCAATACTTCATTATTCAATATTAGTTGGAATTTATTCATCACTTACTGTTATTGTTCGCTTAATTTCGGAACCGTTGTTACCTGATAAAGTTGAGCTCCAGTCGAACACTATATTTTATTGTTAGTTGGAATTTATTCATCATTTGCTGTTATAGTTTCGCTGTTATAAAATTTAGGAACCACTGTTATTTCAGAAACTTGAGTGAATGTTTTACGTCATGTTAGATCATGTTATGTTTTGGGTTAAAGGCGGTCACGTCAAAAACAGCCCCGCCGAACCCAGTGTGGTGATGACTTATTTGACTGATGGATGACACACGGAGCTGTCAGTTCTTTCTCTTTTCGGCGGTGTAGACTCGACATTTATTCCCATTTCGACGTTTGTTTACTAAATACTCGACTGTGCCACCCTTCAACGATATCTACAGCCTTCTCAGTTAATCCGAAAGTTGTCAACTTTTCACGCTTCCTACCGTTAACGTTCGATCCTGTTAGATACCCTATAACTTGAACGTATAGCGAGCATTATACTCTAACGTATACTTGCCCTTTCGAGGAATTACCGGGTCGACTTAATCCTCAAAATCCCTGTGTATACTGGGACGGAGTTGTTATTTGCATGGAACTGCGGAGAGACGCCTTTTAGAGGTTAACGGTTTTTGCTGCGGCGGACGGGTTACCGGAGCGTTAAGTTGGCGAAACCCTTCCCAGAAGCGGGTTCCCCAAAGTCGTATACATAATTCCGTATTTACGAACGCGCGAGAGTTTCAAATGTGACTACCTACGGCAGACAGAGGGTAAGGAATTGCTTACAAGAGAATAATGGCGATGAAACACCATTGTATTCACCTCCTCCTATTTTACTACCTTATTCACATAAATGGTTAAAACTTGTGGTGCGACGCGCATTATTACAAAACACCAATCGAGTTAATCATTTTGCTAATAAAATCAGTCTTTTCTCAAATATAATCACTCATATAACAAATAAAGTTGTTCATTTTAGAAATGAAATTTATCTCTCGCGAAAATACACTTGTTATTCCACATGTAGAATGATTATTGCAGCGAATAAAGCTAATTTTTCCGAGTTCAAGTACACACATGCGAAACTCTTAGTGACTTCCCGAATTATGGGTGAACCCAATTCTAAATCACTTACTGTACTTGGCTAGCAATAAAAGCTCAATCTAAGAAATTAATGTTTGGATCTTGGGACACAGAACGAAGGGGATGGTAACGTAAGTAAAGTAAAGTAAACAAGGAATTTCACTATGAATTTTTGTCCGACTACCCGGAGGTGTCGCGGACGTTGCCAGCGTCATCTAGAGAGGATCGGAACTAGGTATGACGATTTCGCTCGTGGCTTCCCATTGCTTCACGCCCCTGGGTTGGGAGCGATTTGGATTCACGTGATATCGAGATCAGAGGTGAACTATCTAACGACAGGACATTATACAACACTTGATAGGATTTTGGCCCTAATCATTGGTGCTTGCCGGATTAGAACCGGGCAGATCAGTACTCCCACTGAAAGTAAACAGCCAAGATTGAAGTTTGTGATAGATATGGTAAGTCTGCCCTTTCCGATTCTAATCCGCCGCCTAGGGAGATATATCAGACGCCTTCAAGCATCTGGACATTCAACTGTCAACTGAACTGTGTTCATACTGCCTGAAGCAGGCAAACAGTTTCCACGCGAATGGAGTTTTCGATCGTACCCGCATTCTTTCAAATTTCAAATAACTTTCTCCCTCTATGTCATAAATTGTTATTGTGACCTGGCGTTGCTTGTGTGGTGTTGGACGTTGAGCATAAAACTGATTGTTCCATCCCAAAATCCTTGTGAATCGATTCGGCTTCAAGCCTACTTGTTCTCCTCAAGTAGTGGCAGGCTTGATCTGTGATAGGATGTGTAGTGGTGTGGAGCCGGGATCGTCCAAAATACAGACTAATCTGAGAAGATGCCCAACTCTGTTCATTTATTCACGACATAATTTACACGCCGAGGCATTCTGCAAAAAAGCCTGTTATAGAGGCAGTTTGTCGGCGAGTAGGGAACCAGAAAAAGGATGCTTGATCGGGAGCTGAGCCGAGGGACGCCAAGCCAACCCTGGCCCGGAGGGAAGGAGAGTCCATCATTCCTGTCGCCAGTCTGCAGAAGTTTGTCACATCGGCCAGCTAGTGCCTTATTTCAGGGCTCTGCACGTTACACATCCTCTGCAGAGCAACAAAATCCACCTCTTCCTGAGGAATCTGGGATTTATAAGCCACATAGAGCAAGAATGCACCCCCCGCAGTTGGTTCATCTGATATTTGTAGTCGGGGGTCCAGAGGACTGAGGCGTCCACCAGAGCCCTGTTGTGTTTTCCAACTGACATTAGCGGATATTTGTGATTTGAAGAATTTAATCGTCTGATTATATATTAGTTGTACGGCGAAAATTGAAATATCCTACAGCTATGAAGTTGAACGTTTATGAAAACACAATCTCAAATTTTCCCCAACTTTTCTAAAGGTTTTTTTTTTTTTTTTTTGAAATTTTATTGTACCAAGTAATAACTTATTAACAATATTATATTGAAAATATGGATAAATATTCAAAATTAAGGTACACCACTGAGTTTTGTCCTTTCTGACTGATGGTTCCACTTAACTGCTTCAGAAATAGGCAAGATCGAGTGGTTTGATACGTTTTAGTCTTCTGGTGATGTCACTTGCGTCAAGGAGATGGACAACTTCCTCGTTGACGTGATATCTTAGCCGCTGGAGATGACTCACAGCTTGTTGCTTTATAGCCTCGCTAACTCTTTTGACCCGAAGTTCATGATGAAGACGTTCATTCAAAACAATTTGTAGCACATTATCTTGGAAACTTTGGATGATATCTCGATTTGATTGAGCTGTACAGCCCCTCAGCTGGGCTCCATAGGTCCAAACAGGTTTTAGGACCTGGTTGTACAGGGTTAGCTCGTTCTGGATCGACAGCTTCGACCGTCTCCCCATTAGCCAGTACATTTTCCTGAATTTGAGTAGGAGTTCTCCCTTGTTTTTCTTAACACGGGCTCTCTACCTGAGCCTGGCATTGAGCATTCGTTAGCTTCGTTAGCAAACGGAATAACCATTCCCTTCAGATACGTAGTCAATTTTTTGTTAGTGACGTCGACGTTCTTTATTTTCATTAATTCTGATTCTCCGTTTGGCTGTGGTAGTACAAGGTCCGACCGTCTCCCCATTAGCCAGTACATTTTCCACAAAGTCGCTGTAGTGTTCATTTCAATTTCTGGGATATCAGTGGTATAAAGGACATACAGGAGTGGCCCAAGAACAATCCCTTGTGGGACCTCTGCAGTGATTAACTGTGGCTCTGAGTAGGCATTTTATTGCTTTATTCTGAAGTGACGATTGGTAAGGTAAGATTGGAGCATTTCAGCATACTTCATTTCAACGTTTTGCGCAGCTTGTAATTGAGTCCCTCATGCCGAACCTTGTTCTAAAGTGCAATACCATATTGCAATTTCCAAGACCCGTATTGATTAAATGATTCTGGTATACAACGGGCCTCCTTTATTCCGAGTTACTTCAAAATTACCGTCATCCTACGGCATCTAGAAGGCGATATTAATTTTCGACAGCGGAAGAAGCAAAAATGTTGTAATATCGTTACCCCCTAGCTAGCCACGCCTCGGGGGATTGCACAATGAGCCAACGTCGCCCTTCTATTCCTCGTCATTCCTCATGAACAATTCATCCCTGAAATAAGAAAAACCATTTTTCCATCTTCTGTGTATATCCTATGGGGCTCGTTCGCTTCGGTCTCCTTCCCGAACCCACCCGCTCCTTTTTTTACTAGTACCTCGTTAAGCCTGAAGGGGCGGGATTTCTATGCTCCGAGTGGATTTAACTTCCTTATGTATAAAAAGGGAAAAAAATAAAATTAAATAACCCTTCGAAATGTTTAACTGAGAGAAATGACTCAACTCGGAAACATTTTTCCCGTTTTTTTCTTGTTCTTTATAAGCCATTACGTAAAGTACATGGTATGGAGTAATTACCCACCTGAGAAGTCTCAGTATTTTAACTAGTCAAGAGGGAAAGGGAATCATTAAGGTCTGACATTCAAGATTCTTTATGGAGATGAGTCTGCTTGTTGACGAAAAAGATGAAACGTCGATGCATATTTTTAGAATTATCTACTTGTTTTTCTGAATTCGGAAGTCGATTGATGTGGTATTAAATTTCTTTGTGGTTGGATATAATAGAGGGTTTTTCGAAAAGGATGCACAGATTTTGGCTATCAATAGCTTCATTTAGAAAAATGTCACAAAAAATTAGAAGGTAATTCTCGTTTTGTTATGATGTCACAAATGTTCTATGTGGTTTCCACTCGAATCACAAACGATGTCTAGGCGGTATTCAAAGTCTTTACAAACACATGACGGTGGTCACAGAGGCTAGAGCCATAGTGTCTTCATCTCCTCCAAGGTTGTAGGCATTGTAGTTACAAAGACTTTATCCTTTACAAACAAAGGCATAATCCCATGGGAAGAGGTCACGGGTCGTTAGGTCTGGTAGGGGTGGGGGTCAGGCATAATATCCAGCGTTGTGGATACTTGTCATTTAGGAACCTGCGAACTTGGAGGTGCCAATGGGGAGGTGCTCCATCGTGTTAGAAGACGAATTCATCAGAATATTGTTCAATTTGAGCGAACAAACAATTTGCCAATGGGTCTAGATACGAAGGTCCTGTCGCCGTATGACCAACAAAAAACAATTGTCCGTACACCTTCAAATTTATGATACCATAAAATACATTACTTGGCACATTAAAAGACATTGTGGCACATTCTGGCGGTTAACTTTTGGTTTATTATTCAATAATAAACCATTGTAATCG
This sequence comes from Creontiades dilutus, assembly GCA_031894815.1. Taxonomy (NCBI): domain Eukaryota; kingdom Metazoa; phylum Arthropoda; class Insecta; order Hemiptera; family Miridae; genus Creontiades; species Creontiades dilutus. The sequence continues at coordinate 259,709 of JAVIWC010002790.1, read as the reverse complement.
CTCTTGAAAAAAACAAATTCTAATCCCCCCTGAAAATTTCATGGTTTACATTTCAATGGGTGTAGAATCCAAATCTGCAATAAAAAATTTTCCGTCCGTACGCCGTACGCACGATTTCTCCCAAACGGCTGGAGCAAAAAATCTGAAAAATCTGAGGTTTTTAGGGATTTTACAAAACGTTGACAACCCTTAAACGGCACTTTAAACTAAGTGAGAGAGCTGGCTTAAGAATTGGGGCGTCGCCGGACCAACATGGATTTTTCCTGAAAATTTCAGATTTTTTGTTCCAGCCGTTTGGGAGAAATCGTGCGTACGGCGTACGACGTACGGCGGATGGAAAATTTTTTATTGCAGATTTGGATTCTACACCCTTTGAAACGTAAACCATGAAATTTTCAGGGGGGTTAGAAATTGTTTTTTTTCAAGAGCGATTACAATGGTTTATTATTGAATAATTAACCAAAATGGGGGTTCTCATTTTAAACGCGTGTCAATTGCGCATTGTTACGGAGTTGCGCGGAGTGCGCAGATATGAAATTTAAGATCCTAGGAAAAAAATATGAAGATTAAAAAAAAATATGTTTTCTTGTTACTCTCATTTTGATGATTTTAGGAGGGGGGGGGGGATAACTTGTGGGACACCCTGTATAATGTATCTTAACTTTTTAATTGAAAACTCTAGGATTATCATAATCGAAAAACATGTTGTTAAAACGAAATCTATTCAATTTGTCGCAGCATGCATTAATAATAAGTTTTCGGAATACAGCTGTCACTCGATAATCCGACAGTTAAGGGACCGAGAGAGTGTCGGATTGCCGAAAATGTCAGATTATCAAAAATGTCATATTATCAAAGATGGTTTATTCTTAATGCGTGTAAACACAATGAAGTTTGAAAAGAAGGAAGAAACAGTAAAGGTACATGTAATTTATTAATACCAGGATACAAAATGACAGTAGTGGGTGTGGGTGGTGGAGTGACCACATTCATTCCGAATCTCTTAATTTGGAGCGTTATATCTGTTTATTCTCGTCAGAAACGTTTCGTCCCGCAGCGGGGACTTCCTCAGTCTAACTATGTATAACTACAAGCATACTTTAGGTGACATGGTGGTGGCACCACACATCTCTTGTTGTTTGTTACTTTTAGTTTTGTAGTTGACGTTAAACTGTTCACTCCTCCCTGTCCATGTACTCAAGTTGGTCATATTCTCTATTGCTTAGTTGTTTGATCTCAACTGCGTTGATTAGTTAAACAATTTTGTTTTGTTATAAAAAATATCAAAAAGGGGAGAGAGGAACTGCAGCATAAATTAAAATTATTGAATAGTCTCATTCAAAATTGTTTAACTAATCAACGCAGTTGAGATCCAACAACTAAGCAATAGAGAATATGACCAACTTGAGTACATGGACACTGTCCATTGGACAGGGAGGAGTGAACAGTTTAACGTCAACTACAAAACTAAAAGTAAAAAACAACAAGAGATGTGTGGTGCCACCACCATGTCAATGCCTAAAGTATGCTAGTAGTTATACATAGTTAGACTGAGGAAGTCCCCGCTGCGGGACGAAACGTTTCTGACGAGAATAAACACATATAACGCTCCAAATTAAGAGATTCGAAAATGACAGTATTTTTAAAAGAAATACTGAAAGAAACGGGAGATGCATATTGCTGCCGGCAGCGCGTCGGACTACCGAGTACGTCGGATTAAAAAGTGTCGGGTTATCGAGGGACAGCTGTACTTAGATAACATAAGTGTCTACAACACGTTATTCAAAAAAGATTGACATGTATTGTGTTAATTCCTTGTTTCAGTTCGAGTGTTTCAAGAGAAATTTCACTACAAGCTGTACACCGCGCTGGGTTGGGGAGTGCCGGTACTGATGACACTCGCCTGGGCCTCGGTCGTGGCGACTCACATGAGAACCAAGTGTTGGTGGGGCTACAACCTCACGCACTCCTTTTGGATCCTTGAAGGGCCACGATTCGCCGTCATACTCGTAAGTGTGAAAAAATCGGAAACTTATTTATATTGCCATTAATAACGTGCTGCTTCCTGGCTTAGGTTTGTTATTGTGGAGAAAATACGATGTCGTTCTTCAGCACGAAGAGCATGCACTAGCGTAAACAGAATGGCTTTCAGCATGAGCAGGGTGAATCTGGATTCGTCGGCCCAGAATTTAAAAAAGTTATTTCTACCATTTTGTTTCATTTGAAACTAGACTAAATTCTACGTCGTTTGATATACAAGGTGTAGCGGGAGTCGTGTCCGACCGCTCTTCTACGCGTTTTACAATCTATTTCTGACCAAAAGTGCCTCCTAGAGTTTTTTGGTTAAACTTGAGGATACAAAGAGCGTTGAATTCTCTGTATTGGTTTATTATTCAATAATGAACCATTGTAATCGCTCTTGGAAAAAAAAAAAAAAAAAAAAAAAATTAAACCCCCCCTGAAAATTTTATGGTTTACGTTTGGGTGTAGAATCCAAATCTGCGATAAAAATGTTTCTCCCAAACGGCTGGAGGAAAAAATTTGAAATTTTCAGGAAAAATCCATGTCGGTCCGACAACGCCCCAATTCTTTAGCCAGCTATCTCACTTAATTTAAAGTGCCCTTTAAGGGTCGTCAAAGTTTTGTAAAATCCATAAAAACCTCCAAAAAAAACCAAGGCGGCCTAAATGTGGACTTTTTTTTAAAGAAACTTTCTATGAGGAATCGAATGAGCCCCTCCCCAGGTCTGTAGCTCAAACCATTCCCGATGTACGGCATGATCTTATGCTGTCAACATTTGCATCCACATTCACTACATCACTAGGTTACTGCGATCAAAACAAAAACAACAGCTTTTATTCATTTATTTAAATCCCAGTAACCTAGTGAGGTAGAGAATATGGATACTGGAGTGAACTCCTAAAAGGGTTTATAGCCGATACACGGGTTGAAGCATTCTGATATGCATGAAACGCTGCAAATTCTTTCACTGGAGTTTATTATCCAATTTCCTTTATTTGGCTTGCATTCGTGATTTGAATTTCTAATAAGCTTTGGAGTGTGCGTGTTTCACAGGTGATAGAGCGATTATTGAATTTCAGGAGAAATGCATAGAGCACGTAAATCTGTTCTCAACCAAAATACCTATTTGATTGATCAGTTGATCATATTTGTGTGCCTCCTGAAATTCAATAATAGCTCTATCACCTGTGAAACACGCACACTCCAAAGCTTAGTATAAATTCAAATCATGAATGCAAGCCAAATTAATGAAATTGAATAATAAACACCAGTGAAAGAATTTGCAGCGTTTTTTAAATGACTAAACATTTTTTCAAGCAGAATTAAGAGGCAAAAAACAACTCCAAGAAGTGAATTTTGTTAAAATTTTAAAATTACCCTTTTTTTCAAACGATTTGTAATCTTATTAGTTTTGTAGCAGGACTCCCCAAACCGACTTAAAACTCCGCGAAAACGTCAACTTTCTAATGGTCTAATCAAATTGATTATAGTAATTGGATTTCTCAATGAAAATAAGGTTTGAATGCCAAAAATGGAATGCAGAATGCATCTGATTTTGATGGATTATTCAGGGAATTCAGGTTGGAGTGCAAATGGTCCAGAACCCCTAACAAATCAATAGTTCAGTTTACTTTCGTTAATATAAAACCCATCAATAATTATTTTATCACTTTCCTATCATTTGATCATACTATAATTCGGAGACTACGAGGGGGAAGATGGTTCGATAACCTCACATAAACGTCAACTTTCCATCATTATTGCTGTGGACATAGAATCGAGGAGCGACAGTCGTGCAAAACAGGTCTACTCAACAATTTGAAGGGGTTGATTTCTTGGAGCATGTCCTTGTATCTATTAAATTTCTACATTTTCCAAGATTATGAAAATTTTAAAATTATTTAAAAGAGTTCATTGATAAAAACGTTTTTGTTACCATCACGAGGAAACAATGTGGTGCACAATACTTGGCAGATGGTTTCGGTACTCGCATCACAATATCGTTTTTACGGGAATTATCCTTATTTGACCGTGGGCTATATCTGTGAAAACTTCAAAGCAATAGTTGTTGGACCATCGAATCTGTGAACAAAACCATTTCGACAAAGAATGTTTACGTTTCCCACTTTTTTCACCGCCTGGTAAAAGCTGGTGGTTTGCGTCTATGGTAAAAGCATTGTGCGAGGGCATCGACTTTCGCTCGCAGCGGTTTACTCCGAGCGGGGCGTAAAATGAATCAGAGCTCCCGGGCCTTTCCGAGGTAATGACCGAGGTAGAAGCGCCCAGAATGGCGGATAATCTGTTTAACAAGTCAATGTCAAGGAGCGGAAGCGAAAGTGATTGTCAACGGCCACCCAAGCTACGGAACTCTCTCCAAATAAATCCTTGTATATACACCTCCGTGGGCCACGTGGGATCGCGAAACACCGTGGACCACGTGGGGTCTCCAAAGAACCAAAATGACTTGCAATGTATTAACTGGTACCAACGACTGGTACCCTACAAATTGCAAGCCTCGAGAAGCATTACTGCGCTGACATATGAAACACACAGAAAAAAGCATTCAATTACCCGTCAAGATGAGTAATTGAAGGAAATACGGAATAGCTCATTGGAAAGAAAGAAGGGAGCAGTTGTGCCTGTACAGGCATCCTTTAGAACCAGAAAGGAATGATCCTTTAGGGAGTCCTACTTGTCAAATTTCTCATTGGAAAAGTCGTAGAAATCGTCTCTCTTCATCCCTTCCCAAAACAATGTCTCTATCTTCACGGTAGTCTGAACCTGGCTGTTGGAACCCTTCTTGACGGGTACGAGAATTGCACATTTCGTGAGAAGCATGAAACGGAAAATTAATCCAAAACCTGATTTCTACCACACTAATCGTTTGAAGCTACAATTTTGTTCGTAGCCTCCTTAGATGCTCAAGCCCGGATCAGCATGTGGCTCCTGCTACATAAATCGTAGGAAGCTAATTTGCTATATAGCCTAATTAGATCTGATAACTGTTGACACTTAGGCCCGTGATCTGCTAAATAGATCCAAAAGCGAATTTTTACCCCAATAATCGTATGAACCTGAAATATACATGGAATTCTGTTTTCATGCTTGTTTGTAGCAATCTATCTATCTGGCATCTTTGCCCCCCAATGCTGCTCCCGAAACTTCGGTTTGAACGGGAGCGGTCTTAGAATGATCAGCAAGTTCAGGAGCACAAAATAGGCTGGGTCAGGACGTTGTACGAAGGTAGAATTCAGTTTGCATCTTCCTTAGAAGAGATACGTGGAGATGGAGATGGAAGCGTGAGACGGAAAATTAATCGTAAACCTGATTCCTACCACACTAATCGTTTGAAGCTACAATTTTGTTCGTAGCCTCCTTAGATACTGATACGTGGAGATGCTTAGGCCCGGATCAGCAAGTGGCTCCAAAAAGCAAATTTCCGCCATATAAATGGAGATGAAATTCGCTGGATAGCATCCTTAGGACTGACAACTGTTGGCACATAGGTATGCAATCTGCTGAATGGCTCCAAAAACAAATTTTAGCCATATAATTCGTATGAAGCTGAAATATACAAGATGTTAACCTGAAGAACGTGCCACAGAATATAACGATGGACATAACGTGTTAGCTGCAATTGGTGCAGATCCCACTAGATTTAGCGTAAAAAAGTACATAAAACCCAATCCCAAACTTATATTTGCGCGAAAAGTCCATTTTTCGATTTAAAAATACGATTTTCATAGGAAATACCACGTTTTCCCGCATTCAAACGAAATTTTCCACACCAAATTCTACTGTATGAGCACACAATTTTGAGTAAGGTAACGGTACCGGTAGTGGCCACAGTTAAGAATTTTTTTCTTTAGTTTTGACAATTGTGGGCCAACAGTAGTACTGACTTTCTTCAGGACTCATTTAGAATATAGCCCGACTCTTCCCTAACATATCCATTGCCTAAAACTATCAAAAGAACAATTTTTTCTATTTTTTATTAATTTTTTCTCACACCTTTATTTTGATCTAGTAGTGGCCACATCAAATTACGAAATTTCCAGTAGTGGCCACGTGCATGTCTCAGTAGTGGCCACTTGACATTTTGCCCTCCTAACGTGTTTAATATCATTAAATTCAATACCAGATGAACAAAATTGATTCTATCCAGTAGAAGCACTAGGATACAGCCCAACAAACGAGGAAACTAGGGACGGTCATATTGAGAAGTTTACCACAATTTCCAATGATGCTCTGCGCACTCCTAGTTCAACCTCTGACTACAAGATGACATGAGCTGTACCTCCTGCAAGTTTGAAGCCACTAGGAGACCGGGAATCCTTATTTCTCAAATATAAACTTTAAAATGGCCACTACTGGAGCAGTGGCCACTACCGGTGCCGTTACCTTACACAATCATTTTGAGTTTGGATAGCTGAGATTTTGGTGCGTATTTCAAGACTACAGGCCAAACTTGAAGAGAAGAATTGTATTAGACTTACACAGTATGAATAATCTCTAAAACCGTTCGCGATATCGAAAATTGTCATACAAGAAAAGTTGTATTGTTATGGAAAAGTGAAAGGAGTCCATCCGAATGGACATTTTAAGAGCTACAACTTTTCTTCTATGACAATTTTCGATATCTCGAACGGTTTTCGAGATAATTCAGCTTTACAACAATAAAAGGCGAAATAAAGTGAAATAATGGCGGTGCAAAGCCCTTAAAATCGTTATAACTCCGTCAAATGAAATTCCTACAGCAAACCCGTTGGAGGCATTGTAAAACAAGTAATTACAAACATTTTAAGACCTCGAACGCCTAATTCTACTGAGCGACTCGGGAGAAATCGCGTTTTTAAGATTAGCGGACGTTATCCGTCCGACAGACGAAACGGGCCCTCATACCGGCTTTCTTCAGGGTCCGTTGCGTTCTTTACTTTATTACGAAGCAAATCAGACCGAGTACGCTTAATTTGATCGATTATAACCGAAGATATAGTTTAAAAAAACCATGTTTCCGTCATAAAAAATCGAAAAAATTGTCAAGATATCATACTGCTCCTTCCTTGATGAATGAGCTTCCAAAACCGTTCATTTATGGAGGAGCTGACCTGGCAGACCTTTTTTGTTCGTTAAAGTAACGAACTACACCAAGTATGAACAAAATCGGAGAGGGTCGGTACATTTCGGGTCTGTCTGGATACGGAATGACCCACTTCCTTAAAACAAAATTTACAATTCTACACTTGGTTGGGTTCAAAGATATAAACAAATTTCGGTCATTACTCCGCAACAATTGAGTCGAATCAAGAAACGGCACATGAAATGACATCACGTGAATTAACGATAAAAAACAATGAAATTTCATGTGCCACGCTTTAAAGTCAACCATCATCCACTATTTGACGATTTTGCGGTTGCGCATCTTTACGTGCCCATTGAACCAGTTGCGCGACACCAAAAAAGTTAGTTGGTGGATCAAATTTTCATGAAATGATAAACTTTTGTTCACATGTTCGTGAACCGTTTGTTGCTCGCTAACCGGCAATTTATTAGCCGCGGAGAAAACGTGACAACTATAGAAGCCTTGGATCGAAGTCGAATGAAATTAACATTATAATCGAGCTCATCCGTTGAACATCACGAGAATCTGATTTTCGCGACTTGATTCCCCTTTCCCGTCATTAAAAAGCTTTTGACTCATTAAATCTTCAAGTGTTTTCGTTCCCCCTTTTGTTCGACCTCGAGCTCCCGATAATAAACTCCCTCTTTTTTTCTTGTAACCCCAGCGGCTTTTTGTTGCCTCTACAACGCTCCTCCGTCCCGAAAAAGGCAGGTATTCTTAACAAAAGTGATTTTATTAACTTATCACCCTTTTTATCAACTCCTCTCCGCCCTCGTGAAAACCCCCGATTCTTCTTCCTTCTACCTCCGATTGAAAATTAATTTCTAATGACGGCTGACGTCGAACCCCTTCGGGGGGGCTAGATGAAAACTGTATGACGTTTTCAATCGTTTTTCGGGAAATTGAGGGAAAGGGTTCGCAACCTAACCGTAACCTTCTTAGAGGGACGAGAGGCGGAACGGGAGTCCATGATCCCTATTTCTAAGGATTTGATCATCAAGTTTTCTCTCGCGGCGGGAAAAGGTTTCGAGAATACTCGGAAAATAACGCCGTGAAAAAAAATCCTCGGCTTTTCAAGACGAAATTTCATTATGTAGAAACCGGCTGCTTTCCTTTAGTACCTTAATCGTTGTCATTCATTTTTATCTTACATGAAACAAAACTTCCAACTAAACAGGGACTGAGAAAGTGAATGCAGTTGAATAATGAATCAAGGGAACCACGGCTTTTATTGCCTAATTGTTTAAAGGAACTTTTCGAATATAATATCGTATTTTATGGCTTTTAGAGGTTTGCACGTACGCAAATGTCTGTGGGAATTCGAAATCAGCGAAGAAGCTTCTCGGAGGGTTGGCTGTACTGTCGCAAAACCCCGAAGGATGTCATTTCACATTTAATACTATCTAACGGTAAATTACGTAACAGAGGAATGTAGAATAGGATAGGAGAAAAGCAAAGGGTGGCAAATAAGCAGAGATGGAAACCAATTGCATTATTGCTTTGACTAAATCCGATCTCAACTGCTTCAATCAATTTGTAACTTTGTTGTTTGATGTTGGGCCATCTTGCACCTCCGACAGTGCCTCGTGGAGGCATTTACTTCAAAACAAAATCCATATTTTGTTACTCGCGGTTTATTGTGGAAAAGCTCAAAATATTCAAACTAGGTCAGCAGTTCATTAATCCGCTTTTTGTGCTCTCACTAGCCAGATGTCATATTGCATCTTTTGAGGACTGTTTTTATGACAAAGAGCTTAAAGTAAAGAATTTTATCATCCGTCGACCAGCTTGCTGCTGATTCGATGAAAAATGGCCATCACAGATGTCATGTTTCGAACTTAGCTAATTCTTCCGTAGCTCATTCAAGGTCATTAAAATTTCATTTCCATATTTTCACTAAAAAGGAACAACATTTCTGACGGTTCTTCACTCCGTTTCAATGGATATCTGACCATTTTCTTACCATTCCATCCATTTTTCATTTGACTGTGTATTTCAGAGCATTCCATTTGTTTGTTCTTATGAAGAAGGGTGTATTTGAACTACTTGAAATTCACCGCATAATCAATAGATTGTTGAGCACATTTATCAGCAATATCATCAAAATGAACAGAACAGACACGCGAATGATCCACCGAAAATGCTCACTAAAACGTTCACCCACAATATTTTAATCGCAATATTTTGTCCTTTGGAAAACGGCGAAAATGAGTACTTTCTTTTAACATTCTTGTCACAACCAGCAATTGCATTGCTTGTAATAAGCAAAAATAACGTTGTTTAAATGAGCAAAGAACTTAAGACTGTGCCCGGTGTTGGGCGAGGGTCACAACGGTCTTCACCAGACACGTCACGTGAGTTGGGTTGCCGGGTACTTTCGTTCTGCTTTAAGCATTATTGCTGACTAAATAGACTCAACTGTTTCAATCAATTTGTAACTTTGTTGTTTGATGTTGGGTCTTTCATCAGTTTGCCTCACATTTGAAAACATCCATATTCTGTTAAGCGGTTTATTGTGGAAAAGCTCAAAGGATATTCTCTAGGTCAGCAGATCATAATCAACTTTTTCATAGTTCCACTAGCCAGATGTCATGTTGCATACTGATGAGGACTGTTTTTAAACATTCGGAGAAAGTTTTGAAGCTACAAAAACACATAGCCACAGGTCACGTAGCCATTTCACAAGGCATTGGTTTCCATGAAGCAAATAGTCGAGGTTCTTCTGCTCATTTACACATACTGCCATTTCCTTACGTGCCAAACTCAATTACTGTGTATTGAGCCCAACTGAAGAATTCAACTATTGAAATTCTACCATAATCAATAGATTGAGACCCACTCGTTATTAAAGGGTAGTTATGCTGACTAAGAAGAAGCCAGAGGAAAATGAGAATCCAAAGTTCTTGCAGGTTGTCTTTAGAAATACAAAAACACAAAGTCCTTGCCGGGTACTTCGTTATGCTTTAAGAATTTGACAAATAGACATTACTGGGGTAAATAAGTATTCTTTCACTGGGGTTTATCATTCAATTGGCTTGCGTTCATGATTTGAATTTCTACTAAGCTTTGGAGTGTGCGTGTTTCACAAGTGATATAGCGATTATTGAATTTCAGGAGGCACACAAATATGATCAAATGATCAATCCAAATAGGTATTTTGGTTGAGAACAGATTTACGTGCTCTATGCATATCTCCAGAAATTCAATAATCGCTCTATCACCTGTGAAATACGCACACTCCAAAGCTTAGTAGAAATTCGAATCATGAGCGCAAGCCAATTGAATATTAACCCCAGTGAAAGAATTTGCAGCTTTTTTTATAGTCATCAGAACTTCAACCCGTGTATAGTCTACAAAGCCTTTTAACTTATCCACATTACTACATCACTACATCACTACGTCACTAGGATACTGTTATCGAAACAAAAACAATTATAAACCAAAACCCCGGTGAAAGACTTTGCAGCGTTTCATGCGTATCAGAATGCTTCAACCCGTGTATCGGCTACAAAGTCTTTTAGGAGTTCACTCCAATATACACATTACTACATCACTAGGTTACTGATATCAAAACAAAACCAATAATAAACCAAAATAACGCAAATGTTGGCACCATAATTCGGGCCATACATCGGGAATGGTTTGACCTACGGACCTGGGGAGGGGCTCATTCGATTCCTCGTGGAATGTTCTTCAAAAAGAGTCCAAATTTAGGCCGCCTTGACTTTTTTTGAGGTTTTTAGGGATTTTACAAAACTTTGACAACCCTTAAAGGGCACTTTGAATTAAGTGAGAGAGCTGGTTCAAGAATTGGGGCGTCGCCGGCCCAACATGGATTTTTCCTGAAAATTTTAGCTTTTTTGCTTCAGCTGTTTGGGAGAAATCGTGGGTAAGGCGTACGGCATACGGCGGACGGACGGAAAAAGTTTTATTGTAGATTCGGATTCTACACCCTTTGAAACGTAAACCATGAAATTTTCAGGGAGGGTTAGAATTTTTCTTTTCAAGAGCGATTACTATGGGTTATTATTGAATAATAAACCAAAATTAGAATTAGAAAGAAAATTAGAATTGCGCAGTTTCAGAGATGCGCATTTTCGCGTGCTCGTAGAGTTACCGTATAATTGTTATAGGTTCGGAAATTATAGAGATAAATTGCTGGTCCTTCGAATTTTCCACAAAAATATCCCCACCTGTATATCGAATCACCACGAGTCAATTGCGAACCCGCCTAATTCGGTGGGGGACTCCAAAAACGGCAATTATTATTTCCTCCACAAGCTTAAAAGCAAAAAGTTTAAAACGACCCCACCGTTTCCTCAAAAAAACCATGAAACTCGCCGGTAGCAACACGTACACTAAATTGTGGATAATTTATACATACAGCGTCGGGGTTTGCTTTGAAAACTAAATAAATATCAAGCTATCATCATCTCCCTTTCCAGTTGTTTACCCCCGAACTCATTCGGTGAAAAGTGGAACACCAGCAGGAAAAACGGATGAGATATTTCCACGTTTCTTTATTTTAATTCACTTCTTTCTTTTTCAATCTACTCGTGTACATTTCAGTTAACCACCAAGATACCTCCAATAGTTCATACCTAGCTGTGTGTTTCTGGCAGCAAAATAACCCTTCGCCGTTTCAATTTCGTCCAAGTTTTCTTTTATAGTATGATGAATGTTCAGGAATTTATTAGCATTTCATTTGCACTAGGTGGTCGCTTTATTGGGTCAGGTCCTGAAAAATGAAGCACATTTTCCGAACAGTAGCGGTTGTTGTGGAGTGTGGATTATTAATTGATTTGACAGTACAAGCAGGATTCTAGTTACGTTTACATTTCTGAAAATCGAAAGTCTATTGGCAACTCGGTGCTTTCGCAGTTAATCAGGGCAACTCAAATATACTGATTTTCAATGTTTAAATTAAATCCAATTAACGAGCAGTTTAGGGCGTTTGCCCACTTCTCGATTGATTGCTCGGCCGTCAACATTGCAGGGTCTTGGTTCATTTATGTTTCTCGTTAGAAGACTAAGAGCTATTGTTCTCTGTGTTGCCTCCCAGAACGCCATTTCGATCTTCAATGTGATCCATAAGGTATTTTTGGTTTGCTTGTGACCTCTGTACCTTCCATTTACAATAGGAAATGATATGAAACTTTCTGGTAAAAACAACTATTTCTCTTTTGACAGCTGCTAATGTCAACATGTGATCTTCCACCTTGTGATATTTGCAATAAAAGATTTATTTGGTTCTGCCCCAATTCTGTGATTTTAGCCAGGATCAGTGCTTTTATATCATCTGCATATTCAGATATTCTGATTTCCTCAGGCATTTCCGATCGTAGAGTCATACCGTATCACACTATGCGTTCCAGAGCAGTGGGTACAGAACTGATCCCTGGGCGCTCCTATTTTGATCTCTTTCTCTTCCTTCAAGATCTTCTTAATGATGTCTTAGCGTGAGAATGAAAGAGATGAATCAGTAAAAATTTGATTCGCTCTTTTCTGAAACCTAAAGATTGATAGAATTTTACAATAAATTGTCCAGAATAGCAACCCATAACGCAATTTGGACAAAAAGAGACCATGATAGGCTGCCAGTTTAGGCAGCTAAACAAGGTTATGCAAAAATGTCCAGGAAATTAACCCATGGAGAGAAATCAAAAACGTTGCCATGGCGAGAAATTGACCCTTGTTGATCGCCTGCTTTTCATACTGAAAACCTAATACACTTCATTAATATGTTCGACTCATTAAGTACCAGTTAAATACCATCCATCCTTGATTTCAGTTGGAGAAAGTTGTCCACATACCGAGTACGCACCTTCACTCATGGAAGCTATGAAGTTTGTGTCATAATCAAAATTGACAATATCAGTGTCGGGGAAATAGATGGAACTAGGAAAGCCATTCATTATTCATTCATTAGTATTAGGAACAGAAGAGCTTCCCGGAGGGAACCAAACGAAGCCAGAACGTTTCTGGTACAAAGTATGGTCCACCACTACCATCAATAATGATCTTCCAGGGTCTAGACAATTCATTTATAAATATTTATTTTTTGGTGTATATCTTAACAATCTTGTGTAAACTCTAACACTTTATATGAACTCGATTTAAACCCCAATATCTTACCATTGTCCTACAACTGAATAACATGTTTGATTTAACAAACATTTTACTAAAACTGAATTTGGTCAGAAACAACCAATTATCAACATTGCAACACAAAATGCTACGGCCAGAACAGATTGGGGTTGGTGACACACGGCGCACAAAGCAACCCCTCCTTCAAGACCGGAGGGTCGTGCGGGTCATTGCATATCCTAGCCCCTGACCAAGACAATGCCTCCTCCGTAGCTTTCTCAATTTTCAAACATTAGGTCTTTTTTAGTTATACAGGGTGTCCCAGGAGTCATGCACAATCCGACTCCTACGTGTTCTACAACTCATTTCCGAACAAAAATGCCTCGTGACAATTTTTTGCCAGAGGCCTCGTTTCCGTGTTATTCGCGATTTAAGATTTTTTGCCGTTTTCGATCTTACGTCATTAAAACTGTCATAACTCCCTCAATTTCGTAGATAGCTCAAATTTGATGACACAATTGGAAAGAGCGTTAAATTTTCTATCTATTTGATGTCAGAAAAAATGTTCTATCCACTACTCAACTGAAAGCAACTCATCGTAATCAATCGTAAATGAACACAAACAATAGCCGTCTCTCGCTAAATCTAACTTCCTCACTAAATTCTCCCTTGATGATTTGTTTGGAGTCCAATCGCTTTGCTGTTTTAAAACGAACATACTTATGAATATCTCTAGGGCCCAGCAGTTTTGTTCATCTTTCCAAACTCGCCATTTTTTAATGCACCGAATTTTGTGACGCAATATAAAATTTTCTTCCTTAAAATGTTCTAAATGTCCCAATTATCATCTGAAACTTTTTGCTGAAACGAATTTAAATTTTAGGGTGGGCTGCTGAACTTTTAAAAAACTCTTTAGTACAGAAACAATGAGCATTTGAGTAATAATAATAGCGTTTTACGATGTGGGTTTTTGCTTTCACTGATTGATTGACCCACTTCACATACGCAACGGGCAAGTGTCGACAATTCCTAACTTTTAATCGCCTCCTTTTCTCAACCCAGCAACCAAGTTAGTACATGTGCCAATCAATTAATAATGATGGTTTCAACCTTACAAATAGAATAAAAGTTTTCCCAAGTGGAAATCATAATAGTCACCTCACATTATCATTTCTATATATTCCATTTGTTGGTAACTCGAGCCCAACTACTGAAACAACGTTAAAACATCTCAGCGGAAAGCCTTGCGGCGTTATGTCAGAGGCAGACCTCACGGAAATCTCTCAACTGGACTAACGAACCTTGCGACCGCAGAATACGAAATTACGATTACGGTATTATAATTTACGTGGGATATTATAATTTTCGCGTCGTCGATTTCTACTCATTTTGGTGGTGACTTTCATGGTCTGAGATTATATTTGAATGAATAATTGAATTTCTTTAGAATTGGTGATGAATAAGTTCAGAAGCATATTTTAAAGAAAATATAAAGGGATTATTGATCAGTGATTATCTGAATATATTAAATGTAGAAGCAGAGTATTGTGAACAGTTCATATTGACCATGAGCAATACAGAAAAGGAACTATTTAGAGCCAAGCCCTAGTAATTCATCCAAATTTCATTAAGATCCGAAGGAAATTGTTAAGATTATCCCTGAAACAAGGTTTTCAGGTTTGTGATTGCTTGTTTAGTTATCAATATTCATGTAGAAATGTGAGAGATATGATTCCTTGAATACAGAAACAAGAAATTCAGAGACCTGATCCAGGGGTTGAAACTTTAAAAATTCGAAATCTCAAAAAATTTCGCTGTAAGGGGGTAGTTTTTTTGTTTGATTGAGTTATTAACGATTTCCATGAATCGAATGATACGCACTATTCGGTTTCTTGTATGATCGTCCGTTCACTCTCCATTTGAAGAGATCGGGAGAGTTGTGTTTAATGCAAGAACTGAGCGAGAGCGCATGGCTGGCGACAGCCCTCAGTGTCCACAACGCTATCTCCCAAGCTTCAACTCGGTTGAGTAGCTGGTCGAGAAAAACAAGCGGAAGCTATGTTTTTGTCTTTCTTTTTATTTTATCTCGGTAAATTTCAATTGTTTTATTCGTGGGTTTTTACGTGTTTTTCTTGGTCTATCAAGGAGGCATTGTCCCTAGATGTACAGTTCAGTTCAGGTATCCGTTGATCCGCCTAGGGGCCTATCTTATACAAAAATGACAATAGGAAGTCAACACAGTCGATATTAGTGGTTAAGTGGTGCTTAACCAAGCTCTGCTACCATATAACGAGGATTTGATGGAATGGGCTGGTTGCTCCTTCCAAGGGAAGAGACGATATGCCTGCAACACCCAGAGGGCCTACGTGATGCCTCTTCATGCTCAGGATTAGCACTATCAAGCTTGGGAACTTTAGAATTAGATGTCGCCGGCATACAGGCCCATACAGATTCATGAGTGCTAGAGAGCCATTTAGAGCTTAACCCGCGCATCTAGAAACTATCATTACAGCAACTTTGACCATCGCAAGGTATCGTGGACCGAAAATTCATTATGAAGGTGGAGAAATTTGGAAATTTTACCAAATAAATTTTACATCAAACAAAACTGCACAAGGCTTCGACAATCTGGATGTAATTGGAAGCAGTGCATATCATCAAAATTAGTGGTATAGAAAACGAAGTCTCCCCAGTTGAGTGTGCCTTCCATGGATTTGGCGTAAGATTAGTTTGTAAAATCGGATAATAATTATGTACTGGGATTGAGTTTTTCGAGGAAATCCCATTATCAGTATATCATCAGCTTTTATGTTTGGACTAGTTTAATGGCCCTGCTACGCAGGTTAAAAAGAAATAGGTGAATAACACAATGAGGGAGTATAATAACAATATGAAAAGTCAAAAAATCGTATATCCCAAATCCCCGAGGAGAGGAGCAGGTCCCTTGCTCTGGGAGACGCTTCCCCCCCGCTGGGGCCCTCCTTCCTTCACTGGTGGTGTCGGGGGGAGCAGGTCGGTTGTCCTGGGAGACGGGGGCGAGAATTCCACCCGCCCGGCGTTACCACCCCCTGAAAAGTCGATATACTCTGATAAGCTCGTCTTTATATAGTGTGATATTTCAAAACGTGTTTTCATTTAGTCTTCTGTTAACGTATTATGCCTGAATCCTGCAATAGCGCAATATACCAGGAAGACCGAACGATATTGATTTTGAGAATTGCCCAACTTCTTTCCCTCCGAGTCCTTCAGAAAGTTACGAATGGAAAGATTATCGAGATAAGTATCGACTCCGACGGAAGAAAATGTCAGAGAAGGAAATGAGGGATTATAGTTTAAGCGATGTGGGGGGGAAATACGCCGAGGAAAAGAAGTTTTTCTGTCAACCACTTTACTGGGAGACGAGTCGGATCAACTGGGTCAAAGTTGCCCTCGAGCGATTCAAGACGAACTACTGCCTATCTGCGTTATAAGTTATACAGCCTTCGGTAAATTCCAGCATCCACAACACTTGATATTCCGGTTTTTATCGAATTTCCGTGGAAATGCCGGCTCCAAACCCTTGATGCATAAGAGGACGGAAAAAATGAATCGTAGTGTTATTTGTTTCTATAGGCAGAGGTAGGAAGAGGCAGAAGATTTATGATTGGTGGAAATTCGTCCTAAATTATTATGCATTTTGATGATGTACGGCATTAACTTAATGGCTAGCTGAATCGAAAAACAGATGACACTACACAATTCAGCGTTGTAAAATAAGGCAAGTTCATTTTACATAAGTTGGGATTTTCATAAGTCTGGATTTTGCGGAGGTTTGGAGGCTGCACTGTGGGACAAAAATGCCGAAAGAGTCAAAAATTGAAATATTGATTGTTTTCCCCGGTCAGAAGTGATTATGCTTCTGAGTTCATCTGTATTATGGGCATTTACTGCCCATGTTTCAGGGTCCCAGTCCATTCGGAAACCTCCCATTTACGGCTGACAATAGTCAGATTTGAAAGTTGACTAAATTGCTAATCAAAGTTTATTTATTAAATAGATTTTATTTCTTTAATGAATAACTTGCAAAAATACGACCGTTTGATGTAGATTGCGAGTTCTCCATCACTTTAAACATTCGACTATTTTATTACAGGTATTAAAATTAAACGGCGAAACTCGACTTTCTATTTCATAAAAGCTTTGAAAAATCGAGAAAATTCAGTTTTGCTTCTCTTTTGGTTTATTATTCAATAATAAACCATTGTAATCGCTCTTGAAAAAAAAAAATTCTAACCCCCCTGAAAATTTCATGGTTTACGTTTCAAAGGTAGAATGGTGTAGAATCCGAATCTGCAATAAACATTTTTCCGTCCGTCCGCCGTACGCCGTACGCACGATTTCTCCCAAACGGCTGAAGCAAAAAAAGCTGAAACTTTCAGGAAAATCCATGTTGGTCCGGCGACGCCCCAATTCTTGAGCCAGCTCTCTCACTTAATTTAAAGTGCCCTGTTGTCAAAGTTTTGTAAAATCCCTAAAAACCTCAAAAAAAAAGTCAAGGCGGCCTAAATTTGTGCTCTTTTTGAAGAACACTCCACGAGAAATCGAATGAACCCCTCCCCAGGTCCGTAGGTCAAACCATTCCCGATCGATGGCCCGACTTATGGTGCCAACATTCGCGTTATTTTGGTTTATTATTGTTTTTGGGTTGATATCAGTAACTTAGTGACGTAGTGATGTAGTAATGTGGATACTGGAGTGAACTCCTAAAAGGCTTTGTAGCCGATACGCGGGTTGAAGCATTCTGATAATTTTCAGGAAAAATCAGAAAATCTGAAATTTTCAGGAAAACGCTGCAAATTCGTTCACTGGGGTTTATTATTCAATTGATTGCATGATTTGAATTTCTACTAAGCTTTGAAGTGTGCGTCTTTCACAGGTGATAGAGCGATTATTGAATTTCAGGAGATATGCATAAAGCAGGCAAATCTGTTCTCAACCAAAATACCTATTTGGATTGTTCAGTTGATCATATTTGTGTGCCGTTGCAATTTAATAATCACTCTATCACCTGTGAAACACGCACACTTCAAAGCTTAGTAGAAATTCAAATCATGAACGCAAGCCAATTGAATAATAAACCCCAGTGAAAGAATTTGCAGCGTTTTTTCCTTCAGGTTTTGTACTGTTTCAAATTTGTTGAATAAAGATTTATTCTTTTTCTTACGAGTAAGTGCTTGTATGAGTTTGTTCGGTCATCTATTGATTCGTCTTGAGAGAAAGATGTCTTAAACCAACTTGTTTTCTCTCCCCGAGTGTGTACACGACGTTCTACCCGAAATGTTCTTGGCAAAGGCCACTTTAGAGGAGGTTAAGCTGTGTTTCATCGTTGTCAAGAGCAGGAATGAGGGACAAGACTTGGCTTTTGGTTTCCTCATGACGCGGTGGAACGAAATAAATACAAATAAAAAGGCACGGGAAGCAAGGCGTGTATTCGTGTCTGTAAATTGGTTTCTACGTGCTGGTAAAGGCCGGACGGCTCGCGGACAAAGCTTTGTCGGGGAAAAAGCGAACAAAAACAAGTAGGTTTGGTCGGTAGCCAACAGAACGGTGGTTATTGTTAGTTATGAGCGTGGGCCAGTCACACTGGGAAAGTCTTACAGCGGAGGAAGCAACGTCGAGACCATTGTGGCGGTTTTAGGATTCGTTTTTCTCGACCACCGTCCTGACACCCACGAACTGGTCAAGTCCTTTTATCAAATAAAGAAAGTCAACCTTCTGATTTGGGAAATGCCCTTTTGGATGATCCAACGATCGATCATACAACATCTGTAGCTTTTCCAAGTCAAATTCGAACTTTTCCAAACCAATTTGCTTATTTTCCAACACGTATTCAGAAGTTTCCAAACCATATTTGCAAATTCCAAAGTCAAAGAGAGAGTCATTCATTTCAATATCAGAATGTCATCAAAATTTGTGTGCAATGATTAATGAAGTTCTGAACCAAGAAAAGGAGCAAATTTTTGTCCAATCGTGTTGAAATTTGAGCAGTTTGAATGAAAAACGCTGCAAATTCTTTCACTGGGGTTTATTATTCAATTGGCTTGCGTTCATGATTTGAATTTCTACTAAGCTTTGGAGTGTCCGTGTTTCACAAGTGATAGAGCGATTATTGAATTTCAGGAGATATGCATAGAGCACGTAAATCTGTTCTCAACCAAAATACCTATTTGGATTGATCAGTTGATCATATTTGTGTGCCTCCTGAAATTCAATAATCGCTCTATCACTTGTGAAACACGGACACTCCAAAGCTTAGTATAAATTCAAATCATGAAACCAAGCCAATTGAATAATAAACCCCAGTGAAAGAATTTGCAGCGTTTCATGCATATCAGAATGCTTCAACCCATTTATCAGCTACAAAGCCTTTCAGGAGTTCACTCCAGTATCCACATTACTACATCACTAGGTTACTGCGATGAAAACATAAACAATAATAAACCAAAATAACGCGAATGTTGCCACCATAAATCGGCCCATAGATCGGGAATGGTTTGACCTACGGACCTGGGGAGGGGCTCATTCGATCCCTCGTGGAGTGTTCTTCAAAAAGAGTACACGTTTAGGGGGCCTTTACTTTTTTTGAGGTTTTTAGGGATTTTACAAAACTTCGACAACCCTTAAAGGGCACATTAAATTAAGTGAGAGAGCTGGCTCAAGAATTGGGGCGTTGTCGGACCATCATGGATTTTTCCTGAAAATTTCAGATCTTTTGCTCCAGCCGTTTGGGAGAAATCTTGCGTACGGCGGACGGACGGAAAAATTTTATTGCAGATTCGGATTCTTTAATGACGGAAGTCATAACAATGGCGTGGGGGTTTTGGTCATGACAATGACAATGTCGGAATGTTTCCACCTACACTGACCATTCGCATATTCGAAAAACAACCCGAGACTTCTTCTTCATCCACAGACATTTTACAATTATGAGCACTTAAAACTTATAAAAACTTCCAAGAGAGAGCTGAGGAAAACTAGAAAACGGCACAGCGGGTGAAAACCACTGTGAAAACCGAAATGAAAAACCGCTTGCAGAAACGAAACGTGTATACACAGGCCGTAAGTTCGAGAGGAGAACTTGAGAAAGAGCGAAGAAACCAAACGAGTTTGTTTTTGTCGCTCTTATCGCTTATACGAAACATGAATCCTGATAATTTAATTGGACATTAATTGGACCTTTATGGGACATTAATTGTACTGTTTTTACCGTGTTTTATTCCCGTGTAAACCGATTCTCGTTTAACGTTGAAGTAATTAAAATGAATATTACCGTTATCAATTTAATGTTTATCACGGTACAAGCTGTTGTAAAAATGTGTAGGTATTTACCTCAAGGTAACCTCAAAATGGGGTTTGAAATGCAATTTGACCACCTGTTCAACAATTTGAGCTATACTTTATACAGCAAGTAGTCGAATGTCGTCATATCCATCCGAAAATACTCGTAAAACATGTTGGAATCTTCTAGGAGTGGATCGTACAAATGATGAAATTCCCCGTGAACATGTCGCGATCGATTAATTGCGTGAATCTCTCCTAATTTTCGCCTCCGAAGTAAATACCAGATTCTGAATGACGGGTTTTCCGCAAAGAAATAGTTATCGTCGAGAAGGATTTGAACCGCACTGACTCTCGCAGTATCGCTCCACTCTGAATTGGCCAACTCTCTGCTCCCTTCGCTCCTCTCTTTGCTCTCTTTCCTCGCTCTTATCGCAGCTCCAGTTCGTAAGCATTTAGAGGGGCAAAAAACCATAGGTTGGTGTTAATGATGATTTTTGTAGTTACAAACTTCCAAATGAGTTTCTAAGCACATTTTTTACATTCACGTTAGAAGACAGACAAGTGATTTCATTTCTGTAAAGGATGATTTTTCAAGTTTTAAAAGATTTTGAGATCTGAAAGAGAATGTAATGGATAGCAATGAGATCGTTACAGGTGGTGGTAACGATAAATTGTTCTTTTAACGTCAATTTAAAAATGGTTTACGTATAGAAACATACCTGATTGACCTGATTGATGTGCACATTGATATTCAAAATATTTGCAAAGAATTTGCAACACAAGATCTCACATATCTGAAAGAATCCTAAAATATCATAACATTCACGCTTTTTTGAGAATCACCCATTTCAGGGGAATCTGCAATCCGCAAACATAGCAAATGCAAACACAAAAAACCTCCGCCATTTTATATAGTAACTTCTAGTTTGTAACAAGTTTCCGTTTAGTTAGCCACAAGTCTCTTTATTATTAAATATTTAACTAAGTCCATCCATAGAAGATTATATGTTCCCGTGATGAGAGCTCTGATCGAGTGCCGAAACGTCGTCATAAAATAAAAAGCATCTCCAAGCAATACTAGATTGGTCAATCAATCTTCACCATCAACTACATATAAACAGTCCAAAAATTACTTACTCTGAGGTGCTTTCATTCGTTTATCGCCATTCGGAGATTTTCTCTCTCGGTTCAGTTTATGGTATTCCGATAGATCCCTCGTCATCATCGATAAGGTGGATCCCCACACAATCTCGTTTTTAGCGGATAATCGATCTTAAAAACAAAGTTTCAGTCTTGTAGCATCATGTTGGATGAACGAATTTTCCTAAATCATCTTATTAAGAGTGAATTCACGTTAAAATATGACGAAATTTTATCTCTTTGATAAAGAAGACAACGTTGACAAATGAACGTTTTCCAAGTACTCGTATTATTCCAATGCAAGGCAAATTTTTTTCGGATTTTGGCATTTGTGTTCGTGTTTTTTACTGAATTTTTGCTTATTTTAATGAAACTAAAGTACATTTCTCAGAACAATTTTAAGCATACATTTGTATAGGTCCTAATTCATGTTTGATCAACCTTTTTAAATTTTCAGTAAAAAAAATTTGATTTATAATGTTTTTGCTAATTGAAGTGATTTTTTTAGTAGGTATAACTGGAAAAATTTGGCAAATTTAATGAGTTCAAAAGTGCCGCTCTATGAACCCATCCTTTTTGTATAGTATGTGAGATTTTTTGGTGAAAGATCCGTGTGCGATCCTAATCAAAGTTTAAAGACACCTGTAATATAGGGAGGTGATGTGATGTAATGGTATAGTTGCCCCTTCCATTGAGCTGAATGCAGTGTAATGCTCTTCCACGCTCAGAGGATGTCCCAGACGCTTGAAAGCGACGGATTCATCTCCCAAAGCGACGGATTCGTGAATTGGAAAGGGCCAACTATCCATATCCATCACCCACCCTAAAATTTTCACTGTTTTGGATAAAATTGTATTATATTCCAAAGAAAATCCTTGGTCAGTGGTATTGAATACAAATTATTTACTTGCTTACTCAGGGCTCTGTTAGACGAACCCAAAGACGATGTATGCAACATCCCTTTGAACTGACCGATCAGTGATTGCTGCGATTGAAGGTTATTAGAATACATATAGAACAGCAAGATCAATTATGGTAGTTTTGTAAAAGAGATGTACACCTTTTGATTGAAAATATTTTTACACCACCAACCTATATTCTTATCATACAAACTATGCAGTAAAAATAAACAATGATTTAAGAAATTTAGTTCAGTACCAGGAAACGTACGATCTCCTTGGCTAGTGGTTATTTCTCAACACTATGGAGTGTGCAATGTGCAACTCGTGTCTCAATAATGTCCAAATTTGTCTATTGTAATTTATAAATAATTCTTGATAATAGAAAGAAAGGAATTCAAATTACGTCACAGGTGGTTGTCACTTTACTTTTTTCTGAGATTGGCTGGAGGTTCTTCCCAATGAGGCTACTCAATTTTCCACAACAGTTTTCTCCTTTTCCAATAATTAATACACGAACTCCTTCATATCGGAAGTGGAGATTCGGTGAGCATTTGCATAGGGCATAAAAGAGCCCTGTACACGTGTTTTAACGTAACCAAGCTTCTATAAGAGCATTCTATCTATCTGTAACAGTTGTGGAACAGTTATGGGAACCAGTCGTAGGAACTGTTACTCACAACGTTCCAAATAACGCAGAGCTGATTGACCGCGGTGAGGGCTCCAGGAACGACCGTTCAACCTTTCAATGTTCGCAAACAACAAACAATCAATTCTCTTGTATGGCGCTGAGGTGTGGGTAGACGCCCTAAACAATGCTCATTGCCGTAAGGGAATGACATCATTTCAACGAAGAGTAGCGATAAGAAATTTTTGTACCTACAGAGCAGTGTTAGAGCTAGCCATACTAGAACTCAAGAGCAGCATCCCAGTGCAACTTCTGGCTGCAGGAAGGAAACGAGTCTTTGATACACGAAATGAAGGGGAAAGAACTTGTTATTATAGAAGAGAGCGAAAACATTATGGCAATTTGGCAGGAAATATGGATCGAAGAGATAATAGAGATATGGACTGTGCACTTGATACCTCATGTTAGAATTTGGTGGAAAAAAAACATGAGGAGGCAGAATTTTTTCTGATGCAGCTCATTTCTTGTTATAGCTTATTTGAAGCCTACCTACCCAGAATGGGGAATGTTCCTAATTGCCAAGAGGCAAACGATGATGTGTTTCACGATTTCTTCTTGTGGAAGACGGGTGCAGGAAGATCTGGAAAGGTCATCCCAGGACATGAAACCAGAAATGATAGTAGCCAGAATGCATGAGAGAGTCTAGCTGTCTATGGTGAAGGTGTTCTACAGAAAAGTATCACTCAAGAACTGGAGAGACTGAAAAGACAGCATATGTGATGATAGTACTGAAAGAACCTCAAATTGACATGAAGTAATGTGAGTAAAGTGTTCCAGGGCGAGATTTAAAAAAATGAGGTTTTAGTGGGTACTCTTGGCGCGTGTCTTAATAGATCCAATATTTAGTTGGAATTGGTCTTAGAAGCTGTTACTCGAAGTGTTCCAAAAGTACTGACCGCAGTCCACATTTTCTAGTCAACCTATCCAACCACTTTTGAATAGGTCTTGTTTTTGCTGGGTTCATAGCAAATTAACATACTCCGAAATATTTATACCTGTTAGCCCATTTTGCAGTCCTCAGCTACCGAAATTTCGCTATCCTCACGTCTGCGTTATCGCTTACATCTAGTTCAATCACAAAACCATGTACCGACATCAGAATTCCTTTACATTTTTCATGGCAGCCCCACTCATAGAAAATTTGAAGCAAGTATCCAATATCATCTTGCAACCCCTTACTCAAATTACTAAACTTAAGAATTGAAATTACGACATTCACTAAGATTGTATGATATCTCATTAATGTTTTGTGCTGTAAGCAAACCATCAACATCCTACCCAATCGGGTGTAGCTTGACACTTTGTAGCTTAACGTACAAACTTTAATGGTAACGGAAAAGAAGTCAAGCGCGGATGAAAACCCCAATATCAAGACCTGAAACGTAGTTTTTTAAAACCATGTTTTGGCTCTCTCAATTTTTATGGACTTTCTCGTTGTTTTGAAAGTTTAAAAGCTTCCCCTGTAATTCTGCCAACTACGTTTCTACTTTTAATGAGGTTTGCTTTGACGCTTTCTTCCCTGCATGACAGTTCTCTCAACTTATCAAAAGTATCGGGAAAATAAGCTTGGGAATTCGTTCTTGTCAGTCGTGATGCACTTGGTCTGAAGGTTGGATTGAGTTGAATCAAGCAATCAATATTTGTTTCTCGAGTCGCTACAACTGTCGAGAGCAATATCTTTTCAGAGCTACCTCAACGTTCATATTCGTTATTTTAACTGCGGAGCTCACAGATTTCTTTGATCTCGGTTGAAATTTCAAATCGAAGTCCCCGCTCAGCAAACGACTCAGCACTGCCTCTTGTTGAACTATTCTCCAATTGTTATTCCTATCAGTCTACTTGTATTTTTAATGAAAAACAAATTACGGATGGTTGAAATCAATTTCAGCTGTACTTTTAAGTCAAAGAAGGATGCATTGAAATATCGTCAAAATTGTACCCTGTCGATACATTGCTTCTGGTCGGTCACTACAACTCTCGATCGTTTCATCTGATGAGTGTACTTTTGGTTCATTTCTTATCACAGAATCATTTTGGACTTTCCATCCATCATATGTTCTACACGTTTGGTTGATTCTCAAACTACTAGAAGAACCCAATAATGGTGAATTCACCATTATTTCATCATTTCACCATTATTGGGTTCTTTCTTGCAATAAGTTTGGCTGCGCCTCTCCATAATGATAATATTTGTGCTCCTTTCACTTTGTAAGCCTTGAGTGGCATTGGTTGGTCCTCTCCGCCCCTTTCACTTCCTTGAGCCAATAGGATTCAATCTCCTCTCACTTGATCCTATATAAGATATGCTTTCTGTGATGTACTTTCAGTTCATGTTTGTTACTGATGATGACCTAACCGTCGAAATCGATTCAACAGTGTAACTTTTTACTTTCGTGGAAATATAGACAGCACTGCGTTCTATTTACCCGAATTTGCCCGTGGTTTGAGAATCACACATTTACCCGGATAATATTTATTATGATCCGTTGATGGACCCCTTTGGCATCTTCTCGATAAGGATGTAGCCGGTGGTGGCTAACCAGAAATTCCTGAACAAACTTAAATAGCAATATTGATTGTCTCTTATTGGTTCGCTTCAACTTCCTAAAGGACCCTCAGCTTCCCATAACCTCTTATTTCATATTAAATTCTTCCCCTCCAAATTTTATCCAAGTCCTCCCTGAATCGTTTCAGTTCATGATGTAAATATTTTTACATCTCGAAATTGCATCTCCGGTATTTCATTTCAATCGCTCATTGCTAAAAAGAACAACCCTAGGTTTTTCAAACAATCATTATCTTAATTATGTTTTTTTACCGAATATTATTGTTTTTTCGAGCTATTTGCTTGCTATTTTATAACTAACGCGTTCAATGAAAACGTAAATCATGTAATTTCCCAAAAACCCAAAACCCTGAGTACCACTTTGGTACTCACTGGCCCAGGAGTGAACCTTATGCTGGGAACCAATTTGGTACTCACCTCTAATTTTCTCATAAAAAAAAAAACAAAAAAATTGGTTGTCTGTAAAGTTGGTTTACTGACGATAGTTAGATGGCAATTACGATGTGACCACAGAAATAAAAGCCAGAATCGCTTCAGGAAATCGCTGCTACTACGCCTTACAAAAGCTGCTGAGTTAGGCACGCAAAAATGATTATATACAAAACTATTGTCAGGCCGGTCGTTCTTTGTGGTTCTGAAACGTGGGTCCTCACCGAAGAGCACAAAAGAATGTTAGCTGTCTGGGAAGAAAGGTGCTGAGGAAAATCTATGGACCAGTCTTCACAAATAGGGCAATGGAGAATTTGGAGCAATTTAGAACTAAAGCTCCTCTTTAATCAACCAGACCTGGTTTCCATAGTGAAAAGTAATCGTTTGAGGTGGCTGGGCCACGTTGAGAGAATGCCCGCAGAGCGGTGGCCTAAGCGAATGATGAATGGGAAGCCTAGGAGGCCAAAGACTTAGAGGAAGACCACGAGAATGATGGCAGGATGACGTAGAGAATGCCCAAAGAAGACTAAACATAAGGAGATGGAGGTAGTTGGCATTGGACAAAGTTCAGTGGAAGGCAGTTGTGGAGGCCAAGGTCCTTGTAGGACTGTAGCGCCATGGGAAGAAGAGAAAAGTTGTTGCTAATTAGTTGCTGAATCGATGCCTGAAATTTCGTCGTTCTTGCACCGAACACCCTGTACACCTATATGGTTGGTGGAACCATCCCACCAAACTAATGAATAGGATTGTGGTGGAACGCATATCGTCGGGTGAACACCCTGAACCAGTATTCACCTGTTGCCTACTGTGTGTTGTGAACGTTATCTTCAAACCGATGTGGTGGAAAAAGCTAAATTTATCAACCACCTGGTTTTCATAGTGAAAAGTAATCGAATCTGGGCCACGTTGATTGTGGATCACTAAGCGAATGATGAATGGTAAGATTGCAGTGGCATAGACTTAGAGGAAGACCACAACAAAATAGGTAGAATGATCATTTTGCCCAAAGAAAAAACATAAGGAATTTCATGTAACTGTGGCATTGGACAGAAGTTCAAATGTCTTTGTGGAACAAATAGGTTTTGTAGGATTTAATCTGTAGTGAATTTTGAAGCTATCATACGAAGAGAAAATAGTTGCTGAACGATCACACAAAGTTTCGTCGTTCTTGCAAATCGAACACCCTTCAGTATGGTTGGTGGAACCATCCCACCAAAGTAATGAATCCAGGATTGTGGTGGGATCTCGCATATCTACCTTTCATTTTCATCTTTATCTCCATCAGGTCTTAACATTGCTAACGGAGTTGCATCTTATTCGTCTCGAGGAGTTTTTCATCAATGTAGATCGATAATAAATGGAACTACCTGGAGGGGTCACTCACCTGTTCAGTTAAAGCAAACAATTAATCACTTCCCATCCATTTAAATCCGGCGTGTCTGCGATGCAAGAATAATGTAGATTTAATACCTCAAACCGGGTGGTCCTACAATGCAAACATGGTGTACTTTCCAATATGTTTCAAATCCTAAAATATTGCCTCCCACTATTCGATTGTACGTTCGGAAATATGAAAAAATCCATCTTTTTAAATACGTGAATATCTCTCTCGGTTAAATACCAGGCTCGGTGCAATAAACCCGGTAATAGTAACATTATTTTCCGAAGCGGAAATGCCAACTTCTACCCCGAGAGCGGTTAAATCTAACCGACCCGCATCAATTCGATATCCAGCCGTATCTCTGCTCATGATACCACATTGTTTTCAACCCAAGCTTTGTTTTCACCAGTCAAAAGCAGTCCTTGAAACGTCACGTTTCTTTTTTTTCCTCAGTGTCTTTTTGTCAATTCGAGTTCATTCGTTTCAGTTTACATAACAGGAACCTGGGGAGGATAGCTGTCGTCTGCTCATACATTCGTGCGAAACATGCGGAGAAGAACATGAGCCGATGTTATCCAACAAATGACGTAATTGGTCGCTCATTTGAAGATTAGTGTTGCGCGGGTTAATGGTATTTTTTTAAATTAGGCTCATGGAGTAGGGAGAAACAATGATTTATACAGGAGTAACAGGGCTTGAACGTTGTGACACTCACGTCGGTGAACACCGTAGATATTTATCAAGAAAACAATAACCAATTTTTGGTTTATTATTCAATAATAAACCATTGTAATCGCTCTGGAGAAAAAAAATTCTAACCCCCCTGAAAATTTCATGGTTTACGTTTCAAAGGGTGTCGAATCCGAATCTGCAATAAAAATTTTTCCGTCCGCCGCACAGTGGGACGAATGACCGATCTAGGTGGACAAAATTATTTTAGGCCGATTTCCTAATGGAAAGTGAATGCTGATTACGGGAAAAATAGTTTAAAAAATCTTTCTTCCAAGGAAATGTGGCAAAATGTAGAAAAAGTGGTTCATATACGCCAAATTTCAAATATTTCCTACGTTACTGGAAATCAAACACTGAATATGAATATGTAGGAACATGTAAATATTCCCAACACAGTATGGGTGGTTTACACAATAATAACCATAACAATAAATTGAATTATAGAAAAAAATTTTGAAATATGGAATGAAAAACAGAAAATGCAATTATTATATTAAAGCAATTTTTAATGAACAGAAGGAAACCTTCCCAACATAGTACAGTACAAATAAGTAAATTAACTTCATAAAATAAATGAACATTTACGGAATAGGCTTAGAAACAAGAAATACTACTTGAAGTTAAGAAAATCCCCTTTTTTTTCAAATTTAATTTCCGCCACTCATCGAAAAACACCCTCCTGGAGATGTGAACTAAGTGTTCTGAAAATATAAATAAATCTGTTTGTATTTCAAAATACGTTTCAGGCACCTTTAAAGGGTAGTAATGCTTGACATGCAGTGGAATAATATTATTACAGAGTGCTCTCATGAATAGCCTAACAACTTTTCCCTTTATCTGTGACTAAAACAAAAAATCATCGAAAACTTCCCTTCTCTTCATTCTTCCTCTACACCTCCCTTCCATACTGCTTAAAATTACCCACCCTCTTTCTCTCACACTTCCACTCATGAGAATTATTTCAGAAATAAATGGTAGCCTAATCATATCAAGCACTTTTTTTTCTTTTGTGTATTACCGGTTGAGAACTTTTTTAACATGTGATTTTTTCGTTGTTCAATGGCTTAAAACAGCCAAAACGCAAAAAAGCGCAAAAAAACTCAATGAGTCCCATAAACAGAACGAGTTAGAGCAACTAAATCTGAAGGAATCGCCTTGGAATCTCTTGGTACTATTTAGTACACCTCCACCCAAATAGAGAATAAACCTGTTAATCCCTTTAAAAAAAAACTACTTTCATTTCTCACCCTTTTAACACCTTTATATTAAATTCCTGAATAAAAAATTACTGCAAAATGAAGCCTTAGCTGTCTCATTGTTGTCCATTATGAAGGAGAAGGCGTAGGTTCTACGGGAGAGACGTTGTGAATGAATCAATCGGAGTGATGAGCTGTGCGAGTCATACCGGTGAAAAACGTGGACTTGTTTACACATGATTCCTGCACTCATTCTGCTCTTTGTTATTATTTCAGCTGATAAAAATTGGTATTCTCGTACTCCTCGACTAATAATTGAAACAATCTCAAAGAGGAAATAATCATTTGTTGACTTGACTTTTGTCCACCTAAATCGGTCATTCGTCCCACTGTGCGCCGTACGCACGATTTCTCCCAAACGGCTGGAGCAAAAGATCTGAAATTTTCAGGAAAAATCCATCTTGGTCCGAAGACGCCCCAATTCTTGAGCCAGCTCTCTCACTCAATTTAAAGTGCCCTTTAAGGGCTGTCAAAGTTTTGTAAAATCCCTAAAAACCTCAAAACAAGTCAAGGCGGCCTAAATGTGTACTTAGTTTTAAGAACATACCTCGAGGAATCGAATGAGCCCCTCCCCAGGTCCGTAGGTCAAACCATTCCCGATCTATGGCTCGATTTATGGTGACAACATTTGCGTTTTTTGGTTTATTATTGTTTGTTTGTAACCTATTGATGCCAATAGCGTCGAGTTGTAGTGACTGTGGATACTGGAGTGATAGCCGATGTGGATGCTTGTTGTTTATAGCCGATACACGGGTTGAAGCATTCTGATATGCACGAAACGCTGATAATATATAGGTAAATATTATTCAATATTATTACCGGGGTAAATAAGTATTCTTTCACTGGGGTTTATTATTCAATTGGCTGCAATTCAGTAGCTGCAGCAATTACCTGAATCTAGCTAGCAGATACAACCTGCCAGCTGTGCTGTTGCTGGGAGTAGAGCATCAACTTGGTACTTCCTAATTTTTACAGAGTTGATATCCGCAAGTTATTTCCTTTCCGACCCTGAAACCCCTGAAACATCAATAATGTATGCTCCTAATGGTGTCACTACTAGAAAGTCAGGACGGTATCCACGCTCTGGTGTGATGTTGACAGGAGTGTGCTTGGTGTGGTTTACCATTACAGATCAACACAGTCAACGGGGTTTTTCGGTTGTTTTTAATATTTATGGGGAATGACATTAGAAAAACTATTGATAAGTTGCCTATTTTGAATAATAATTATTAATCCACAAACTGGAAACTCCTCAGAAAAATGTGGATCATGGCTTTGCACCTACAAGGGCCCGCTATACCATACGCGTGTGAGATAACATTAAAAGAGGCTGTAGGCGCTAATGGCAATTCATCTAACATCCGCTGAGATGATAATGAAAACTTATTCACATGAAAAGATATGATAAGTTCGTTTATTCGATCTCTGCAGAAGAATAACGAGCCTTTGTAGAAGGTTTCAAAAGCGTTTTTCTACACCGCGGCGAATATAATTGGTCTAGCAGCCGCCGAGCCCTCGGAGGTGATCAAGCCGCAATCATGAAAGCCGCAAGACAGGTGAACACAGCGAGAGAACGAATCCACAAGTAGGGGGCCCTCAATTTTCTGAACGATTGAAACCAGATTGACGAGCGCAACAAAGCTCAGTGAAAGGTCAATCGAAAAAAACGTCTAATCCAACGGTCGGAGAGACTTTTTTTAAAGGGTGGAAAAAAAGGGATTATGAAGAGACAGTGAAAGAGGAGCGTGTAAGGCCAGATGTCCGCGGTGAGGGGGCGCTTTTACCCTCAATTTCGCGGTAGAACCGATCTGAAAGGGTTTTTATCTCGGAGCCCAGTGCATCTAAGATAAGTTTAGTCTTGAAAAGGGCTGTTCATTGGCTTTGTACGTGGAATCGTTCGAAACGAATTAAACTGAAATACAGTACTGAACTGAGTTTACTTTTATTGCTTCCTCTTAACGAAGGTAGGACTAAGTGTTTGTGTCATTTACAATATGCCCATGTACCATGGTGATTTACCAATACACTGAACAAAGCAACAAATATGATTGGATGCACAGACACCACTGAACCCGTCGTCAGAAACTAGTGATACTACAGGACCCGTGGAATCTCTTCCGGAAATACGGCAATACCGGTAGTGAAATAAATAGAAGTTGAAATTAGGAGAGACGGGAGAGAATTAGGAAAATGTCCTTTTGACTCTGCGAATGCTAGAGCCATGACCTTGTGGGTGACGGTGGTATAGGTGGAATGGATTTACTAACACAAATCCCTGCCATTAGATTAGGCAGACTTGGGAATATTCGCTTACTCCTTTTCAACGACAGGGATGAACAGGAGTAAAACGATAGAATGGATGGAAAAGAAAACCAACTTGATTAGAACCCCACTCTAAACCAGAATATTGCGGAAAACGAACTTATCTTCTGATAGTGAAATTATCAGGGACATATATTATTGGTGTTTCAGTGGGTCCTGGAACAGAAAGGGGATCACTTGCTGCTATAAGCTCTGCCAGAATAAGAAGGTACCCAGTTGGTGATCCAAGCATCAGCATAGTTAGCAGATGTACAACCTGACCAGATACTGTCAATAGATGCAACCATTAACTGTTGAGGTGGGCCAGGCTTTTCTTTCGTGGTACCGGAATGTATGACCAACAGAGTCTCAACACTAGGAGCATTCGTATGGTTGGTGTTTAGGGCGTCATGAAACCTGGGGATGAACTCACAAAAACACAATAGGAAGGAGGAATGGCTTCTGGTAGCATAGACAGACGTGGCATCACCCTCATCCATCAACACGGGGGCAGACAGATTCAGTGCTGTTCCCACCCATAGGGTCAGGTGTCGACTCCTGGAAACGTGACCTAATGCTTCAGGACTGTTCCAGGCTGATTGTTGGTAGTTCCCAGCTGCACATTTTCTGATTTTGGTTCATTATTCAATAATAAACCATTGTAATCGTCTGGAAAAAAACATTCTACATGGTTTACGTTTCAAAGGATGTATGTAATACAAATTTTTCCGTCCGCCGTACGCACGATTTCTCCCAAACGGCTGGAGCAAAAGATCTGAAATTTTCTCCATCTTGGTTCGACGAGGAGCATTTTAAAGTGCCCTTTAAGAGCTGTAAAAGTTTTGGTCGGATTGGTGTTTTAATATTTGAAGGACATACCATTAGCGAATGAGCCCCCCCACGTCCGTAGGTCAAACCATTCCCGATGTATGGCCCGATTTATGGTGCCAACATTTGCGTTTTTTCGTTTATTATTGTTTTTTTGTAACCTAGTGATGTCTGGCCGATAGCGTCGAGTTGTAGTGAATGTGGATACTGGAGTGATAGCCGATGTGAATATTTGTAGTGTAGTTAGAAGCCGATACACGGGTTGAAGCATTCTGATAATATATAGGTAAATATTATTCAATATTATAACTGGGGTTTATTATTCAATATTATTACTGGGGTAAATAGGTATTCTTTCACTGGGGTTTATTATTCAATTGGCTTGCATTCATGATTTGAATCTTACTAAGCTTCGGAGTGTGCGTGTTTTACAGGTGATAAAGCGATTATTGAATTTCAGGAGATATGCATAGACCACGTAAATCGGTTCTCATCCAAAACACCTATTTGGATTGATCAGTTGATGATATTTGTGTGCCCCCTCTACATCTGTCTACCTTTGGCTACATCGTTTAAATCTGGATTTGGGGAAGTTTTAACGCAATACGAGTGCCAAAGGACTTGATAAATTATAGATGTTTTTAATGTGGGGGGGGGTATTGAGGGTCAATAAAAAAAACGCTGCAAATTCTTTCACTGGGGTTTATTATTCAATCGGCTTGCGTTCATGATTTGAATTTCTACTAAGCTTTGGAGTGTGCGTGTTTCACAGGATGGGGCGATTATTGAATTTCAGGACATATGAATGGATCACGTAAATCTGTTCTCAACCAAACTACCTATTTGGATTGATCAGTTGATTTGAATTTCTACTAAGCTTTGGAGCCTGCGTGTTTCACAGGATTTATTGAATTTCAGGAGGCACACAAATATGATCAACTGTCAATCCAAATAGGTACTTTGGTCAGAGAACAGATTCACGTGCTTCATGTATATCTCCTGAAATATAATCTGTTCTATAACGTGAAATAGTGTTTATTTATTCTGTTCTATAACGAATTGTTTATTTTTCTGTTCACATCAATTTCCTGTTCCTGCTAAATATCATCAGAGTTCTGGTGGTGAAGCTGAGACAGAGTCACACGAGTGAAGTGGAACAAGCAAGGTAAGCTGCAAACATTTATCAAGTCCAGTTTAAGCAAACCAAGTAGTTTGAAGTTGTTTGCCGCATGTTTGTATTTTAAAGCTGGGAATTACTACAGCTAAATGTAGCTGCGTCGATAAGCTACAATCTTGTTTGGTACTTTTTCAATGCGTGTTACTACAAGCAGGGTAACCCGAAGCTGCCTCCTTTTTTATGAAGCAGCTGTCATTTTGATAATCATATTTTTGGGCTTTGAATTACCTATTATTTGCCCATACTCCATGACTAGAGAATTGTGAAATTGCAAACAATTTCCTTCCATCAGTCGATCGAAAATAATGAATTACCACCTCCAAACTTAATCAGGAAATCCATTACATTTTCGACAGGCTTGATTAACCGCTTATTATCGACAACTGATTCGGATCGGATGAATCGAGGCCCCTAAACGTAGAAAGCAATAAAGGGGCTGACCGCTCTTTTCATTCTAACTTGAAGAAGTCCAGGAAATTGGAGTAAAGAAAAGAATCCTGCTCTGCCCTCCTAAAAACGTTCCTGGCAGCTTTTCACGTCTGTCGCTCCCGTTGACTGCGAGGAATGAAGGGTCGGTTTTTGAGTTATTTTCTTCTTTCGACCTAGGGATGAAGTCACGTTCGGATAAATAGTCTCTTTTCCCTCCTAAGTATTCCAGAATCAATAGTTTACTGTCAAGAACCGAAATCCACTTCAACACGCATAAATTGATCTAATCAGTTCATGGAATCTCAAATAGCAACTCAACTCTCATTAATCCTAATAGTTGATTGCAAATCAATCTACATTTAACAAAGCATTTGAACCTTCCTCATTCATGTTCGCAGTTTCTTATCATAAATCGCCGAACGATTAAGTTGACGAGATAACTAACCTGGATTGTCAATCATCGGTATTCATAAATGTTTTTTTTTTTTAAATTGAAGAAGCAATTTAAGGAATAGCATAGGTTGTGTGTGACTATCGATGCTTAATTCCGTTAGAGATAGAAGCATAGGTTTTTGAACTGTAAGCTACTATGTTTTAGGGGTAGCGGTATTTAAAATCAGTTTTTATCTGCTAAGATTGTCCTTTATTGAACATATTGAAATATTGAATAAAAAATCATATACCAAGCTAATTGAATCCCACGTCGGACTTTGAGATGGCCTGAAAATTATGAACTAGGAAACTACGCGTTTCATTTGGTTTTCGGTACCAAAAGAAAATCTAAACACAAATAGCTACAATTGATCTTAGTCTTCAACATTGATGTAAAACTCTACATCCAAAAACATACGTGTATTACGACTGTAATGGACTAGTTTCAGGTAGATTTACTAATAAGGAAGTCAAAACTGTCGCAAGCACCCTTCAGAACCCCATCTTCATAAGCGACCCAAGCTATTTAGGTGCCCAGGTACCTGCTCACAGTTTGTAAGTGGGGTTTGCAATTAGGGATCCCAATCTTGAATGCTGCTAATGCAGGATCTTGCCGTCTTATGGGTGGTTCAGATCCTGCAGGATTCGTGCGTGGATCCTACCACCCTGTAAAAATGTAAGTAACAACTTCCAGTGGAACTTTCTATTCTGGCACCCTCCATCACTGATCTGTGCGAATCACATTTTTCGTGAATCACAGTTTTCGTCCATTTAGCGCCAGGGACAGCCTTCTACAGTTTTATTTATTATGTAATTACATGGTGGAATTATTAATTTGTTAGTTTTGAGCTGATTCAAAGCTGTAAATTCCTCGGCATTTTAGGATCATTTCTCGAAATCTACAGATGGGGTGAGTGCTCCTGTTATATTTGTTGTATATTAGACCTTGAAGTTAAGCAATGGATTAATATAGGTCTTTGTGTCGATCTGAATGTCGTCAATCCATTCACGATTCCGCCTGCTAATTACTTGATATTAGATTAATTATTAAGTAATTAATTTGCGTTGTTGGGCAGATGCAGGATCCTGCATAGGATCTTGCAGGATTGGGAGTTGGAGGTGCAGATCCTGCTAAGACTGAAAATCCGGGCGGATTAGGATCCCCACTTGAGGATTAGGATTAGGATAAAAAATCTTGAGTTGCTGTTTTCCACTTTTTAGCGCCTCAGTCCCGTTTGTATTTCCAAATATTGTACTGTGCCTACAATTCTGATGTATTCTCCTATCACTCTCATTTCAGATTCCATAGTGATAGTTATTCAATGAAAAGGATCTTTGATTTCAAAGTCTTATCCATCCATCCATCCATCCATCCATCCATCCATCCATCCATCTATCATCCCCTGCCTTTCTCTTAAAGTAGCAATGGTTTTGATCAAAGTAAAATTCCGGAATCACAACGGTAAAGTTCCGGACTAATAGTTTTACAAGACAGTGCAGATCAACCCTTAGCCTTTCCAATGTCTGAAGGAAAAAACAGGGAACAAGGTTTGGAAATGTCAAGCCCAATATAGAATTATGACAGTACCTGTCTATAGAAGAGAATGCGCACGACTTCCTGAATTCTTACATTCTTTCTGCAGCATTATTAATATAATATTTCATCTTATCTAATCCTTTACTAACCGAAGAAAGACTTTTTGGCCTCATAATTAAGATTTCAAGGTATCTTTTGCACATCTTTACCAGCTATATTGATATCGGATCAGTGATCACTAAATGTAGAATCTCAGCAACTTACTTGTACCATGTTCATTCTACACGTTTTTAGAAGTGTTACTTTTTTTTTTTTTTTTTTTTTAAATAGAAACGTTATTTGTATAATAAATACATTAGAGTTAGGCTACCGACATAATATAACCATTGAACATGGCACTTGATTGGAGTAGATGCCCTCTGGCACCACTGACTAGATATTTAACTTATTTGAAATACAATTGACAATTAATTAGTATAAATTGATAAGTAAAGATGACTAAATCACTAAATTGGTGTGTATGCATGCTGTTAGTCTATGGAGTTGAGGTCAGTATGAGGCGTCGCTGCTGTGGATCGGGAGGGCGAGTGTGCTGTAGACCTTCGATCAGGTCGTTGGGGTGTGCTGCCAATCTGCTGAAGAAACGTTGATATGAAACAAGGAGGACTTCTTTGACAGTTGGGATCGACAGATCAATATGGAGCGTGTATTCCTTATGTACCATGACGAGATCATACGCAGGACTCAGTTTGGAATGTCCAGACCTGCGTTTCCGAGGCTCCCCCGCAGATCTGGCAGCCATATTCCCAAATCGATCGAATGAGGACGAGGTATATCAACCTTTTTGTGCATAGTGTCAGTGGTGAGTCGTGGGAAAGTAAAGGCTAAGAGCGCGTAACTTATGCCTGCAGGTGTGGAGGGTTTCAGAGATGTGGTCGCGAAACGTAAGCTTATATTAAAGCAGTTTCTCCAGGAAGGACAGTTACTTCACCCTATGCTTTTGAACTGTTATATTATTGGAAGATTACATGCTTTTGAACTGTTTAAGCCCTCCGGTTTGATATAGATTTGGTAATTATACATTTCATCGATTTTCCAAAGTAGTTTTGAGTGATGTTCCTGGAACTTTCGAGACAAAACAGGACCTTCACCCTCAGCCTTTCATTTTCGATTTTAGCCATTATTTATACAATCGCAATACTCTATATTAAATTCGTTTTACCTTGCAGCCACCGCAAATATTGACGCCTTTCCACAATTGATGATCATATTTCATGCGAGGTGGGATGAGCTCGAAACATTCAATCCGAAAGAGAAAAATCCAGAAGCTGTTCTCAGAAATTATTTGTTTAGTATCGAGTGAAAACACCAATCATACCGTAAACCCATTCATACGACTGGTTTCAATTCCCACAATCCCCACAGTATAATGTACTTCTGTCGCTTAACGAGTTGAATATTTGTCAGCCTGCGCGATTCATCCATTGAAATTGATTGCTCATTATGAAGGTAGGTTATTGTGTGTTTTGCCCCATGAAAACTTTATTGTTTAAATTTTGTTCAACTATGTGGATGATGCTGTGGTGAACAGTATTGTTACAGACCAGAAATATTGTTGGCCACAGTCTGATTCGAGCTCGTGTCCTTTCTACCGAAGGGACATTTCAATTTCGTTGGAACATTCTAACCAGTTGAGCTGAGAGGTCGATTTACCACGTTGGGTGCTTATGAACTCTTTGAAGTTGCCCACTGGTTTCTAACCTCAACATCACATTGTATCTCACTTTTATCATTTAAATGATTAACAGGAGTACAATCCAGTTCTTAGCGACCGTACCGACCCGACGGTCCACCCCCCCCCCCCCGCTCAACCCTCCTTCAACTAACCTTCGGGTAGGCTCCTTTCGCCCTCTGTTATCCCGGCATCACCACTTTTCCGTCCGCCCGAGGGGGTCTTTATCTCTGTTTACCAGCTCCCCTCCTATGAGCTAGAATCCCATATTTGTAGGTGGCATAGGCAATTTTTCATCTTCGGTACTTAAATGCGTAAAATTAATCATTTAAATGATCTGGATGTAGAACCATAGAGGTCTACTGTCCCGTTTTTTTGTATCTCCAAAAATTCACTTACAAGTGTGATATACCATCAGAAAAAGCTTGGCGAGCTCTACCCTGAGGATGGTAGCGGATCAACGATTGTTATAGCGATGGCTGCTAAAGAGCATACAAACCGTTGTGGTTGTAAACGTAATGAACAGTGCGGTTGGCAAGAACAGTGAGTGGTTCATCCCCAGTCCCTTTCTGGTCACTGTTGTCGAGGTAGGTGCAACAGTAGTTCATCTGACTTATTCAAATAGATCTTATAGATCATACCACTTTCCAGTTATACCACTGTTGCCCCAATAGCGATACGATTTCCCTTTCTTATACCATTAGTTAGTTCGATATTAGATATGGCATACGCTCAATGATTAGTTTTTGTTGAAGACGGATCACCTTGGACCTTGGCGAATTTTTGCGATTGTGAGCGTACTGATGGTCGCTCAGCAATGTTAAGTGGTCTCATTCGATTCGCGGGACTTCAATCTATGCTCTCTTCAATTTAAAAAACTACTTTTTTACGTAGAAAGTTTTGGAGATTTCGATTTTTCAGTATCGGAAACTTTGAATATTTTCCCTTAATGTTGAATATTTTCCCTTAATGTTCTTCTGTTTCGGAGAAAGGCTTCGGACGGCGTACGGAGTAAGGACGGAATTCTTTGTATTCAATTTTTGGATTCTACACCCTTGAAACTTGAAGCAACAAATTTTGAAGGGAGGGGTATGGGGTATTTTATATAATTCATTTACTTTTTTTGTCGATTAGAGAGGTTCATTATTAAGAATGATAACACAAATCGGTTCCGTATCTTTGGTGAAGGAGACGTACAAACATACGCAATACCATTATGAATAACAGAATACGATACTCATCTTAAATATGATGATCTCAAAAGTAATATCTTCTTCTAAACAATCAGTGAATCCCTATTTCTAGGTGAATATTGAAGGGATTTTCCCAAATGTGAATTACTTCCATGGAAACATTATCCTAAGTGTACAGAACAATGCGAGCTAGGTATTCCATCTACTGATGTTTGACAGCACCATCTGGGGCCCACTCAATTCGCCCCGGAATGGCAATCACACAGGCTCAACGGCGAAGGCAAATAGCTTTCTACGAGTTCGACGTTCAACCCTCGATGAACTTTCTGCGTGTTCAATCACAGCTTACCTATGACCTAACATTTGAAATTTGAAATTCGTGTTATATGATTAAAGAAAAGGGCTGTTAATTGTTACGCGTGGATTTCTTATTTTCACGTATCAGATAATTTGTTATATTTCAGATAATATGATTACTAAACGGAGTATATGGTCATTATCTAATATAAGGAATTTCGCGCTTTTTATTTTGGGAGCTCTCATTGGTTCACTCTTTGGAGCTGGATTGAATCAAAAGCGTGAAACGCTGTATCACGTCCAAACTCAGCCCATTGCGCGCATAGCCAGATTGTCGCTCCTGGTCAGCAAAACCCTAACACCCCCCTCCCTTACCAAACTCACAACTCCACCATCGTCTCACCCTTCCTGAGGCTCTGTTTGGCTTCAATTCAAACTCTTCTGCTCTTCCATGAGGATGCATGGGGAAAAGTTCGAAATAGGTGTTACACTGCGCCTTCGTCAGATTTTAAATGTTCCACAGAAACTACCATTTAAATTTACGTTGATCATTTTCAAACCTCCTCATGTTTTCTGTAGACGATTGAAACACGTTTAAACTGGATAAAATTAGTATTCCATGCACCTGAAAGAGATTCAGGTGAAACTTGAATGTTCCACCACAGTTATTGAAGCCCTGATTTGAGGCATCCAGCGTATCTGTTGCATATCAGAAATCTTGTATGGGAAAGAGTGATGATCAATGCCAACTCACTCTAGTTGCAAATGTTGGAACTAAACGGTATAATCTCTCTAGGGGCAGATATTGGAACCAACCAGATTATTAGACTGACAATTTCAACTCATATTTAATCATTTTCCCGTTCTAGCAATTTGGCTTCTACCATCTCTGGTGCTACACCTCGACATATTATTTCCAGCGCTTCTTGTATAGTATAGCTGTTTCATACGCTTCCTGGTGGATCGGACTTGATAAAATATCTATTTTCCCCATTCTGTGGATGTAGTCGTTCAGGAGTGGCTTGGGTATCGTTTATCGTGTTGTTTGAAGTTAACATTATCATGCTTTCTTTCAAGTCATATCTTTGCTTGAGGTGCCAACCCTGCCTCCATCTCATCGCAACTCTGCTAGTGCGTAAAATGATCTGTGAGTGATGGAGCTTACAAGAGATTTGCCAGAGACTGAAAGATATTACCTCCCTTAAATTCCGAATAATTCCACCAAGATTGATCAAAAAGCGTGTTGACGAGCCTTCCAGTTGTGACTTGTGGAAGTTAGCCAAATGAAGATTGTATGAATGTCTTATAAGCAGTTCTATGCTGAAAAACAAAAAATTAAGTGGTCTTACAGTTGATTATATAGTAACTATCGACAGAAAATAACTTCAGTTTTTGTAGATGAAGCGTTTCTTAAAAAGAAGTTTGATGCGTCAAAATCACAAAGCTATGACGGTTTCTAGGTTCGTCATCAAAAACTCATATGATGACAAGCAATTTAATGCGAGGATGTGGTGAATGGTGTGAATTCATCTATAAACTATTATCTTTTCAATTTGAATTTTTATTGCGTTCGTTGTTCGAGCCAACGAAAACAAATATATGAGGAGGCACCTCGATCGTCGAATTTCTTAAGAAAAAAGGAAAATAATATTATGGGTGGATCCCACCAGTGTGTGAAAAAAGTCGAAGTAAAAAGATGATTGATTTAGGTGGACAAAAGTCAAGTCAAAAATTTGTAATTTTCTGCATTTAATTGAATACACATGATTCTACGTATTTAACTTAGGTAAATGTATTCAATAACGAAAAACTCTATTACCCCCAAGTTACCCCAAGGATTTGTTTCATCAATCCTTCTAGTCTTTAAATGTTTGCAAAGAATTTTTTGAATTTTTTGCTTTTTTGATACATAGTTTTTCCAGAAATTTTAGCAAATCAATTTGATTTGAGACAAGTGTTTGCTCGTCAATCGTGTCAAACAATTAATTAGATTTTTTAATGTTATTTTTCCGTACTCTGGGACTTCAACTGTAAGTAAATGTAGGAAAGTTTTAAAGTTTAGCAAAGCAATTTGTTTTTAGACCACTGTGTGCTCGCCAATCGTGTCAACAAATAAATTAGATTTTTTTAAATTATTTTTTCCTTGATCTGGAAACCTATAGGTTGAAATGGGCACATAATTTTGTCCCCCTAAATCGACCATATTTTCCATTGTGCGGCGGAGGAGGATGTCGAAACTTATTTGAAAGTGGGAAGAAGGTAAGCACACGCTAACTTGATCGGATGACGTCCGGCGAGTTACTGGTCTCTTATGAGACCACCTTGGACTCCCCGATATAAACAAGCCCTTGACAACACTCATGCCTCGCTCGATTGTTTATTATTTCACCGTTGCAGAATCGGGCTTGACGAAGCTTAAAATAAAAACGGATTATGATGGAACGTTGTCTATATTTCCACGAAAGTAAAGAGTTACACTGTTAAATCGATTTCGACGGTTAGGTCGTCATCAGTAACAAACATGAACTGAAAGTACATCACAGAAAGCATATCTTATATAGGATCAAGTGAGAGGAGATTGAATCTTATTGGCTCAAGGAATTGAAAAGGGGCGGGAGGACCAACTAATGCCACTCACTTACAAAGTGGAAGGA
Source organism: Creontiades dilutus (assembly GCA_031894815.1). Classification (NCBI taxonomy): domain Eukaryota; kingdom Metazoa; phylum Arthropoda; class Insecta; order Hemiptera; family Miridae; genus Creontiades; species Creontiades dilutus. The sequence continues at coordinate 217,487 of JAVIWC010002790.1, read as the reverse complement.
GCACAATAGTATCATTATGGACAGGCGGCGCCAAACTTACTTTTACTTTCGTAACTGACTTACTTTTCTTTCGTGGAAATATAGACAACGTTCCATCTTACTCCGTTTTTATTTGAAATGGGTTTCCACAACTTCGTCGCGAGTGACTTAATTCGTTGACGAAGCTTCATCATCATCAACTTCCTGTATGTAATGATGTAGAAACAAATTGTCGGTTTCCGCTGATTCGAGTATCATCAATGTAGTAAATAACTTTTCTGAAAAAACACCTTAAATCTTAAAATCCGGTGGGACGGAGATTGTGTGTTTCGAACTTGTCCTCATCGGAGAGACGCTCAATGATTTACTCATCTTTACGACTCCTCGGATAAACCGAGCCGCGCGGAATAACGGTGTTACAACTCCGGTAACGAATCCGAGGAGGGAAAAAACCGTGGAAGCTTTGGTGGCAGACAAGAAAACCGTATCAGTGCGAGGTTGTTTGTGCCGGGAACACAATGTTTCATTTTTAGCACGTGTTACTATTAGGGTTAAGGGTAGTTTTTCTTTTCCCCCTCAAATAAAGGTAATATATATCAACAGTAAGTTTTGCCGAGATGCTGAGCACGATCGACTTACGTGGAACGAATCTTAAATATCGTGTTGAGGCTGAAATCTGAAGACATTTAGATAAGTACTAGGAAATTTGTTGAAAATCCATCGTGGTTAAGTACTGGATGATGTACTCTGGATCGAGTCCTTAATAACAGAGTTGAAACAAGCACGGAGTATATAGGTTTTAACCAGAATTCCTCTGGATTCTTCTACCATAAAATGTAATCCTACATAAATATGATTCCTCTTCAAAAGCCGGTTCTTTCGACATTCCAGGATCCTGGAACAGCATATTCTGTGACACAACTTGAACCTTTTGCCCAATTACTTCAAATTTTGAAAAACAGCAAATTCAACCTGTCGACTCAAGTTGAGCCTGTAGCTCCTCTTGGTGTTGCAGGCTCACCTCCTCATCCCTTCGAAGGGCCAACTAGTCCATTCCATCATCGCCTTGTGATAAGTTTATTTCACGAAGAACTATCAACTCATCAGTGAATAATCCTTACATGCAGATCCCTTATATCCACTGAAGATGAAGTACTTCTCATGAAAAGTAACAGGGTAGTTGGTGTCTTCACCCTGGCTTAGTGCTTGATATTTAGGTATAATTGATAGCTCCGTGATAATCACATACAAACGATAAGCGAGAAGTAAATAACTGTATGCTTTCAGAAAGAGATAAGGTTTAATGCACAGTGTATGACTTAACTATCATAGAAATGTTTGTTTAGCGCTGCCAGATGTGCAAAATAACAGGTGACAGTGTACAGGTGAACAGGTGATAGATATTGGCCTTATGCAACATTGCAATAAACCACAAAAATATTTGACAATTCCAGTGTCTTTCTTAATTTATATTGTCTCCGACCACAATAATGAGATACTATCCAATATTGTATATAAGCACATCAATTGCACTCGAAAAACGTTCGTTACGCGAAAAAGTTCTAGATGATCAAGTTTTGAGCCGATTTAAATCCTCAAATGTCTGAAAAGAGTTTGAAATAACTAAGTTACACAATTCCAATGTTCTTAATCGCCTAATTAAGAAAAGAATCGCCTTAGGAGCCTTTCCAGTTAGGTAATTATTCGTTCGAGAATACGACAAAATTGTAATTCGGAAAAAATGTTTTCCCACACCCTCCCAACATCAAAATTTTGCCAAAAACACTCAAATAAGCATCGTCCATCTGTCCACTGGCAGCTGAAAAGTTGTTTCACTTACAGAAAAGCTCTTGATTTGTGATCAGCGTCTATAAAATGGGAAAATCCATTTTGAATTGAAGCTACTATTTTTACTGCTGAATTATCCAAGAAAGTTCAGAAGAAAAAATTTTTGAATAAGTGAATGACAGTGCAATTCGGATAGTTTGATAGTAGTATTCATCATAGTGTTTTGAGCGAAATTCGTGGTCGTGACTTGACTAAGGATTTTTCCTTTCGTGAGACAGTAAAGGGATCCGTAAGGAAATGCTTACGGAGTTCTGGATCAACCTTTACTTTTCACGCACTTGTTTGAGCATTTCGTTAGTAACTATGAGTGGAGAGAGAGTATCCACCGCTCCTCAGAGCTTCACTTGAGCATTTCCTTTCGACTAAGCAAGGACTCCACCCTTAATCTCCCCAGAACAAACTTTTAAAATAATTTCAATGAATAAATCCTAGTTGGTACTCAGACCCAGAGGAATCATCGCACTTGAAGACCTCCAGTTCATCAGCCTTTCCAGGGATGAGTCTGACCGTTTCAGTATCAGGTACAAGCAGATGAGTTACAGGTTAAGGACGGTGATACCTCTGCTCTCCGAAGCAGAAAGCTAAAGCTATCTGTAAGTTTAGGAAGTACCATTTTTGAAAAACAAACAATTAACGATTTTCCCAATTTAGTCCAGCTCTTGACGTGCTGTGCGTCGCACTGAAATAATTGCAACTACGCACTCCTAATGGAATTTGGTATAGGTACAGTTTTTATTCTGCAAAAAATGGATTTATAAATACAAATGATTTAAAACGATTAGTTTCCTCCTCTCTCTATCGACTTCAATGAATTCAGAACATTTTAAATTGAGGGCGGAAAGTTTTGGAATCTCAAGTTCCAACGATCGTGTGACTGGGAGGTTCGGGCGCGTGTCGAAGCCAAATCAAAGTTCGTTCGACTTCCTTCAGGAGGTGACGGGGCGCGTCGGTCTCCAAAGCTTCGTCAAAACCCTCGGCGTCTCTCAGTGGTTCCATGAACCTGAAATGAAGAAGTCGTAGTGTATATACCCTGTGGAAAAATATGTATAATTGGCTATTTTATTAATAGTGGGGAAAGAAAGAAAAGAGATGTTTTTGATATTTCGAATTGGATAAGGGGATGGGATGGGTTGTTGATTGGGAGATTGGATGAATGTCGGTAGGCTTCTGTAACAATGTTAATCATTAATGTAGAGGCCTGGAGGCAGATTCACTTTCAGAACCCACTTGTGTGCCATTTCTGACTGGTGGAGCTGTCTGTTGTTGAATTCTGCTGTCATCTTTTTAAGAAGTTTCACCCGAAATCACTGATCAAATGATGCATCGTGGTGTCTTGCGTGCTCGTTGATGGGAAGTGGCCAACTGAGGTTGACTGGGAATCGGTGGTTGGGGACCAGCAAATTCGTTGTGATGCTTTGCCAGCTTAAAAAGCTTTTTGATTTAGTTCTGATTGTCATTCTGCTGAGTTAACACATTTACAGGAATTCAGCTCTTCCTATCACGAGGTTGCACAGTTCACGTTTGAGTCGAGTTCTGATAGATGTCTGATCGGGTTGTAACTCACGTTACGACGTGTACGCACCATTAAATTTTTTAGCTCCAAAGATTTATGAATCTTCGGCTGTTAGTTTGAAGCCAGTTGAATGTCAAATTTCTTCGATTAGCTTGAAAATGCCAGTGTTAAACACAAACTTGAAGAGTTAGGAGTGCAGGAATCATCGCCTTGGAAAGATCAAAAAATCCTATTTTGTTGAGTAGTAACTTAACTCTAGTAACTTTTTTATTCTCTCATCTATTCTTACCTATTCTTCTCTTTGAACCTATTCTATGGTGTTCCAATAAATCGAGATTTGTTTAGGCTTATAACTGCTAAATTACCAAAGAAAATGCAGAATCGATAAGATTGCATATGTCCATGATTATAATGATATCGTCCAATATTAACTCATTCTGTTTTCTAGTTCAAAAGGCGGTTAGGACCGTATATTCATGTTAGCACCAGCTGGTACCAGAACAATAAAAAATTGTGAAAATTGTTAAAACCGATCCTTTATACGACAAATTTATATCTACAACTTTACCTGTCAATTTGAACCAAATCGACTGTCAAATCTCTTCGATTTAGCCAAATTTGCTTCAATGGTTTCTGCTTTGAACGATTTCATTGCAAAAAGTAAAGTTAATCCGTAAGTGCACGAATCATCGCTATAGCGAGAAAATCAGGGGTCATTGGCAGAAATCTTTTCTTTTCTTTACTGTAGGTTTTATTCTCACTTTACTAACTTTATAGACTTTATTTTCACTGTAGTAACTCTATTCTTTAGTTGAAAGTTCATACATTTTTACTTATCCTACTATTCTAAAGGCATTTCCAATAAATCGAGATGTGTTTTGGTATTTTCATTTCCATTATTGCGCGTATAAAACGAGAATGATCAAGGTATGAAAATATCAAGGATTGCTTAATCGCAACAGATGTTACCAAATATTAACTTTTATCGATTTCCTTGATTTTAATTTTTTTAGAATATTTGTGTAATTTGGTACCAGCTGTTTCTTGTGCGATAAAAATGATAAAAATCAATAAAAACTGACTCTTTAGCTAAGCTTCTGATTTCGGCTAGGGGGTCCAGCAGGAGTGAGCATCCGGCTTCCAACACTCTCTTTCTCATATCTCTGAGGGCGGGGTGGGTCATCAACTGCTCGTAACCCACTTGTCTGACGCAGCTTTGAATAAACAACACAAATTGATTGAATTAAAATATTTGAATAACTAGGCACCAAAAATGATGAAAATAATTACATAAATGAAGCTCAAGAAAGCAAAAAAATTTCTTCATTTTTGGTTCGCTGCATAAGTTAGAACATAACATATTATCGAATAGACAATAGGCGAACCAAAGGGACTTCAAGATTTACAGTGAATTCTGCTGAAGAAGATTCACTAATATGGATTTAAATACTGTGCTCAAGTTCTTGACTGCTTTATATAATATGTAGAAAGTTTCTAGGGGATCTTGAGAGTCAGTCAGGTTGATAAAAAACTACAATTTCATCGCCAACGTTTCGTTCTATTTTTAGAACATCATCAGGGCTGGAAGAACCATACAAAGAAATAACTAATATGGATAGAATTACAGAAAGGATATTTTGCATACATGCGACTTGAGTGAAAAGAACAGATTTGGTACTAATGATTTGGTACTTGAGTGATAAGGAACAGATTTGGTACTAATGTAATGATTAGAAGAGAGAGACAAGCTTCTAAGGTATGTTGATTAACATACCACCTTCAAGGTATGTTGATTAATTTAATTAATAACTGTACGTTGTCTCTCTCTCCCTTCTGGTCATTACATTAGTACCAAATCTGTTCTTTTCACTCAAGTACCAAATCATTAGTACCAAATCTGTTCTTTTCACTCAAGTCGCATATATGCAAAATATCCTTTCTGTAATTCTTTCCATATTAGTTATTTCTGTGTATGGTTCTTCCAGCCCTGATGATGTTCTAAAAATAGAACGAAACGTTGGCGATGAAATTGTAGTTTTTTATCAACCTGACTGACTCTCAAGATCCCCTAGAAACTTTCTACATAATATGAATTTATGTTATTGTTAGACCCCGAAGTGCGGTAAATTTTAGGATATTCCAGAAAACCTTAATCTAAATCAATCATCAATCAAATCATTACCCAATGGCATTGGTAAAAACCCAGTGTTGTCTCTCAAATCGGACTTTTTCCAGTAAATCTTAGGATTTTCCAAGAGGCTTGGTAAAAGTTAGTATATTTCAATTAGATAGTGTGTTTCTCACTTTTGCCTACTTATTTTGGAGAATCTGAACATTCTCCGGGTAAATCCGCACATACACCAAAAGATATTGGTAAAAGTACGGGGTTCCTCATTTTCACGAGGTTTGTCGGGCATTTACCAAATCAGCCGGTTTATCCTAAGAGAAACCAACTGTCGAACGATGAACGTCCATTTTTCATACAGGGCGGTCCTTAATGAACGTACCATACTTTCAATTTCGTTGGTCGTGGAGAACTTGTCGAAGTAAACCCCCCTTATTTTTTGGCGAGGAATTCAAATATCACACTTTTGCGCGTCGAGCATGCAAGCAAATGGCCGAAACGCGCACTAACTTCCTTATTTTAAATGAGAATCCCCATTTTGTATTGCAGATTCGGATTCTACCCAAGATTTCATGAAATTATGATCCCTCAACCAATTTTTCCGATTGCCCGTAACCGGTTCAGCGCGCACGCAAAGTTGCGCAACTCCAAAATTGTCAAATAGTGGATGATGGTGAGCTCTGAAGTGTGACACATGAATTTTCATTTTTTTAACGCGGATTCACGTGATGCTATCCGTTTCTTGATTCGACTGAATTTTCGCCGAATAATGACCGAAATTTGTTTATTTCGTGTGAAAAATCATCATATATGCCGACTTTCGACTCTCAGATTAAGATGATTTTTCCCTTGATCACTAAAAAAGGTTTGAATATCCTTTTTTCATATTTTTCAACCAGATGTAGAAAATTATCCCCGTAACAATCTGAAAACAGGCGCAAAACAAACAAATTTTGGTCATCATTCCGAAAAACTCGAGTTAAATCTGGAAACTGGTAGCATCACGTGAATCAGCGTTAAAAAATAAAGAAAATACATGCGCCACACTTTAGAGTTCACTATCATCTTTCACTATTTGACAATTTTTGGGTTGTGCAACTTTGCTTGCTGGCTGAACCGGTTACGCCCAATAAAAAAAATGGTTGAGGGGTCAAATTTTCATGAAATCTTGGGTAGAATTCGAATCTGCAATAAAAAAATGGGGGTTCTCATTCAAAATAAGAAAGGGAGTGCGCGTTTTGGGCATTTGCGGGCATGCGCGACGCTTCAAACCGCAATTTTTGAATTCTTTGCAAAAAAATAAGGGGAGGTTAATTAGACAAGTTTTTTTATTTCTCCACAAACAACGAAATTGAAAGGGTGGTACGCTCATCAAGGACCACCCTGCATAGATTGCACCTGGGGTTCATATAGGTTTCACCAACAATATTAGGAAATGATTGCACCAATGAAAGGAAATGATTTTCCGGTAATTCCTAACATGCACCGTATCGGGGTTTTACATTAACAGACATATGATGAACCTCAATTTTTATATTTTGCTTTCGAGTCTGACTGTAAAGAGCAGAAGCTTTTTTTCACTTTTTGGATATGAAAAATCTGTTTTCTTCAAAATCAAAATTTTCACTTGGATTTTGCGTTTTAGGTCTCGATTACGGAAATCGCCTGTCCCCTTGCATCCTTCCACGGTGACTACGGGTCTGGGACCCATTTCGACTGATTCAGAGTCTGTCTCATCTCTCTCAAATCTTGCAGCTTTGGATACCACTCTCGTATTAGCGTCCATTTGGACTTGCACCGACCTTGCCCCGTTTTATGGTAATTACTATGTCTCACTCAGATATGATTTGGGCGGAGGTGCCTCTCAAACTTGGGTTCTTCGAGTCCGGCCCTTTCATGCAGAGAGCCCTGATGATGAAAGTCGGCGGTGACGTGGTGACCAGAACGTTTAGCGCGTCCGTCGCGTCTTCACGCACCTTCTTCTTCGAATCGGCAGTTCGCCGGAGGAGGAGGATGATCATTTCGTCGAACTCCGGTCGGGTGATGTAGCTCATTTTTCTGGAAACAAGAACGAAACGATCAATTGTTGTGCTTTGCGAGATTTTGACGTAATAAGTAATTATGGCATTTCCAAGTCAGATCCAACCTTTTCTAACTCAAATTCAACCTTTTCAAAATTGAAAAATTAATTTTAATCGATTTTTTGGCCTCTATTAATTGGTACAATCGATTTCAGACCGCCGATTGTGAAATCGATCCCAAAATCGAATTTGGTGGTTTGATTTGGTCCACCAAGGAGTTCAATCCAGTATCCACATTCACTACATCACTAGGTTACTGCGATCAAAACAAAAACAATAATAAACCAAAATATGCTGCAAATTCATTCACTGCGGTTTATTATTCAATTGGCTTGTGATTTGAGCTTTCTACCTGGGGAGGTGCTGTTTTCGATTCGAGCGGTGATTGAATTTCTTGATCAACTGATAAAAAAGTCAGATTTACGTGCTCTAAATTCACCTCCAAAGCTTAGGATTGACTTTTGGTTTATTATCAATAATAAACCATTGTATTGGCTACAAAATCTTTTAGGAGTTCAAAAAAATCGCTACATCACTACACTAGGTGATAGAGAAAACGGTTATTGAATTTCATAAACCAAAAGTGTAGAATCCAATATATTATGTTGGCAATAAAAAATTTTCCGGGGCACACAAATGATGATCAACTGATCAATCCAAATAGGTATTTTTTGTCTGGAAAAATTGAGAACAGATTTACGTGCTCTATGCATATCTCCTGAAATTCAATAATCGCTCTATCACCTGTGAAACATGCACACTTCTTTTAGGTCCCTTTCGATTGAGGTCAAATTCATTTAATCGATCTAGCTTAGTATAAATTCAAATCATGAACGCAAGCCAATTGAATAATAAACCCCAGTGAAAGAATTTGCAGCGTTTTTTATGGTTATCAGAATGCTTCAACCCGTGTATTGGCTACAAAACCTTCAGGAGTTCACTCCAGTATCCACATTACTACATCACTACCTACGTCACTAGGTTACTTATATCAACACAAAAACAATAATAAACCAAAATAACGCGAATGTTGGCACCATAAATCGGGCCATACATCGGGAATGGTTTGACCTACGGACCTGGGGAGGGGCTCATTCGATTCCTCGTGGAAAGTTCTTCAAAAAAGAGTACAAATTTAGGCCGCCTTTACTTTTTTTGAGGTTTTTAGGGATTTTACAAAACTTTGACAACCCTTAAAGGGCACTCTAAATGAAGTGAGGGTAGCTGGCTAAAGAATTGGGGCGTTGTCGGACCAACATGGATTTTACCTGAAAATTTCAGATTTTTTGCTCCAGGCGTTTGGGAGAAATCGTGCGTACGGCGTACGGACGGAAAAATTTTTTTTGCAGATTCGGATTCTACACCCTTTGAAACGTAAACCATGAAATTTCCAGGGGGGTTAGAAATTTTTTTTCAAGAGCGATTATAATGGTTTATTATTGAATAATAAACTAAAAGGTTGAGAACCCCGGCACTAAACAATTACTCGTGCTAATCTCTCACCGAAAAAGATTCGATATGCATTGACTAGCCCGGCGAAGAACGATGACTTTCAACGACCTCAGCATTTCAACCAGGTGCCTGTTGAAACAGAAAACGTTCATTAGTGTTCAGTTCGAATAATTTAACATTCGTCCGTAGGGAGCGAGTAAATTAGGTTAAAACCGTCACGGACTAGATAGAAATCTTTTCGGCGCTGTCAGGGGCTAATGAAAGACCCACTCACCGTCAAGTTCGGATTGATTGAGGTGACAAAAGATGGGTAAATAAGTTTTTCGCTTAAAATTAACGTTTCATCACAGAGAAACACGTCCGTTTGAAACGAATAGTTTTCGTTAGGATCGTGTGAGTGAGTAATTTAGATTGAATTTACTTGGGCAATCTGCAAGTTCATTTTCATTTTGGAATGATGAAATGTAGGATTTTTGACATTTAGCAAGGAGTGTATTTGCCTCCAATTATGAAGGTAATTGTGCCTATCTATTTTCCTTTGTTTGATTTGTTGTCGGTATTCATTTAATTGCCAATGAAATATTCAAGCCAGTTTTGTATACCTTAGCTGTTCCAATCCTGCTGTATTAATAACAACACAAGTTTCTGGAATCAAGAAGGTTGCCGATCAGCGGTAATTCCTAACATAACCAGAATCACAGTAGTTACTAACAAGATTCTAACTCTGATAGAAGAAGCTTCATTACCGGTTAAAAAGTTAAGGACAAATTTAAACGCATAATAACAATAAAAAACATACAAGCCGAATTGAATACCCCCTTCTTCTTGAAGTAGGTAAAAAATGTCCTCTCAATTACACTGGAGACCAAAAAAACCGGCGCAGTTGAATTGTTTCCACATTGACCTGTTGGGTTTGGGTCAATAGTTAGGTCAATAACAAGATTAACAGAGATTATGTGCCATGGTCCATCTCTGTTTTTCTTTAACTATTCAGTTTTTTCCTGTAATGCTCTCTTGAATTCACGATAGAAGCCTAAAGGACGAAAGATGGCTTTTCAACAGTCTGCCTTCAGTGCGATCAACACAAGCCGTTTTTGTCATTGTGCCTTTTAAAAACATTTTTCTCGATCTTTTTCCTTTTGAATTAAGTTTTTAAAAAGTTTACCTGCCGTTTGAATGGTTTTAAACGCGTGTGTGGTCGCAAGACTTGTTGCATTGATAGAGAACGTCCGAAGCCAACGTTATGCGTCCAGGGCCCTTGGGCTACCTGAAACTACGGTTCGACGGGCAGTTCAGAGGTACCGTGAAACTGGTAGCTACACCAGAAGGCCGGGATCAGGGCGTCCAAGGGCGACAGACCAACTTTATTTCTCTACCAGATAGAACAACAGAAATCTTGAAGTGCGCCGGTTTTTTTGGTCTCCAGTGTATATCATTTGTGGTAAGAAAAGATGTAAACTTTGCCTCATAGTTGAGGTCGAACTGTTTTCATTGGCCAACAAACCCCAACTAGTAAAAATGCAAAGGCTGAGACAGCACTCAATCTGAGGGTCAACACCCATAGGGCATCAATTGTTGGAGCGAATACTGATTTGTCTGTGAGCTGTCATGCCACAACGCTTGGCGAAACGTTTGATGGGGTTTTCGGCATCAAAACTCTGAAAAAAATGAAACCTAGAGAAAACAAAATTATGCTTCTTCGCTCAGAGATAGCGCATAGCAATGTGTTGGGTGCGTACGATTTTCCTTAAGGTTACCCTTTCAGTGACCCAGTCCCTGCCTCGTTAAATGCGAATCATTCCTTCCATCAGTCCCTCCCCGGCTTTTAATCACATCCCTGGGAGTGTGATGGGTATAGTTAGTTGGCCCTTCCCGATTCTTGAATCCGTCGCCTTGGGAGATGAATTAGACGCCTTCAAGTGTCTGGGTCATCCTCTGAGCGTGGCGGAGCATTGCACCGCATTCAGCTCGACGGAAGGAGCAACTATACCTTTTCACCACCTCACAATGTCACAATTTCCCATTACAATTATTTCTCTCGTAATCTGGAAAAGGCTAAAAGCCGAAATATAAAAATTAGTGTTGTCATGTTAATGTTTTTGACTAAAAGTTTGTACATGTATACAGGGTGTCTTCTATCCAATGGGTCACCCCCCTAAAATCGCCAAAATGAGGGTAAACGAAATTTTTACTGTTTTGCATCTTCATATTTTTTTTGCGAGAATGTCAAAAATGAAAAAATTTTGCTGTGCGCAATTGAGCAACTATGCGCAACTCACACCAACTTTCTTATTTCAAATGGGAACCCCCCTTTTTTTATTGCGAATTCGGATTCTACGCAAAATTTCATGAACTTTTGACCCCTCAATCGATTTTTTTGACCGCGCGCAACCCATTCAACGAGCATGCAAATTTTTTGAAATACCAAATTGCGCAAAATATGGTGTCATGTAAACCCCAAGTGTGGTACATGAATTTCCATTGTTTTTCAACGCTGATTCACGTGGTGCTGTCAGTTTTGAGATTTAACTCGTTATTATCGATATTATCCCCATAATCTATGTTTTTCGGTGAAATATTACAGTTTTTCCGAAGTACCAACTTTGGCAGTAGATTTATTTTTCCTAACCCTTTCGAAACACGGGTTTGGAACCGGCTTTGGCGGGTTTAAAAATAAATCCGTCTTCTTAAAAAAAAAAAAAACTCGTGAAATAAAATAGGTACTTAATGAAAGTAACGAAGTTTATTCAGTCGGTTTATTTAATAATAACATTACTGCGCACAGCACTAAAAAATATGAAGATTAAAAAAAAAAAAGTTTTTGTTTACCCTCATTTTGGCGATTTTAGGGGGGTGATCCATTGGATAGAAGACACCCTGTATATATTACTCCTGAGTCTCCGTTTTGAATTCGCAGAGTGACTTTAGCAAGTGAGACCGATCAGTTGATTCATTAAGATACATAAGGGTTAATTTTGTCATCGAACTGAGTTCCGTCGGAGTTTGTCTTACCTGTTGACCAAAGGCATGAGAGGGTAAGCGAAGTCATCATCCACCCTGCTGATATGAACCACGTCCACGACTCCCTGACTGACCTCCTCAATGTCCGAGCTTTTCATCTTCGCTTTGGCCCGACGAATGAACTCCGGCATATCGACGATTTCAACCTGATGAACCAGTCACTAAGGCATATTATTAATCCAGTACAACTGGAAGAAGTTTGCTTTAAAAACAAACAAATTATTACACAGAGGTTTACTATTTCAGTCTTAGAATGAACCTTCTACGTAAATCATAGATCTATGTAACTAGTCCTTTTGGTTTATTATTCAATAATAAACCATTGTAATCGCTCTTGAAAATGTTAACCCCCCTGAAAATTTCATGGTTTACGTTTCAAAGGGTGTAGAATCCAAATCTGCTAAAAAATTTTTCCGTCCGTCCGCCGTACGCACGATTTCTCCCAAACGGCTGGAGTAAAAAATCTGAAATTTTCAGGAAAAATCAATATTGGTCCGACAACTCCCCAATTCTTTAGCCAGCACTCTCCCTTAATTTAAAGTGGCCTTTAAGGGTTGTGGAAGTTTTGTAAAATCCCTAAAAACCTCAAAAAAGGTCAAGGCGGCCTAAATTTGGACTTTTTTGAAGAACTTTCCGTGAGGAATCGAATGAGCCCTTCCCCAGGTCCGTAAGTCAAACCATTCCCGATGTAAGGATTTATGGTGCCAACATTGTATTAACATTTGGGACTCGGTACACACCCCTCAGCTGTACGCCCGAAAATTCAGAAAGAATTCTCGCTACCCAGTCAGAAAGGAAACCATCCCATATCTCTTTTATTTTCGTTTGGTCGCTCTTGTTTGTCTACTGTATATCTCACTCGATTTATAGATCTGTTCCTACAATCCCCCCTTATCCACTATATTTTCAAGTAAACAGTGTTCCATTTAGGCGCTACAACGAACATTTGCATTTACTGTGATATGAACTTCACTAAAGTCGGAGTTGAATACCCCGCGTTCAATTTCATGCGCATCATCCGGAGCGAAGGCCGCTAGTTGATTTGAAGATCAAAAAAGTCTGCGAGAGAGAAACATCCTATTCGGTTACACATTTGTTGCTCCCTCGAACCGAAGCTTCATTGTGTTTATCTGTGCGAGCGTCTGTATTTCTAGGAGAACTACTCCGTGTTGAAAAGCGGGAACTAGGTTTTTCCTAGTACCATCAATACTTAATATCCTCATTCTTAAACCCTTAATTTGAAAGGAAAACAACAGTAAAGAAAGGACTCAACCGAGTGTGAAATAAAAGTAATGGATGTTTGTCTGGTGAGAAATGTCGAGGGAAGAAATTTACTGTTCAGGGCTTTGTGAAAAGTTGCTCTCGGGGGAACATTACGTTTTTTCGGTCCTTTCTTTCTTTTCCCCGAAGGTATTACTTTGTTGTTCTCATCCACCGGCACGACAATTGTCAACATTACGTCATATTGCTTTCTTGATTTAACCCTTGTACCGCAGTAAAGTCATGTACATGTACGTATTCTATGAAACTATTCATGAGTATGGTTATTATTTAAATGTCTTTCTTAAGGTTTAAGCATCTCATGAATCAGTCATTAGTGGCATTGTAAAATATGCCAATGGGGACATTGGAAAGGGAGTCATGGTGACTCTTCATTAATAGATAAACTGCCATGTAGAGAATATAGCAAAGACCACTCTGTACCCACTTCAGAGGATAAAATTAGACCGAAAACAAAATTACAACAAGGTGCTAAGCAACATTATAGTAGTATTGCTAACTAGTTATATGGTACAGGTTTTTTTTCCGAAAAATTTCTTTATTAGAAACATAACATAACAACTGAGCATAGCCCATCAAGTTAATTTACATTAATACAGTAACTACAGTTTGTAGAGGTAATAGCCCAATGGCAACTACTCTATATGATCACTTCAAGCACTTGTCACATTGTCACGCCACAAGATCGACAGGTTTCGTTCTATCCAGACGTCGGATGACGTTGCTGTTGTCTAATAATCGTAGAGCTTCTGGGTTCATATGTTGATGAAGCCTCTGCTCGTGTTTAGCGGCAAAAAGTTTGATCACCTCACTGACTGGTTCTATCTTGTCCCGATGGAGGTCGTCATTACGATTTAACCCTTGTACCGCAGTAAAGTCATGTACATATACGTATTCTATGAAACTATTCATGAGTATGGTTATTATTTAAATGTCTTTCTTAAGGTTTAAGCATCTCATGAACTACCCATTAGTGGCATTGTAAAAGATGCCAATGGGTACATTGGAAAGGGAGTCATGGTGACTCTTCATTAATAGATAAACTGCCATACAGGGCATCATTTGCAGATCTGAAGGGCAAAGGGTGTAGCAATGCATGTAGAGAATATAGCAAAGACCACTCTGTACCCACTTCAGGGAATACAATTACACCGAAAAAAAATTACAATAAGGTGATAAGCAACATTATAGTAGTATTGCTAACTAGTTGTATGGTTCAGGTGACTAAACCGAAGCTATGGCTCGGTGCCCATACGCGTGCATATACAGAAATATAACAGCTCAGAGTCAATATGGGATGACCTACTGCGGGGAGGTCCAGACAACCCTGGAGGCCCATAAGATCCAAACTAGCCTCCAGAAAGTTTTTGATGGACCGAATATCATTACACCTTCCATCATTAGCTGCCGCACTAAGCAGCAGTCAGGGGTCAGGTATAGGATCTCACTTTCATCCCTTATTAGAAGTTGAGTTACAGAAGAGTAAATAGATCACAAATCCTGAAGGACGTCGTGTAGGACGTCGTGTAGAAAAATTTGTCTGCGACCCATCTATTGACCCTGATACAACTCAATTTGCAAAAACATGGAAGAATGCTTTCAACTTTCTGTAACTATAACTGCAACTTGCAAAAAAAATGAAAGGGTGCTTTTCAACATGCAAAAAGAGCAATTCCATCTGGTATTTTTTTTTAATTTCCAGAAGCACAATAATTACATTTTGAACAAAAAAATTCATAAATGATCTAGCAAGAAAGAAAATATTCTGTAAGTCCAGAAAGTACAATTATTATATGGAAACTAATCCCCTATATGGGCACTGCCCGTGTTAGGGAGATGAGTCTCACCTCAAGCTTCAATAATACACGATATTTCATAGTTATAAAGTAATACTCGATGCTACAAAATGCAGTAATTATTCACAAGTACATAAACATGAAAAATAAATGTACACTTCACTTATATTTTTTAAACCTTTAAATTTCTTACACTAAATACAATTCCCAAAAATCATCCAACAAAATGGGCGCCAAGTTTTTTCTGTAACGAGCCCTCCCCCCGAAGGATCTCCAGTTTTAAAGGGCAGTTGAACACTCTCACACCCCTCGCTTGGAATGAATTGTACCCGAAAGTGGTGCGAAAGAAAAAAACCTTCATTCTACTGGAGATCCCGCTAGTGGAGACAGGATAAGTGAGCCTGGAGAAGCTATTTTCCTTTATGATCTGTTTTACACAGTACATATCAACAAGCGAATCGAATTTGAGGATCTTCATTTGCTTAAATATAGGTCCTGTGTGCTCTAGAAATCTCTTCTTAGCTATAATTCGTATTATTCGTTTTTGGGTGATGACAATGGGTACTAGAGAACTGGAATAGGCACAACCCCAAGTACGTATACCATAAGTCAATACCGATTGCACAAGAGCATAATAGAGCATTTCCAGGATAGTCGATGATAATATGTTTTTTATCCTGGCGAATACATATATTAATTTCCGTATTCTTGTGTTAGCAACAGTTATTTGTTTTCCCCACTTAACACGGCTGTCGAAAACTACCCCCAAATACGTCACCTCCTCAGTTCTCGTTATTGTTGGGCATCTCGTGCAATGAGTCGTGATACATGAATCGGTGTAAATGAATCTGCATACTCTGAGATGGTTCAGTCATTGAGGTTAGGTGAAAAGGAAGCCATTTAGTCTTATTCAAATTTATCGTCAATTTGTCATTAGAAGGTTATGGTTTAGAAGTATGGTTTAAATAACCTCATCCCTGCTCAAACCATATGGAATTGGCTCCTTTTGCATGATGAAAAGGATTTTCCGTTCATCTATATTAGTACAGTTGAAATGATAATACTATATTTTGCACCATAAGATCATCCACATTTTCTCGTTTCATCCTTTCTTTTGTGAGCTTCGTTGTAAAAAAATGCTCATTTTTTATCCTTCAGATGATTGCGTGCAATGACCTATATGTAGCAACCGTAGGTTGGTATCAAGAGAACACACATTCTGTGAATCCCAAATCGTGTGTATTGAGTACGACAAAGTGGTGACGGAATGCCTATTTGCCCCTTCCAAGAGCGGAGGCGATAGTGCCCGCAACACCCTGATGATTTCGCTGAAGCTATAAGGCCTCAAGTTTAAGCTCAGACGTAGCAGTTTCATTATTTAGGAAGGGGGAACTGTCCATATCCATCACAAGAAACATTTATTTTTTATTTTCTTTCGTATTTATTTCCCACATTCGAGTAAGTTCGTAAGTATTACAAAAAAGTTATAAAACTCAAAACAGAATACACATTCAAAATATAAAATAAGAATATAATTGACAATATAATTCTCAATCCATTCACAAAACGGAAACAATCTCACAAAGAAAAAAGGTAGATAATAAAAAACAAACAAAATTAAAGTCCTATTCATAATCTATTTCGCCCTTAATTAACCGATTTGACACCACTGATTTAAAATTCGTTTGCAATGCCTTGATTTTAATTTCTGTGTGTAAAATATTGGATGGTTTAACCCCAATATAATAATAGCAACTTTGCCCAAGGGATGAGAATACCCTAGGCAAACTGGGAATGCCCAACTCCTTGGATCTTGTTGGGAAGCTATGTACTGCTACTTTAAATTTACATTCCTTGTTCAGCTGGAGGATGGATGCCTTGATATAAAGTTGCCGTATCGTACAAAAATTCAGCTTAAGAAATAAAGGGCACGTATGTTCATAAAATGATTTACCTAACATGGCTCTAACGATGGTTTTTGTGCTCTATAGAGAGGAAGAATATAGGAATATTGATAAATTAAATAAGAATTGATTGATTCGAATGATTAATTGAATGAATCAATGATTGAAAATGATTAAACGCCAATTTATAACTACCTTAGGAATGATTTCTCCGTTAAAACTGTTCTCCGACGATGCGCTCGGGTCCCTCCCTTTGATCGGCGGAAGACGCTCCGCCGCCCTCGACCTGCTGTACGTCCTCGTCACTGCAGCTAGCGCTTTAGACGGAAGGACCGGCAAAGCATCCTCAATGGATTTATGCTGAATCAGAGCCAAAAAGTTATATTAAGATGAGACTTTTACGTAATCAGATTATACACAAAATATTCTGTACCTAAGAAGATGCATAAGGGTGATTCCAATTTTACGGGACAATCGCTGTCCTTCATTGATAAATAATTTTCTGTTCAACTTTTTCCAAAAATTATTTTTGTAGATTTTATGTGGTAACTAGGCCTACTCATGGATCTCATAAAGTTCGGCTACTCTTCATTGTACTTGCCGGTAATTGATCGAAATGTACCTCTAATCTCATTGTCATGGTCTGTCCGTGAGTCAGAATTTGAACTTAATCCGAAATTGTATCCGCTCAAAGTACGTTTTACCGGAAATATTTTAACTAGTATTTTTTTAGGATTAGTTACTGGATGTTAGTGCGCTTACAAGTGGGACTAACTTTTAGATAGTCGGTACGAATCAAGTGCTCAAAGTTTGTCCCAAACCTTCTGTCTCATTGTCATGGGTTTGAAGGAAATCATCGTAGCTCTCTCAAATGAGGGCATTTTTTGGCAATTCAAAGTTTTTTCAGCGTTGGTAACCCTGCCCTTTGAGGAAACACCATGCTTCCGCCATTTCTATACAGTTGGGGCTCAAAAATGAAGTTAGTCGTTTGTAAAACAGGTGTGTACGTTTCATACTTCTCATTGTTATGGGTTTGAAAATCACTCTTAATCAATCTTATTGATTCGTTTAGCATTCATTTTGGGATAGAGATGTAAAAACTCTATTTAATGCAAGTTTCAATTTCTATAAGTGTTCATTAGACTCCTAATTGCAGAAGGTTAATGTTGATTTCTCATTGTCGTGGCGATTTTAAACTTCATTGTTGTGGCTACACAAAAGCCGTCACGGCTGTTTGAAACAATTTTTTTTTTCAAGTTTGGTATTTGATACTAAATAAATACTAATATTAAAATGTGAAACTTGTTCTAGCACAAAGTCAGGAAAAACTGAAACCAGATATCTGTCTCATTCAACCTTACCTACACATCGTTTACGTAATTCTATCGTTATTTGGTTGACAAAGCTCATTGTCATGGATACCTATAAAATTTTAAAACCTGAATTTAGAGGAAACAAACGAAAATCATGCATGCTTGTACATCACTATACCATTAGAGTAACATCTAGATTGTATAATTAAAAAATCATAAATTTAGGAGAACAAAATTTTTTAGTCAAAATCAAAACCTCGATTGTCCCGTTAAATGGAATCACCCATAATTAAGTAAGAATTTAATGAATTTGAACGACACTTTCTGAGCTTTAAAAGCGTGAGCCTGCAAATATTGAAGAGTGTGAGCTTTTTTTCACTTCCACACATCATGAAGTTGTTTAATATTCCATCATCAAAATTCCAAATTTCCAGAAGTTCCGCATTCTGACCATCAATACTTCCGTAGAGCAAATAATACCGTTACTAAAGTGATATAAAGGTTTTTCCATTTAGCAATAAGTGAGGAATCTATATTGAAATACCTATCCAACCCAATTTGTCCGTTTATTAACATCAGCGGTTGAATCGAAGATAAATGAAGATTAGAATGTACAACTGCCTTGGTAAAATACGAGCAATTATTTTCTCTTAAAATAAGGTAGAGTGAAATGTGATCTATTTGTAAGTAGAATACAGCCTATGCGATAATTAAATTACTTTGATCTTTAGGTTGTACGGTGGAAACAAAATTTTGCTCTTGTGTCTTCATAACTAAATAAATCTACTCAAACAATATTATCTCACATTACGTTTGTTTGTCGGAAAATTAAGACAAAAGGAGGTACCGTACGTGTTTACCTAATTTATGATGTTATGTGTGTTTATAAAGACGATTATCTTGTGGAAACAGATTAATTACGTATTTATTGTTGGAGGGAATACTTAGAGTAAGCAGGAGAGGCTCACATATAATCAAAAACGAACTCCCTCCACTAGACTGTTTGCTTTTGTTTCTCGAGAGAAGTGGTTACATCGCTGTACGTTCATGTTAGATATCTGATATGTAGCAAGTACGTTAGATTTCACAGTGAAGAGAGGAGTTCCTGTAGAAAAATGTATGCACAGTATCGGCTTGAGAGTTTGACCACCCAAGTTCCAATAAGAGTGAGTTAGCAACATCACTTCTACCTTGTGATGAATGCAGTTAGTCCCTCCCCTTCTCGATCCTTGAAACTGCTACTCCTGAGCATTAATCTAACTAATTTTTGCTTCAGGGTGTTGCATCTACTTTGGGTGTTTCAGGCACAATCGCCTCAGCCCTTGAAAGGAGCAGCTACTCATTCCACGGCCCCCATGTGCACCCTCCCTGTGCGAAAGCACATATCACCACAGCGGATATGCCCGGTCCATATGGAACGGTGTGAGAATCAATCTCCAATAGTGTATGGTCACCAAACATGCTACAAGACTCAGGTGTCAGCATCGTTTCATCATTCCTGTTCCGCAGAACTGATAACCACAGAAAACGTGTTCGGTTTTTATACTCAAGGATAGAGATATAATAAAAATAGGTATCCATACTGTGTGCTTGATAGTTTGGCCACCCAAGTTGCTATAAGAATGAGTTGGAAACATCTTTTACTTCGTGATGAATGTGGTTAGTCCCTCCCTCTTCTCGACCGTTGAAACTGCTACTCCTAAGCATTAATCTGACGCAGTTTGGGTTCAGGGATATCCTTTGGGTGTTGCAGGCACAATCGCCTTAGCCCTTGGAAGGAGCAACTACTCATCAGAACAGATCAGCAAAGCGGTATGCTCGGTCCATATTGAAGGGTGGAACTCTTACAGAAACAGGTGTGCTTAATCAATCTCCAATACTGCATGATCACCAAACCGGCTGCAAGACTCAGGTGTCAGCATCATTTCATCATTCTCGAGCCGCAGAACTAATAACCACAAAAAATATGATGAAGTTTTATACTCAGAGGTTGGGCTCCTACAAAAATAGGTATCCTTGCTCTCTACATAGGTGTTTGGTTTCCTAACCTGCTAAAAGTTGAGTTGGCATCATTACTGCCAGCTTTGTGATTATCATTTCCCTCCGTTTGTTCTTTAAGCCACATGGTTAATCAATAGAAGTAACAATGTAAGCTATAAAATCCCTTATAAATACACTAGAACAAGATATACGTAACACTGAAGTTTTGTCGTGGGTTGTACAACTATGCACGATTGAGTGGGCCTGATGTAGTCGGATGCCATATATTGTAGAGTGGTTATCATACGGAAACAAACTACACTTATTCTCCTGTAGAATGCTTGGTACCCCAAGCAGGTCCTGGAGTTGTTGGCGTACTTATTCTTAGATCTCCTTGTTAAACCTCCGATTTTTAGATATCATTGAAGTATTCCTGCTAATCATCAAGGAAATAATACCTGTCTAAGTAATTGCCGTGAAAAGCATTCGTTATCCCCTTCAAAACCATCATTAACCTGGAGAATCAGTTTCTTGTCTGACGAGCTGAACCCAAATGGCCCTTGAAACTTTTTTTCTCAAGGGAAGCCCCGACCAGGAGTTCCCAACCAAATTGTTTAATTCAAGGGGGCGGCTAACGACTGCTCCCCTTGGAAGATCTTGCCGAAACTTGCTGGAATGAGGGCCACATCGATAACACGCAACTTTGAAAGGACTTGTCAAACGGGCCCTGTTTTTGACAGCTCATACCGCGAACGGTCAACCTATTGTTCCGTACTGTTTAACAGCCGAGTGCCCGTCTCCAAGGCGTTTCATAGTTCAACTTGTTGAGATTAGGCTCGTCCACTAAATCTTCGATTAAGAGGGAGAATTTTTTAGTCACTACGTTCAAATTTAAAAATCACGTGCTCATTTATTCGAAGTGCGCAGTGCTCTGAAAGACCGATCGAATCAAGTGTCAAAACAGTCATCATATCCAACGCCAAACTATTCCAGCACGATTTTCTTCAAATCAACTCTCCGTCACAAACATCTTGTGGCAGGTCACAGACCCCACTTCAAATTTCCAGTTTGTAATTTTGGTTTACTATATTCAATAATCAACCCTTGTAATCGACCAAGAAAAACAATTCTTACCCCCTAAAAATTTGTTGGTTTACGTTACAAGACACGTAGATTCAGAAAATCGTCTGGTGTGGAACACTTACACAAACATGGGATTGCGCTTTATTAATGATTAATAAAGCACACGAGTTTTTCGAACACTTTCGTTATGGATTTGACCAGCAGAAAACTCCCAGAAGCGTTCAGGTCTGCTCGAGGGCTGCAATACAGCTGGAAATACAGGAACGGGGAGCGGAGTAGCACACTTTCAACCGCGATGCACCAAAACGCTCTAAAATTTCTGACATCAGACCCCAACGTTTATGAAGGGGGGTTAACAGAATAAGTATTTCTAGATTTTCCAAATCCTTGCATTGTTCAAATTGAAAAGCATCATAATGTACTTCGTGCGCATTAATATGAGACGATTCAATGGAGCTCGCCTATGTAACCGATCCAGAATTTCCTCGAAACCCAACCCTCAATTGCTGCATACTGCAAAATGGCATCACCAATATGTACCTACCGTATTGGTGACGGTGGAAGTCTCACATCCTGAAAAACTTGAGAAAAAGCCTAATGAGGATCATTTCAATAGGCCATAAACTGTACCAAACATGGACAACGAATTTGGAGGCATCTTAGCTTTGTTTGAGCTGTTGCTATTCCTGCTGCTAGATAAGTCAAGCAAGTTCATGCTGTCCAAAAGCCTGCCTGGTCAAGATAGGGTAATGTGCGAATCATGCTGCCATGTTTATCATGAAACAAACGATAAATTTTCGCCGACACCATACTTTTTTGGTTTTGAATTTCCTATATCCCATTTCGTGATCTTTCCTCAGAGTTTTGGCAATTTTGACGAGTGATTAATTAATTCTGCCATGAGTTCCTAGCTTATTCGTGATATTCCAAGATTTTTAATCGTTCCGAGAGTTATATTAGTCCAGCCAATGATCCTGGTTGATACCGACTAATTTTATTCCCTCCAACAGTTCAACAGAAAGTGCGTTTCAACTTTTTTGGATCGAGGATCGGCTGTTTTATAGGTACTTGACGAATGATTCCACGGAAAACATAAGGAGAATATAAAAATCAATTCGTTGTATTTTTTCCCAAGAACCAAATCACTACTTCTCAATTGCTTCTCACCTTTGTCCTTACACTTCTGTTTTGAGGGCTTCTTATCTTCGGCAACCCGAGAGGCATCGTGGGCTCTGAATTGGATTTGAGGGCCTTTTTTTCCACTTCTGTTAGGAAACCTTTCCAGGAAAAAAGAAAACTAAGCTGATTGTTCCTGTATTCGAAGTACGGAAAAGGTACCAAGTGGGGTAATCAACACCTACTCTTTCATCGCTTATTTTACTAACATGGAAAGATGAAATTGTTTAGCATAAATCTTATAAAAGGAAGAAATGTATTTTATTGCAGAAAGCTGTGGGTTATGTTTTATGCCAAAACCATGAATGTGCCAAAAATTGATTTTTGAGTTAGGCATCACTTACGAAAGATATAGACCCCCTCCAGCAGATGAAAATAGATCCAGGGGGGTCAGGTGTTTATTTAACGGCTTAACAGGCAGAACTCAATCCATGAATGTATTTAGTACCTTTCCTTGGTCACCCCATAACCATGAATGTACACATTAATTATTTTGGTTTATTATTCAATAATAAACCATTGTAATCGATCTTGAAAAAAAATTCTAACCCCCCTGAAAATTTCATGGTTTACGTTTCAAAGGGTGTAGAATCCGAATCTGCAATAAAATTTTTCCGTCCGTCCGCCGTACGACATACACGATTTCTCCCAAACGGCTGGAGCAAAAGATCTGAAATTTTCAGGAAAGATCAGTTTTGGTACGAAAACACCCCCATTCTTGAGCCAGCTCTCTCACTCAATTTAAAGTGCCCTTTAAGGGCTGTCAAAGTTTTGTAAAATCCCTAAAAACCTCAAAACAAGTCGAATCGGCCTAAACATTTACCTATTTGAAGAACATACCATTTAATCGAATGAGCCCTTCCCCACGTCCGTAGGTCAAACCATTCCCGATGTATTTATGAAGCCAACATTTGCATTTTTTGGTTTATTATTGTTTGTTTGTAACCCAGTGATGCCGATAGCGTCGAGTTGTAGTGAATGTGGATACTGGAGTGATAGCCGATGTTGATACTTGTAGTTTATTGCCGATACACGGGTTGAAGCATTCTGATATGCATGAAACGCTGATGATATATAGGTAAATATTATTCAATATTATTAGTGGGGTAAATAAGTATTCTTTCTCTGGGAAGTTTTAACGCAATACGAGTGTAGAATCCGAATCTACAATAAAAAATTGTCCGTCCGTCCGCCGTACGCACGATTTCTCGCAAACGGCTGAAGCAAAAAAGCTGAAATTTTCAGGAAAAATCCATGTTGGTCCGGCGACGCCCCGATTCTTGAGCCAGCTCTCTCACTTAATTTAAAGTGCCGTTTAAGGGTTGTCAAAGTTTTGTAAAATCCCTAAAAACCTCAAAAAAAAGTCAAGGTGGCCCAAATTTGGAAGAACTTTCCATGAGGAATCGAATGAGCCCTTCCCCAGGTCCGTAGCTCAAACCATTCCCGATGTATGGCCCGATTTATGGTGCCAACATTCGCGTTATTTTGGTTTATTATTGTTTTTGTGTTGATGCCAGTAACCTAGTGACGTAGTGATGTAGTGACGTAGTAATGTGGATACTGGAGTGAACTCCTAAAAGGCTTTGTAGCCGATACACGGGTTGAAGCATTCTGATAACCATAAAAAACGCTGCAAATTCTTTCACTGGGGTTTATTATTCAATTGGCTTGCGTTCATGATTTGAATTTCTACAAACTTTGGAGTGTGCGTGTTTCACAGGTGATAGAGCGGTGATTGAATTTCAGGAGATATGCATAGAGCACGTAAATCTGTTCTCAACCAAAATACCTATTTGGATTGATCAGTTGATCATATTTGTGTGCCTCCTGAAATTCAATAATCGCTCTATCACCTGTGAAACACGCACACTCCAAAGCTTAGTAGAAAAATTGAAGGCTTTAAATACTTTCACATAAGAACGGGATTCATGACAATGAGGTAAAGGCGGCGAGTACGGTAACCGTTACCTGCCGGCCTTGAATAGAAGTCAAATGTGGTTTTCAAGAGGTAATGACCTCAACACCGAAAAACTCTTCGTGTTCCAAAAATATTTCAGATACATCTGAACACACTCGATTTTTGGATTCTACTCATCTTGAAACGTTAAACAACACATTTTGAGGAGGGGTGCAGTGGGGCTTATTTGTGTTTGTTGGTCGGGTATAAAGGTTCATTTTGGAAAAGAATACACCAAAATTAGTTGTGAGAAAAGTAGGCGGCCTTGTTTCTCTCGTACAAAACGTTAAACAAAGGAAGAACATTATGTCAAAATCAGAAGAGTACCTTACTGTGTAATGACAGATGAAACATGTTTTGAAACATTCATCAGTTTTTCACTAAAATCAACTTAGGAAATATTATTCCACTAGTTCTGAGGAAACCACATTTTACGAATAAATCCATCACTCATATATCTTTATAAATCACTATCTCTAAATATATTTCAAGTTTCACTGATCCCATCACAAATCCATAAGTCTAAACATATTCTTTCAATATGTACCTTTCCCTTTGCATGTCGGGCACATTGTCAGACTTGCCTTGACTTCCTCTCCACCCCCGGCTCGTGTTTCTTGTTTGCTCGCGGTTTCGTAATCTGACATGATTGCATTTCTTTCATCACGGTCCTAGTTCTTGGTTGAGGATTGTCAAACTCGAACTGATGTTAGATGGAATTATTACGATGAATCTCGCCTCTTTATCAAAAACGACCTCAGTTACACGAGACTCCAAACAGAACCGAAAGACGAATTTCATTTAGGAGTAAAAATTTAGATAAGACAGGGTGGGATATTAAAAAATTCTGGTTGAAGCTTGGCATTACTAGTTTCCAGAGGAAAGAAAACCAATGTGTTTTAGTTATCGCTCTGGAGACGAGAAGGATCATTTTTGTTTATATTAAAAAAAGAAGTTCTAATGGATTGTGGGGCTTGGAATTCATTGTACGCAATTATATTTTAAAATATCTACGTAGTGATATATTTTACGAAGGGAATGAGAACAAATGCTGATGCAAAGCCCTACCTCTTTGTGTGCTTTGGGGATTGGTGAAAAGGGAAGATTCGAAGGGCTTATCATGGAAGCTTTTTCACATTTGAATGCCTGGCGGGAAAGACGTTGGATTTTACATATGCAAAAATTTTGCAGGAGGCTGGTAACCGGTAAACGAATTTATTAAAAAACCTAATCAACGCCAAAGAGAACATCCAACGTTCTTCCATTGATTCTATTTTCCCTAGTCAAGATTTTAATACTACTTACTAAACAAAATTGTAAGTATCTACCATTTTTATTCTCATTTTTCGGTACAAGGTACTTAATTGATATTCCAATCTTTTTTTTACCCCCCCCCCCCCTCACACTTATGGCATTTAAAAAAGAAAAAATTATAAGTATCTACCTATGTTTATTCTAGTATTTACTTTCTTTGGATTCCAATCGGTTTATGTACCCCCTCTACTCCCACCGTTCAAAGAAGTTCAAAGTATAGTAACAGATATCAAACTGCAACATAGGTAGGAACTCAAGAAAAGTTTATTACAACATTAAAACTGAAATAAAAAGTGAAAAAATGGTTACAAAAGTGCATGAAATCACTTATTTTTTAAACTGTAGGAAGGTTTTCATAAAACGATCTATGTTCACAATCAGCTAGATACTTGCACATGTCCACCAGTTCAGCCTTTTTTTCTCTGGAAATAGGCAATGGAGATGAATAAAGAAGTGGCAACAACGAAGAGCAACAACACGCGTTCCAGTGTTGCCAGCAAGCGCGCTTTCACATCCAACGTTATTCCATTAGAAAAAGTGACCAGTTTGTTCCTTTCTACCGAAATTAGAGCGATCTATTGGAATCTCTGACAACTAAAAACGGCAGAAATACGTGACTGAAAACACAACCAACGTTATTCCATCGAAAAAAGAAATTCGAAAATATCTAACATCCAACGTTTTTCCCGCCAAGCGTTCATTTATACCCTGAGAAACTTATCAAGAAAAACAAAACGTAAACGCAACTGTCCAATCGGTTTTGCTGTATGTATGATATCATTCAATCCCTTCAGACGTGTATGAATCGACGTCCACAAAGAATTCTGGGGTTTGGTGGACGGAAACGCAACACCAGAAAGAGTGGTGGAACACAACAACCCAGTACAGAAATTATCTACAAAAATGCATACATCTGGAAATGAGAAGAAGGAAATAGGGCACAGGATAATGAAGCAGTGCGATTGAAAAATTAGTTCAAAACTGAGCCCCTAGAGAGAACGAAAGCAAGGAAGGCATAGGGGAACAAGGCGTAGATTTACTGAAAGAGATAGAACCGAATTGGTAAAGTGTGGCAAGAAGCTTGGAGGATTGCCGCCCAAAGAGACAAACGTCTGTGGACACCATTGTGAACATTTTTGTGGACACCTCTCATTATGCATTAGTTGAAGGACATAAGTCGTATAGGTCAATAGTGCATTTTAATTGGGAAAATCGTATGACATTTTCAAAGATACTCATTAACTGCTAATTGATTCAGCTGAAAGAATCCAACAGATTTACAAGACGTTTACATCACGAATTATAAAATAAATGAGGAGAATGGAAGAGAAACTGGTCTCCAGACAGTTTCGTTCCTCACAAATCCATAGTTCACTCTGCGTAAGCGTTCCACCCTCGATTGTCTCATGAGAAATGAGTTCAAAATGTGAAAAGTTGACAAGAAATGACAATTTGATTATCAAATATCTGTCGTATCATTAGTAGCTCCTGCGTATGCGTCAATCTCAGATCCTTGTAGCAAAAATGACCTCTACAGTTTTCGTTCCATTTCAATTATTTTTTCAGAAATTGTACTATTCAAGGTGTAGATCCCATCCATTGGTTGCTTGACATCTATCAATCATCATTCCCACTTTAGCCAAATGAGTAATTCCGTCATTTCATGCTCTGTCCTATTGTATGTATCTCTCTCTTTCCCTAACCATAAAGCTTGTGATGGATATGGTTAGTTGGCCCCTTCCCGATTTTAGAATCGGACGCCTGCAAGCGTATGGGTCATCCTCTGAGCGTGGCGGAGCATAATAATGCATCCACCTGCTCGGAAGGGGCAACTATACCTTTCCATCACCCTCACAAGCTCGCTAAGCAATCTTTCAAGAGAAGCCTACGGCTCATACAACCAACCAGCATATTATGCATTATGTTGTAAATTACACAAGTATATGCACACTTGTAATTCTAATTTCATTTTAAGTAATGATATTCCACCTTCCCCAAAGAGGTTCCTTAGTCGATTAGAAACTAAAATAGCCTCAAGTTTCACTTATGTAACCACAGAAAACGAGTTTTTACTTGGCATTTCAACCTTTCATTTACGTTTTTAGTCGTTTCGCTGTCATTCCAGCTCTTATCTGCAAAGCTAATAATATATTAACGAATTTATGTGTAAAATCTTACAAAAGTAGTAAAATCTTACAAAAATTTTAAGCTAGTGTTTTTTATTATTTTTGTATTGTTTAGTCAATCATTGTATGGTTCCTTGCCGAAATCATTTGGCAACAAAATCGGTGGAATATTTCTCTCGTCGATAGCACTCCTGAAAAGAGTACCAAAATATTGCAAGACAGTATCCATTTTAATGGAATGAGTCAACACTCGTCACAATAAAAATTGATTAAATCTTTGAACGACAATTAGATATTGATTAATTATTAAATTTATTTATTATTATTGATCAATCACGACCAAGATTTCCTTCTTGGCAGGAGAGACGCTTATTTTCCTTGCTGAAGCTCACGCGCTCTTGGGTGGCCGCAGAGCTCAATTCTGTGAATGAAGTATCTGATCG
Organism: Creontiades dilutus; assembly: GCA_031894815.1. Taxonomy (NCBI): domain Eukaryota; kingdom Metazoa; phylum Arthropoda; class Insecta; order Hemiptera; family Miridae; genus Creontiades; species Creontiades dilutus. The sequence goes on along the minus strand of JAVIWC010002790.1, from coordinate 189,095 downwards.
CGTCCGAAGGCCACGTCAATTCCAGCTGATCCTGGAAATATTTCAGTGTCCTTACTTTGTCCTCTTTCTGCCTGAATTCTGCCATTCTGTTGAGGAGATCAAAGAATCTATGAGTGTCATATGGACAAACCAGGAGATGTAATGAAGTTGGTTGATTTGGGATTGTTTTGGGCATTTCCACTTGTTGCCACCTCAACATCATGAATACATAAATTACGGTGACTTAAACTTTACATCTAACGTACCTACCAAGCCTAAAAGTTGTACACTTCAATACAATAACAATTTGGCATATACGCGAAGAAGATAACATCTAGATCCTGCTAATTTCGTTGTAATTGATTGGGCATCTTCAAATCTGAAATCAGTTGCTGCAGATGTGCTCTTTATCAAAGAGGTGATGGAATGATTTGCCCCTTGCAAGGGATCAGGCGATAAGATTGCAACACACAGAGGAAAAACCCCCCTGAAAAACCTGCAGGCTTACGGTTAGGCTTGGCAGTTTCAAGTACCATGAAGTGGGAACCGTCCATAGACCAGTAGACTGAATTGATAAAATGGTTAGAGATTGTGCAGGTTAGCTCTTAGCTGATGTCCTAAATACGAGTATCTAAGATGGTGAAGTCTATTGGATTGAAGATAACCCTACCATTGCTGCATATCATGGTATGTGCCTCTACAAAAATTAATTGTAGCCCTATTTAGCATATTTGTATGAAAACTCATACTGTTTAGTTTGCAATCATGCATTTTGACCAATTTTTGACTCATTTACATCTGTAATGTTTCAATAAGTGAAGAAGCTATACCACATCATAATCTAGACATTTGAAAAAAGGAATCCCACCTCTCCTCCTCTAAGCACAAAGGGCAAGGCGTATCGGTGGGTACAGTGTCTGCATCAATCATGTGCTTTCTCTTTGCGATTTCGGCTAAAGCCCTCGCTCGTTTTCTGGGATCTTTTGGTATGACCACAACGTGCTGTCCAAACTTGTTGTATATGAACGGACTCTCGTACAATCTTTGGTTGACTTTCTTGTACACCAAGATGGCTTTCTGTATGATTTTCTCCACGCGCATCATAGCGTGGCCGAAAATGTCGACGTTTTTCCTCCAGTTGGGGTACAAGCGGAGGATGAAGTACAAATCGGTGTTGTTGAACATGTCCGATATCCTGTCTAAATAGTATTCCTGAAAATAACGAAAGTGTGAGCGATTGATATACTCGTAATAATTCAAGAGGACTAAAAAGGGTTTTAAGGCAGAATCCGAGCGATTCTGGTTCACAATTATATCAGAACCTACTTTCGAGGGTAATACTTTAGGTTCCAAAGAGTATTTTCAAGCAAAGGTATATTGATAAAAGAGCAAGCCATCACGTCTACATTAACGCTACTAACTCTCTCTCCCTCTCGCAGTGATTGGAGCGCTGGTGCCTACATACCGCTTTAGTTAAATTAAAATTAGTATCTAATTTTTCTAATTTAAAAAAAATGATCATTAATCTTGAACAAATGGGGAATTTGAGAAAAATGATTTTTTTTTAAATTCAGTCAGGAAGTGGGAGAGAAAAATGAAATTTGAAGTCAAAAATGAAAATAATAAAAGTACGAAATGAACGAGGAAGCATATTTCCACAAAAAATACGCAAACGCTTGCAGACCGGTTTCGGTTGTTACACCTCCATCAGTACAGTACAGATTGAAGAAGTGATTGGATATGCTCCTTTTGCATAACCAAGAGAGAAACGTGCCCTCTGATTGGGCCGTAATTTAGAAAGGGCGTGGAGTAAAAGTGAAAGGTAAGTAGGGTGGTGAAAGGACAAATTCACAAAAACATGTCAATTAGTGGAGAACGCCTAATTAAACTTACTTCATTACACCATTAACTGAAGTTCGCAATTTGTTGATTTTCTGGATTTCAAGAGATTCAACGGTATCTAATTTTGGACGTTGTTCTTTCGTCTTTTTTTTTTTTTTTTTAATAGACTTTCTCGTCAATTTTGTATTTTTATTTAAGATGGATTTCCAGTATTTCGCCGCATCAACCTTACGTTAATGTAAATTCAATAATATTAAGCCTAAATAAACCAATAGCGCTAGGCACCTCCCCAGGGGCAAGCCCTCTGGACCCCCAGATGCTTACTGCTTTGAGCCTGCGGCTGAAATTCAAAAAACATGGTACATGCTTTAGCCATGCTATTTTAGCGGTTTCCTTATCGTTAATTTCTTATCATTCTGCTGGTTTCAATCTGCTATTTTCGTGTCTGCTATTTCGGCTTTACCTATGTGATGGATGTGCCCTAATGTTACTGATCTCCGTGGTCTACTGACTAAAATATATCTACCGTAATGATGCTGTTAGACTGATTATGTAAATGAGGACTCCCAGCTCAGGTTCTCGCAGAACTATAAAGGACTATAGCGCTTATGATGACTCGCCAGTAACTTCCATAAAAGAGGTACATTATTCTCATCTTATAACTAGTTTAAAGGCCCTGCTACGCAGGTTAAAAAGAAATAGGTGAATAAAACAATGAGGGAGTATAAAAACAATACGCAAAGTCAAAAAATCGTATATTCCAAGTCCCCGAGGAGGGGAGCACGACGGTTGCCCTGGGAGACGCTCCGCCCCGCTAGAGCCCTCTTCCATTCACTGTCGGGGTCGGGGGGTTCTGGGGGTGAAGTCCCCCTGATGAAAAACGGATATACCTACTCTGATACTTTCATCTTCATATATACGATATTATAAGATAGATAGATAGATGAGACAGATAAGATAAGACGTGTTCCACTTCCGCGTGACATTTTTAGCATATTCCATGCTGAACAAAAACACAATGATAATTCGGTAATTATCACCTTCAAAAATGTTTTGTAACTTTCGTCAGCTCTCGCCATATTTAGCTTGTTCTCTAACTGAGCCAATTCTCCCTGCAGTGCAGTCAGAGAGTCCTTGTTCTTTTTCGCGTGCACGACGAACTTCCGTCCTTCGTTGGAAATTTTCGTTTTCATCTGGTTGGCGAGAAAATTCTCTTTTTCGGCTTTCGTCGCTTTCGCGAGCATGTACGTCATGATATGTACGTACCTGAAAGTTCACAAAAAAATCTTCATAAAATAACAAAGTTGGAACCAGTTTGTTTTTTTATGACTGGCAGGGCTCAAATCGTATTATGTTAGTTCAAAGAATTATATTTTGAGAGTGTAGCGTTTACCTGGACAGCAAACAGTCGAATAAAAGTTAGGAAACTAACCCTACCAGCTGTACTCTTTCCCACTCCATTACTCGTACTGTAGGCTGTGTATCAAATGAAACAACGTTCGCCAGTACTAATACTCACATGAAAACAAACAGTACAATGAATTAATTTAGTCATACAGATTTTGCTTTTCTATGCAATAAAATCAAGTTGTAAAGGAAAGAGCAGTGGTGGAAATATGTGCTCCTGTGCATATTGGTAGTTGAAAATTGAACTTGGCTAAGAAAAGCACATTTTTGTCTCACGTTCCCTTCGTGGTTGTCCCTCACGGTCTTGGTGCACCCCCGGGCTTTCAGACCAGGCGCCGAAACAGCTATGGCAGCCGACACAGATATTCTGTAAAAACTTCCCCTCATCATTTCGCTCCGTCAAAATTGCAAGCTGTTTCCATATATTGCCGGTCAAAACACATGATTTTGCTAATCTGGCGGATCATATCCAAAGAGAGAACACAGACTACGAAAGCAATGCAGGTAACTGAAATAAAGGCGTATTTTTTTGGGCAGGAATAACTAAGTAGGGTTCAATATGAAAGCTGTAAGCAGAGTTTTATGAGTTTATTAAGTTCAAATGAGAAGATGGGTGAAAAAATGTAGCTGGAAGCTACAGTGCCACCAAACAGGCGTTTTGTATGATTAGCCAATTTTGAGGGGTGGAGGAATCTTTTCAATGGCTTCCGCTAACTTCAGTGATTGGAGGAGAAAACCTGAAACTTCATTTGACATCAACCTTAGACTTAATGCCACTAAATTTTTTGCCATATCCTTCCACCGATCACATCAGCTCATCTCAGAGCCACCAAACAGGCGTTTTGTATGATTAGCCAATTTTGAGGGGTGGAGGAATCTCTTCAATGGCTTCCGCTATCTTCAGTGACTGGAGGAGAAAACCTGAAACTTCATTTGACATCAACCTTAGACTTAATGCCACTAAATGTTTTGCCATATCCTTCCACCGATCACATCACCTCATCTCACACCCATACCACATTGAGGGTCATCAGCTCAACCGTGTAATGATAGCTAAGGACCTTGAATTCTGTTCAGCCACGACATCTCGTTCTCCGCCCATATCGATTCAGTGGTCTGCAGTGCAATGCGTGCATTGGGTTACCTCAAGAGGAATACCACTGAGTTTGGCAGTTTACCAGCTTTGATAACCCTCTACTCAACATTGGTCAGGCCTATATTGGACTACAGTTCTATCGTTTGGTCCCGGCATTACCAAATACGCAAGGACCAGCTTGAGAGGGTTCATAGAAGGTTTTTGCGATATATTGGGTGGAAAATGCAGATATCATGCAATGGCTACAACGCCCGGGCTGTGGCCGACCGTTGCAATCTTGTCACCCTGGAGACACGTCGCAGAATGTTCTTCTTCAACCTGATTAACGGCAACATCGACTGTGTCGGAAATCCAGCTTAAAGTCCCCACTTTTTACCAGAAGCCCGCCTACGTTTCATGTCAACTTTGCATCAACCACCTTCGAAATCAACCGCTCTATAGAATACCTCACCTAGCCAATACCTTACTGCAAAACAACCCGGCTCTTGACTTTTTCTCCAACCAATCAATTAACTCCTTCCGTACCGAAATTATTAACATTTTTCACCTCCAACAGAGGCAACAGTTGTAATATTATATAAATTTTGTGATTGTGCGTTAGCCCGTTTTGTAAATAAATAGATGTATACTCTGAGAAATCTCAGCACATCAAGTTCTGGGCTTTCAATGTGCTTTCGCTATCCAACTATATAGATTCGTGGAGTTGAGAGGGGTTTTGGGAAACGGGATTCGGTGAAAGGGCATTTGGGGCATAGAAACCAAATTCAATACTTGACTTCTCCGTTAAGTCCTTAATAGAACAATAGGCAGCGATCTGGAGGATTGAGTTTCCAACGCCTTCCCTCGGAATAACAGGAGATTATCTATCCCTCACGCGTTTCTATGATGAAGAGTGGTCTACACGATGCATTCGTTGACAGATACATTAGTAGGATTGTTTTCCTCATGAACGTAGAACTGAAATTAGAGTCAAAACTTCACTGAAGATGGAATGAAACCCCCAAGAAAGCGTAATTTTCAATCTCCGTCAAGAGTATGTTTTTGTGCTTCCGAAACAGCCTGTTGGTACCAGAAATAATGTTTTCACTTTTGCCAGATGAAAGAAGGGCGTTCACGAAAAATTTCCACTAATGCAGCAAGTTCAAACACTCCACTCGCTTTTTACGTTTTCGACTATTTTGAACAACTTTTCGAATGCTATGTCTCATTAATGTGAGTCTGCAAATTCTTGTAACAAGCTTAATTTCTAGTTTTCAATCGGCATCTATAAATTTCTCAAGTTTCTAATGCGTGAGTTAGACTGCAGATGGTTTCTTGCTCATAAATCAATACTTCACATTGCAAATGTTCAAACAAAACAAGCATAATTTTCTTACGACCTAGTTGTCTGATCTTGATCCAATTCGATTGGTTGTTGAGAGAAGACAATTGAATTATCTCTTACCGAATCTAACGTGATTGTTCTTGCAATAGCTGCTGCGCAAGGGCATCAACCTCACATCCTTATTATACGCATTTCTTCTACAGTTTTGGTCCAATTTAGACACTTCTAGGAGACATTTACGATTGTACAGTTTAGGGTATGGAGGATACCCAATGAATTACATCGTTGCCTACCTATTGGTAGCTTTTGCGCATGCAAAAAACATTACATCTAACATGCGAATTGGTATCACATTAGGTACTGTATTGTCGTAAAAAACCATTTACTTTATCTTGAATTTTGTAACGTCTGACACCCTTTTGGTTTATTATTCAATAATAAACCATTGTAATCACTCTTGAAAAAAAATTCTAACCCCCCTGAAAATTTCATGGTTTACGTTTCAAAGGGTGTAGAATCTGAATCTGCAATAAAAATTTTTCCGTCCATCCGCCCGTACGAACGATTTCTCCCAAACAGCAGTAAAAAAGCTGAAATTTTCAGGAAAAATCCATGTTGGTCCGACAACGCCCCAATTCTTTAGCCAGCACTCTCACTTGATTTAAAGTGCCCTTTAAGGGTTGTCAAAGTTTTGTAAAATCCCTAAACACCTCAAAAAAAGTCGAGGCGGCCTAAATTTGGACTCTTTTTGAAGAACTTTCCATGAGGAATCGAATGAGCGCTTCCCCAGGTTCGTAGCTCAAACCATTCCCGATATACGGCCCGATTTATGGTGCCAACGTTTGCGGTTTTTTGGTTTATTATTGTTTATGTTTTCATCGCAGTAACCTAGTGATGTAGTGATGTATGTGGATACTGGAGTGAACTCCTAAAAGGCTATGTAGCCGATACACGGGTTGAAGCATTCTGATATGCATGAAACGCTGCAAATTCTTTCACTAGGGTTTGTTATTCAATTGGCTTGCGTTCATGATGCGAATTTCTACTAAGCTTTGGAGTGTGCGTGTTTCACAGGTGATAGAGTGATTATTGAATTTCAGGAGGCACACAAATATGATCAATTGAACAATCCAAATAGGTATTTTGGTTGAGTACAGATTTACGTGCTCTATGCATATCTCCTGAAATTCAATAATCGCTCTATCACCTGTGAAACATCATTCAAATCATGAACGCAAGCCAATTGAATAATAAACCCCAGTGAAAGAATTTGCAGCGTTTTAAAATCTACTTTAAATTGCCCTAATAAAGTGTTCTTTGATTGTCGAAACCATTTGATCGAGAAACCACTAAACGATTTTATAACAGCAGTTTCTGAAAAGTATCCGAACATCAGTATCCATCTCTCAAAAACACCTCTGGAGGTTATCTCACAAGAACATCCACAAGATAAGCTGTCGACAGTATAGAGATATATCTCTAGCATATATATATGCTATTCCCTTGAGACATTTAAGATGGAGTCTGACATTGTCTGATTCTTCCCCCTTAAACTTTTATAAAGTCATATCCGAAAAGATTATTGAGATATAAAATGGTAATTGACAGAATTTTTCAGACGGATGATATTATTCCACACTTCTCTTAATCCAAATGTTACTCAAGAGTCGGATGTATCCAATTACTGCATTTAAAAGGATTGAAATTGTAAGTTCAACTTTCCGTCAATTCGCAAGATTCTCTCTCTTGTTTGAAACGGTTAAGGTTATCAGTAATTCATTATTGCATCATTATTACAATCTAAAATAAGTATAATAATGACCGACGTCTTCCGTTAACATTTCTCTAACTAAATGAACAGTTCGAAAGAGAAAATACATTTATAATTGAATGACAGACCCTTGAGTTACGTTTTCCCAGTGAAACAATCACTTCTTTTGAAGATGTCCGGTGTTTAATTGGCAACGACTGGTTAATTTCAACAGTGAGATTCTCTCTTTCAACAACTCGTTTGATTAGGTAATGAATTCAATTGTACTCGTCAATTTTGAGACAAAATATCTTTTATTACTATCGTGAAAAATTACGTAGAAATTTCAATAATTGTTTTCAACACTACAGAAAAGCTGATAAGGTAACGGCACCGGTAGTGGCCACTGCTCCAGTAGTGGCCATTTTAAAGTTTATATTTGAGAAATAAGGATTCCCGGTCTCCTAGTGGCTTCAAACTTGCAGGAGGTACATGTCATCTTGTAGTCAGAGGTTGAACTAGGAGTGCGCAGAGCATCATTGGAAATTGTGGTAAACTTCTCAATATGACCGTCCCTAGTTTCCTCGTTTGTTGGGCTGTATCCTAGAGCTTCTACTGGATAGAATCAATTTTGTTCATCTGGTATTGAATTTAATGGTATTAAACACGTAAGGAGGGCAAAATGTCAAGTGGCCACTACTGAGACATGCACGTGGCCACTACTGGAAATTTCGTAATTTGATGTGGCCACTACTAGATCAAAATAAAGGTGTGAGAAAAAATTAATAAAAATAGAAAAAATTGTTCTTTTGATAGTTTTAGGCAATGGATATGTTAAGGAAGAGTCGGGCTAATTCTAAATGAGTCCTGAAGCAAGTCAGTACTACTGTTGGCCCACAATTGTCAAAACTAAAGAAAAAAATTCTTAACTGTGGCCACTACCGGTACCGTTACCTTACCTGAGGTAACTTATTTATATGGCCCTACGGAGAAATTAAGTCTTTAAATTTTAATTAGTTGGAAATGGAATGGATATGTGATAATTTAAATGGAAACTTGAAAGGTTTAAAAAAAAGCCAATGAGATACGTAGTAGCAAATACCATATTTATTGGCAAATAATTATCTGTTTTCTTATGCCCGAGTTCTCTACCTTCTTATACCTTTCGTTAATCTTTATTAAAACCTAGGTTTTTGACACCCCCCTGAGGTTTTCTAGACTTTTGTTCCCATTCAATGAATTTGAGTTGTGAGTAGGAGGAACCATAGATCTATTGTAGATGCCTTTCAATTCTTAGAATGAATTAACTTTCCTTCAAGTGAAGCTTTAAATTTCAAGGGAAGCGGGTAGAGTTATTTCGTATTCCCAAACATCGATAGTCAGCCGATTATCGATAGTCCTATCGATAGTGTGAAACCATCGATATATCGATAGTCCTATCGATAGTGTGAAAATATCGATAGTCCTATCGACTATCGTCCTTCCCTATTGTCTGCTCCCTTATAACCAATGGGAACGGCAGACAGGGCTTAACTTCTCGGCTAAAGGGACTTAGAAATGGCTGATTTCAATACTCATGAATCTTGTTTTTTTTTCTGAAAGGGGTACGACTTTAGAGAGCTTTAAGGGTTGTCTGCCGGCATATAACCTATGGAAACTTAGCAGCAGACTGGACTTCACTTCTGGGCTTGCGGGACTTAGAAAGCTTACTTAGGGACTTGAAAAAATCGGAATGAATACAGTGAAGTTGTCTGCAGTTATCAACTGGGAATTCACCAGCAGACAAGTGTTGAGGTGGTTGCACGTCTGAACTATTTTATTATTATGATAGCCCAGACCTTCCCAGACAACCTTCAAAGCTATCTATATTCATTCCTGCCATTTCGTATTCCATTGGATTTGGCATGGCAGACCAAAATTGATTCTCTCAGTGGATGGGATATTATGGTTTTATACATGCGACACAATGAAATCAGTCACGGTTTTGACCCTGAACTCATGGACTATACGATTAAGTTTAACTCACTCTTGAGTGCACTCCTGATATATCGTTCCCACGTCGACGGGATTGAGGCTTTTCCCCCAAAATAGCGACGCCACCGGGATGTAGTGCTGGTACATCAGGTCGAACTTCTCCTTGAGTTCTTTCTCCATCGCGTCGAGAACTTCAGGCGACACGTCCCCTCCTTTGGAGCCCTTGATGATCCTCCTCATTCCCTTTTGCGTGAAGAACATGGCTTTCACGCCTTCCCTGCGGACAAGCTCTTTTTACTGTTATAAGCCCAACGAAGCAACAACGAAATCCCCTTTAGACCTGTATCTTTTCAGGGAGAACTTGTGATGGATATGGTTAGTTGGCCCCTTCCCGATTTTAGAATCTGTCGCCTTGGGAGATGAATCGGACGCCTGCAAGCGTCTGGATCATCCTCTGAGCGTGGCGGAGCATATTAATGCATCCACCTCCTCGGAAGGGGCAACTATACCATTCCATCACCTCACAAACTGGATGTCAAGATTGAAATCGTATCGTTATACATTACATACATTGCTGGGGACGCATTTAATAAATTTGATTATATGACCAGAAGAAGCATCGCAATTAGCCTAAACAAATTTTAGGATGTGATGTCAAGGTACACTTCTGAGTTAACCTTTGCGCGATGCAAACAATCCTCTCAGCCCTTGAAAAAGCAACTGTCATCACATCTGTATTTTAAATTTAATCTAATTTTTTTCAATTACGTGCAAGCTCAATTACAACATTAAAGGTCACCTGAACAGAATATTGACTCCCTGCAGGTCACTCAGTTCAAAGGGGTCAGTGGAAAAGTTATAATCCGTGATTGAATGCAAGTTTACTCCGCTATTCACTTTGTGAATGAATGGGACAATGAGTACCTCCTTAGATTAGTACTTCTGAATAAAACAATGATAGGTTCTGAAACGAGGTCATTTTCCGAGTCCTCATGAATAAATTTTATTTGAATAGTAGAATCTGCTGTAAAGGAACGGCGATCTGCGGGTTGTTAGGTGGGGGGAGTGAACGGTTATCTTGAGCCAAGACTCCTCAGCAAGAGACGTTTGCGACCTGCAGGTCTCGAACTTCGCTTGCCACGAAAAGTTCGCAACTGTCTGAGTAGTTGGAATGTCGGCCACGGGGAGCCATTCTGTCACAAACGTCTTGTGATGAACTGCAGGTCTTCCTTCGACAGGTCATTTGGGACAAGTTCACTTGGAAGAGAAGGTCTTTGAGACTAGGTCACTCACTCACTACCCACCTCTATGCTAAACCTGAGAGTAAACTTGAAGCTCTTACACTTCACAGTTATCCTCCGCGTGATACAAACAATCCTCTCAGCCCTTGAAAAAGCAACTGTCATCACATCTGTATTTTAAATTTAATCTAATTTTTTTCAATTACGTCCAAGCTCAATTACAACATTAAAGTCAGTGATACAGAATGTTGCGTATGGTATAATAATACTAAGGGAGGGGAAAAACAATAATATAATTGGCTAGAAAATCAAAGATCAAAATGAATTTAAAAAAAGAAATACAAGCACCATCAAAGGAAGAAAAAGGACTTCAATAAAAAGTCGCATCAGGAGTATTAGAGATTTTAAATTTCAATTTGAAGAGCGAGTCGTTATATGGTAGCAGACCGTGATAGAGAACCGGTAGTGTTGGAAATGAACCTCAAAACGGCAAAGCTAGATGGAATGACTCATTTTGGTTTATTATTCAATAATAAACCATTGTAATCAATCCGGAAAAAATTCTAACCCCCCTGAAAATTTCATCGTTTCAAAATCGAATCCGAATCTAATAAAAATTTTCCGTTCCGCCGTACGCCGTACGCACGAAATCTCCGAAACGGATGGAGCAAAAAATCTGAAATTTTCAGAAAAATCCATCTTGGTCAGACACACAGACGACACTTGAGTATGTCTCACTCAATTTAAAGTGCTTACTAAGCTTCGGAGTGTGCGTGTTTTACAGGTGATAGAGCGATTATTGAATTTCAGGAGATATGCATAGACCACGTAAATCGGTTCTCATCCAAAACATCTATTTGGATTGATCAGTTGATGATATTTGTGTGCCTCCTCTACATCTGTCTACCTTTGGCTACATCGTTTAAATTTGGATTTGGGGAAGTTTTAACGCAATACGGTGCAAAAGAGGAATTGACAAATTATACCGTCAAAGTTTTTAATGTGACTTCACTAAAAAAACGTCAAATTCTTTCAATGGGTTTATTATTCAATTAGAGATGATTTGAATTTCTACTAAGCTTTGTCGTGTTTGAAGAGCGATTATTGAATTTCAGTCGTTATATGGTAGCAGACCGTGATAGAGAACCGGTAGTGTTGGAAATGAGCCTCAAAACGGCAAAGCTAGATGGAATGAGCTCCGACTTTTTTCAACGATATCCCACCAAGGATAACGCACCTGTCGTAGACTTTCTTCAAATGTTCCAAAACGTCTCGAACTTCTTCCCTATTCTGCTTTCGCTTGTCGATTATTCTTTGAACGCTCTCCATGGCGAGTTCTCTCGTCTTCAAAGCCAGCACGGCCTGCTGCAGTATGTCCAACATGTACTTTTTTCCCAGCGCTAAGTTGGACAGACAGATTCCCACTGATTTCATGTAGTTGAGCCGTAGCGACATCATTCTCGCAATCTGAAAGGGAATCAACCAAGTTATCTGTTACAAATCATTGCCAAGAAGCGTCAAATAAATATGAAATATGATTAGAAAATGTAACGTGATAGGAAAATTTTATAACGATTAATGAACCAGTTTGAGAAAACCGTACTTGAAAGAATATTATATTTCGGTGAAAACTTCATTGAATATACATATATTTAGAAATCGTTTCAAAATGCTTCAAAGCTAACGAATTGTAGAAATGTTCGGAAAATTTATTTGTTGCCACTGCAATTGCTTCATTTCCTTTGAAAACTCTTCCATTCGGTCCACACGACTGGTGTCCATTTAGTATTGATGGATCTTTCAATTCTTGGGAGAGGGACCTATCCGGGAATTCAATTGATGTCCTCGAATGGTTATAATACACAAGAATAACACGGTTGCAAACACTATGACAATAGTCGAAAGTACGTTTTGTCACAAATCGCCCGAGTAGCCGAGAGCATTGACGCGGACGGACGCCGAAAACCATTGTTTGCCTTATCCACGTTGTCCCGGCGCAAGGAAAACAGTTGATTCTCCCTGTAAGAGGTCCATCCATATTCATGCGAGTGCCCCCGCGCTTCCCTACCGCAAAACACTAGACCGGAGACTTCTAAGGATCCTATTATTAGCTGACAAAAGCTAAGTTCCTGACAAAAGGCGAACGGATTCATTTCGAAGCTGGTTCGCCGTCGAGTTGCGACTTCGTCAACGCGGAGCCCTTTCAGTAGAAAGTTGGAGGTTAATTGAGTCGAATGAATAGAGTCTTGAGGCCTGCACACATACTTAAAGTATGATTACTTAAGCTAGCTGTCCGGTGGACACAGAGTCGGCCGAAAAGAGGAAAATTCGCGCGAACTGTTCGCCTCCTTTCAAACAAACTCTTTTAAATGAGACCCTGTTAGCGTTGCGTTCGTGCGAAATAATTGGGAAACAAACTGTTTTAATTCGCTACGCGTTTGGCCTGACGTCTCGCGAATAAACACATGCAGTGGACGCGCCCTCATTTAAAACAGCGTATGTGAAATTAGGCAAACCGTTTGCTTGATTGCGTGCTTCAGGCCTCCGTTCTTAATCAAGTCCTGGAGTGGAGTTTCTTCAATGTTCATTCTGCAATTATCACAAAGTATTTCTATTTGCATTGATTTGTTTCAATTGATGTTTCCGATAAAGACAACGGATTTGGCCTCACTTCTGCCGAACGCAGGGAAGCATGGTGTTCATGCAACAAATTGATAACGAGTGCCCTCTTAAATCAAGATTCCCACTTGCCTTTTGAGTTACTCAACATAGCTGGCTGATCCGGTTCGGTTTCGTCTCAGTTTGTCTAACGTCTGTCTAAATATACAGACAATGTCTAAATGTCTAAATAGACAGTCAAATGACTGTCTATTAGCTGATAGTTGATCCCTTGTCCAACCCGAAATTGAGACAAACGGGACAAACAGTGGAAAACAGCAACTCAAGATTTGTGATCCTAATCCTAATCCTCAAGTGAGAATCCTAATCCGCCCGGATTTTTAGTCTTGCAGGATCTGCACCTCCAACTCGCTAATCCTGCAAGATCCTTCATCTGCCTAACAACGCAAATTAATTACTTAATAATTGATCTATTTTTAAGTAATTAGTAGGTGGAAACGTGAATGGATGGACGACATTCAGATGGACACAAATACCTTCTATTAATCTACTGATGTGATCGCAGCTCCCGACATAGACTGTGGTATTCGCCAAACTCTTCTATCTTTTCATTGATTGGGTGCACCCAATGCCGTCTATTTTTGTCATCTAATAAAACTAGTAAAAGTAGAGCTTCTTCTTCATCAGAGTCACCAGAAGTTATAGCTTTATGAGAACATTAGAAGAACCAGGAATTATTGTTATAGCAGCGAACCGCTTGTACACAGTACACACTTGGAGTACACTATCACAATGCTGGGTCGCAGGCCAAAATAACGCGCAACATAACGCGATGTGTTTGAAGTAGCTATATCGCCAAACGTCGGGGAGAACGCGCGTTCCCTGAGCGCCTCGTTATAACGCGTCCTTTGTGATCCGGCCTTTAAGGGTATCCATAAGGTTGACTACTATGTTAGTTATACGATATGTAATCCATTTACATTCTAGAAAAAAACTGCACCTATCGAAAATATCTCCAAGCCACCAAACATTTTGGTTCTTCTTCGTGGTTTCTAAAGGCAAGAGATTATTAAGCCTTATTCCGGGCAATGCTTTTCGGGAGGCAATTCGGCCTACACAACGGTTATTTTAAATTCAAGTCTCTCCGAAATTCCACCAACTTGTAAGAAATCCCTCGTCGTCAAGAAATTAATTCCGGCGGTTTCCATTTCATACGTCCCACATTCTGTTCAAGTTTCAAAACCAATTATTTTAATACCCTCGTGCCTACAGAATTGAAACTGATTTTATTAACTTCGTCCTGGCAAATATCATCAGCCCGTGTTTCTCGAACGTCAAAAACACGTTTTTGTGGCTGTGGAAACTCTACTCAGCCTGTATGAAAATTGCAGAGTTGGGTTAAGAAAAATTAAGTTCTAAGGACAACTGGTTGACTTCTCTACTGAACTATATAACTTTTATTAATTACACAGTAAAAATTTAACAGATATAAAGACGAAAGGAATTGTTGATATTTCGAAAGAAAATAGTCAAAAAATAGAAGAGAAGTTTTTTTTTTTTTTTAAATAGTTTATTTATTGGGTCGATTCATAAATAACTTCCGCCTAAGTAATGCGTCCCTTTGATCACTGTTTGTACACAATGGGAGTTCCTCCGCTGAGGGATTTTGCTTCCGAGTCTACCAAGGTAGCTGAAGCATTGTTTTCACTTTCGGAATGTGAAAATTTTTTTGTCTTCAAAATCAAAATATCCACTCGCATTTTGCGTTTATAGACCTTTCTGAACAATTTTGGTTCCGTGTCTGTCTGTGTGTCTGTCGTCTGTCAGCAAATCGCTTGTTACGGGCAAAACTACACGAAGTTGTAGACCGATTTTGATGAAATTTTCAGGGATTGTGTGGGTTGGGAGTAGATGGTCCCCTATAAGTTTCATGAACACCCCCGATCAATAGTAGCCTCTGCGCATGCGAAACGTTGAAATCCAGGAAGATTGTTACATTAATCGTTAATGCCAAAACTTAATTAAGAGTGACTGAGGGTCCGTGTTGCTTTACTGGCCGCGGTTCTGATTCGTTTATCGATGAACTGCGGTTGTTCATCCGTTAAGTTTCAGTTGTTGGGCTCTTCCAACATACGAGCTTTTTTATTGATCTTCTGTGCGCTTTTTACAAATCAATTGATAAATGCGCATACGTTATTGACAATCAGCAGCGCCCTGGTATCTGTATAAATGACTGTTTTCGGGAAGTGAAATTTATGTCATTCATGGACAATATTTACCATATTTTTTAGGATTTTAGAGGTAAAAAATGGTCCTCTTGAGTAATCAATGAGAAAATAAAGTTTTTTACGTTAGACTAATACAAACAATTCCGTGATATTGAACCATCATTGAACGAACAATCGCATATATTTTATTTTTAAACGAAAAGATAATGTCAATTTATCATCATTATTTTCAATCCAAACATAATTTGTCATACTGGAAAAGGGGTTTATATTTTTTAGTATCGATGGTCCGTTTCATTTTCATCCAAACTTGCTCCATTATGTTGGTAGGATTGTTTTCACATCTCTATAATTAGAAAACGATTTCACGTGTGATTTTTCTATTTTTCTCTAGTCACGGTTTATGAAGGTTAAATATTGTCATTTTCCGAAATTTAAGGTCTTTTTTTCTTTTTTTTTTTTTGCAAGAGTTTACAGTTTTTTATAGTTTTTCAATATAAGAAGTTTTGAGAGTTTAAATGACCACTTTTTTTCCGTCCTATGTTCAAGAATATGAATATTATCTATAGCAAAACTAGTGAATCGGTATCATCTATAGGTGCTAGATTAGTTATAAAAATGTATGAAAAGATGTTCTGTGGAAGAAGGGGATAAGAAAATTGCATTCCCTGGGAAAAGGGGTTATAACATGTTTTCGAATTTCTCCAATCTAGACAAAACTATGAAGCTTATTGATATACAAACTTATTTTCTTTCTTTATGAATAGTCTTTCAAGTCAAATTAAATGTGGATGATGTCAAGGGTAGCCAGCGGAATACAGTGCAGCATTAGAAAAACTTTGATGGACGATATCTCGAAACACTTTTTTGGATTATAACTAGGCTTGCCATACGTCCCGGTTCGACCGGGACAGTCCCGGTATTTTGCCGTTGTCCCGGCGTCCCGGCCGGTTTTGCACATGTCCCGGTTTAAGTTTATAACTTTGTTAGCTCATGGTTTAACACTTGAATCGGCAGTGGTAGCAAGTACACGTGGTACCGCCTTTTTAAGAGAGCATGATCATATATCAGAACTAAATATAAAAATTAAAAGTCAAATATTTTGTGCTTGGAAGAGGTGGGAGGCAGCATGTTGCTTGCATGTAGGCTTAGGCAGTGCTTATCCTAGTGGCCACGTAGCTTATCCTACGTTTTTAAGTATAGAAATGGTAAAAAACGCAGATTTGAATGGATTATTTTATAAAATTTTCCGGGGGAAGACCCCCGAACCCCCCGGTGCCCCGGTTTGGCCATCTAAAATTATGGCAAGCCTAATTATAACCCCTTCTTCCAGCAAAGTCCTCAATTTTCTTCAATGTGCAGACAGACAGAATTGCGATTTGATCACAATCTTTATCTACGTTATTGAAAGATTTAAACGAAGCAAAATTGTCCTACCTCACGTCGTAGGCTTCCAACTTTCGATAAGATGGCATTTTTCTGTCTATTGGCTTCTTTCAATTCGTTTTCATACTTGGCGATCGTCAATGTGGTCGAAGGCCCTCTTTCGCTCACGATCTTTTTCTGAAAAATAGGAAAATTTAATTAAAAACAATTAATATAGATTTCTAATTAAATTAATTCGAGTTTCTATTTTCTTTATATAGATACATCTCGTGAGTACAACAACTCATGAAATAAGATAAAAATGATTAAATCCAAGTTTTCTTAAAGCTCTACGTATTGTTAAACGAAGATTAAGTTAGAGACAACGCTATTTTCTATCATGGTTCCTTATCTCACTTCCTACTCATGGATCCATCTGTACGTAACAACACAAATTTTCTCGGAACATTACTCGTACAATTGAAGAATGCAGAGGAAAAACCGGGAAAAGCTAATTTTTCTGCCAAAAAACCTCATTTTCACTTTTTTAAACAATTTATTTACATTTGGTGGTACCACCATCAAATGAACTTTACAGTAATATAAATACATACAAATGATATGACATGAGATCATATCAAAACTATCCTACGAAAGCTCAAATAAATATAAATAACATTACATTTTGCAATAACAAGATTGACTAGATAGTTAGGTTCAGTTTTGTGTTCTTTGGTGTTAGCTGTGCACTCATAAGAGGTCCTTTTTTTTAGGCGTCGCGATGATCTTGGACGAGGGTCCTCGAGAACCACTGTTATGGTTTTTCAAAAAGTATTTTAAAGAATGCACAATTGATGTTGAAGTATGGGTGAATGTGAACGAAGTATTAAACCCCGAGAAAGAAGATTGTATTGCTAGTTATTGGACTGTCAACTAGCAAGACTCCAAAAATACAATCACATCTTTCTCGGGAGTTTTTTGTGATACCTCCTGGGTTCCTCCCACAGAAATTCTTCAAATAATCAGGCCTGAATATTTCTCTTTCGAAATCGGAAGTTTTGCATTATAAGCTAGCGGGAAGAAATGAAATTCGCCTGGACGAAGCGTTGTTGGAGGTACTTGAGGATCCATTGGTCATCGGTTCTGCTTGCCCACTGACTTCCGCTGTTAGGTACTAGTTCCTGGACGAGGGTTGAAGATCATGAGACAAATCTGGAATATTCCTTTGAAGGTACCCTGAAGAAATACAATCCTTGGGCAGCTTCGATTTTCAGTTCCCCGCCAGGGGTCGTCCTCATTGGAGCTTTAGGTAGGTAACTTGAAGTTCTAGGTCCTCACCAAGGACTAATTTCCACCTTGAAAGGATGTGGCTTGGCCATTCGAGAACATCCAACCAGCCGGCAGTTACTTCCGTCGTTACTTTTGGTTTATTATTCAAAAATAAACCATTGTAATCCCTCTTGAAAAAAAAAATTCAAACCCCCCCCTGAAAATCTCATGGTTTACGTTTCAAAGGGTGTTGAATCCGAATCTGCAATAAAATTTTTCCGTCCGTACGCCGTACGCACGATTTCTCCCAAACGGCTGAAGCAAAAAAGCTGAAATTTTCAGGAAAAATCCATGTTGGTCCGGCGACGCCCCAATTCTTGAGCCAGCTCTCTCACTTAATTTAAAGTGCCCTTTAAGGGTTGTCAAAGTTTTGTAAAATCCCTAAAAACCTCAAAAAAATCAAGGCGGCCTAAATTTGTACTCTTTTTGAAGAACACTCCACGAGGAATCGAATGAGCCCTTCCCCAGGTCCGTAGGTCAAACCATTCCCGATCTATGGCCCGATTTAGGGAGCGAAAATTTGCGTTATTTTGGTTTATTATTGTGTTTGTGTTGCTGTCAGTAACCTAGTGACGTAGTGATGTAGTAATGTAGATACTGGAGTGATCTCCTAAAAGGCTTTGTAGCCGATACACGGGCTAAAGCATTCTGATAACCATAAAAAACGCTGCAAATTCTTCCACTGGGGTTTATTATTCAATTGGCTTGCGTTCATGATTTGAATTTCTACTAAGCTTTGGAGTGTGCGTGTTTCACAGGTGATAGAGCGATTATTGAATTTCAGGAGATATGCATAGAGCACGTAAATCTGTTCTCAATCAAAATACCTATTTGGATTGTTCAGTTGATCATGTTCGTGTGCCTCCTGAAATTCCATCATCACTCTATCACCTGTGAAACACGCACTCCAAAGCTTAGTAGAAATTCAAATCATGAACGCAAGCCAGTTGAAAAATAAACCCCAGTGGAAGAATTTGCAGCGTTTTTGATATGATAATATAGAAAAGGCACTTGAGAGAGGAAAGGCCTTATCGAATGGAGTGGTGGGAGTTTCGAGACAATGTAACCCGGTTTTACCCTTGTAGTGCTCGGAGGATCTGGTTTTTCATCTGCATACCAAACCTTCATTTGATGACTTGATCTCATTGGATAGCGAGCCAGCACCCTTCAAAACATATGAATCCACCGTTAACTCATTTTCGAGGAAAAATCGAGTTAGCAAACTTTATCTTGCATTCTTCAATTACAATGTTCCTAAGCGCCGGCAGAAATAATTTTTTGTGGGCTTCAACTCAAAAATGCCCGATTTTGATTTTCTGCCGCTAGAATGGCGGATATATGGTAAAAATTGTTAGTGAAGATATTTCGTCATCTTTAGGTTTATTAAGCGGTTAAAATGGAGCTTTATGCAGAAAACGCTGCAAATTCTTTCACTACGGTTTATTATTCAATTGGCTTGCGTTCATGATTTGAATTTCTACTAAGCTTTGGAGTGAGCATGTTTCACAGGTGGTAGAGCGATTATTGAATTTCAGGAGGCACACAAATATGATCAACTGATCGATCCAAATAGGCATTTTGGTTGAGAACGGATTTACGTGCTCTATGGATATCTCCTGAAATTCAATAATCGCTCTATCACCTGTGTAACACGCACACTCCAAATCTTGGAAGAAATTCAAATCATGAATGCAAGCCAAATGAATAAAATTGAATAATAAACCCCAGTGAAAGAATCAGCAGCGTTTCATGCATATCAGAATGCTTCAATCCGTGTATCGGCTATAAACCCTTTTAGGAGTTCATTCCAGTATCCACATTCACCACATCTCTAGATTACTGGTATCAAAACAAAAACAATAATAAACCAAAATAACGCAAATATTGGCGTTTTTTTTTTTTCTAGAGCGATTACAATGGTTTACTATTGAATAATTAACCGAAATTGTTAGTGAAGATATTTCGTAATCCTTAGGTTTATTAAGCGGTTAAAATGGAGCTTTATGCAAAAAAATAGAAAGAAATTATAATGAAAGTTTTCGAAAATGGTTCGTTGTTTTGAACACTTACAAGTATAAATTCCCCACTAAAAGGAAATGTATGCTGACTTGGCGTTGACTCGGAGCCCTCAAGCGGATGCCTGAGGTAAACAACATTGATGTTGCTATGGGTGTCGGGGCATGATGAAATACATGGTAACGAGGTAATCGATCTTCGCCTTTTGAGGTATCGCCCTTTTAATATCAGTGAAACTAGGCGAAGGGAGGGGAAGAATACCGGCTACGCATCGAAGAGGCAGAAATAGAGAATATATCATTTTTGATTGCCCTGCTATTCCATCAACCGGATTCTGGCACGTCGTTAAGGGAGCTTTAGCTCCCGCCGATATTGATATAAAAACACCTTTCTTTTCAATTTTAATGAAGTAGTCGAAATTTTACATGACGTGACTTTACAGAGAATCCGACCAAAATACCATCACATCTTCATTTTTGACTGTCCCGGCACTTTCTGGTCGGTATCACCTCGAACAGCCTCTCTCTAGCCTCAAAGGGCCACATCCAGTACCATCCTTATACAGGGTGTCTCACGAGTTATGCACAACGCGATAACTACGTGTTCTACGTGACTCATTTCCGATCAAAAGTGACTATTAGCAATTTTTTTCAAGAGGCCTCGTTTCCAAGCTATTCGCGATTTAAGATTTTTTTTCGTGTTTTCGATCTGATGTCATTAAAAATGTCATAACTCCCTCAGTTTTGGAGATTGTTGTTTGTCTACTACTATCTACTAATCCTTTTTTGGTCACAAAGGTTCTGCTTATCACTACCAGCTACGTTCAATAGCTATAGCGCACCATGATAAATGGAAATATGCAATAAGGAAGCTACGCTGAAGGAAATACAGCGAGGAAAGAGACGAAAGGGGAGAGTTGGTAATGATACGGAAGCCTTATTCGATAAGGGTCGATAGTGTCAACAAAAAGATGAATGCAACTCATCGCAATCAATCGTAAATTAACACAAATAACAGCCGTCTCTCGGCTCTTCGATAATCATGACTTTGGGCCAGACAGTTTAGAAAAACCGTAGGTGTGTGGTTTATGCATCCGACAAAACCAACTCAAATCGTCACTTGAGAGGGCTGGCGTTTTCACGATTCGATTCAGCGAGAAAAATTACGTATATACCGCCTCCAATCTTTTTTCGTCGAGACTTACGAAAAAACCTCAATTTTAACATAAAACACACGTTTTTCTGCATTTAAACACCATTTTCCTTAAAAAAAAATATTTTTAAAAACCAAAACGACTACACCGTTGAAAAGCTGACATTTTGGCGCATGTTTTACCAGGCCTGCACAGTTCTACGTCAAGCATTCATGGGGTTTCTAGGCGAGATAAAAAACAGGCGATTTCAGGATTTTGACAAAACTGTCATTTCGCGCAGCAATCGCACATCTTTAATGCAATAAAAGGTACTGTATGTAAAGGTACACATCCAGCGGTGTCATCATATTTGAGCTATCTTCAAAATTGAGGGAGTTATGGCAGTTTTAATTGACATAAGATCTAAAACACGAAAAAAAATTTGAATAGCAAATAATTCGGAAACGAAGCCTCTTGAAAAAAAAATTGCTAAGAGGCACTTTTGGTCGGAAATAAGTTGTATAACACGTAGTAGTCGGGTTGTGCATAGCTCTTAGGACACGCTGTATATGCTTTTTATGAGCTTAGCTCCTTCTTTCTTCCTATTCCCTGTCTGCTCCATTTGTGTTTGAGAATTCGGGTGTCGTACATGCAGACAGCACTGCAATCCTTGCTGCCAATGAGCATCATAGAAATGACCGTTTCAGGGTTCAACTCCCTATTTCTGCTGTTATCTTTTGCCTGAGGTACTCCCATTATGGTCATACAAAGCTGGTGTATCTTGCATCATTATATCTCATGTGGCAAAAGCTGCATTCTGCCTTGGTTATTTTCCCTATCTTCTTTAGGAATGAACGATGGTACCCATGGCCTATCAGGGACTGGGTCAGGTAATACCCTAACTTCTCAAGCCCATCCACTGCCGCACATTGTCCATTTACCTTTAGGTTCCTGGGTCCATCTTCTCTGCCAATCTTGCAGGCTCCGCTCATCAGCCAAGATGCCATTTGAGGAAGACGACGGAGTCCAAAACAGCTGCACCCGACACCGCTATATCTGTGTTACAGATTCTTAGGCTCTACGCATCTATACCGCATCCATTCTTGCCCTACACTGATGGAAGCACATCCTGGCTCCATACAGCTTAATGGCGTCCTCCACATTGATGTGAAAAACACCAAATACCTCCTTCACTTTGTCACCAACTAATCACAATAATACCAAAATAGATCTTCCTGGTCTCGAAGGATCAAACTAGGCCGTTTCATCAACTTCTCGTTAAACATCCTTACGAAGAGAATATCGTGGATTTTTCAATATTACCCACTTAGATCGATTTATTTACCTTACTCTGACGTCAATTTGGCTTTGGTATAAAGGTTGAGGAAAGTTCAACCGTTTTCAATTAATAGTAAACATGGCTTATAATTTAGGGTTCTTGATATTGGTAGGTTTTTTTTCTCCGAACTTCACCTCTATACCAGGCGGTTAGTTACGTGATGAAACGGAAATTGCACCGTCCATTTTCCTTCCCGACAGTACACAACGGGCTTCGCTGTACGACAAAATATCTACGAAAAATGAGCCCGGAGCCAATAGCATAAAATAATCTACCCCACTTGTATTAATTCATATCAAGTTTCACGATGGGTTTTAAACTCTCTCTCAGCAAAGAGCGAGTTACAGTTCACATTCATCGAACTTAAATTTCAAAGGAGCTCGTCGCCAAAGTTTCAAACATTTTTCCCTAATAAAACATGGAGGTTCTGAGAAATAAAAATACCGTGGCGTTTTAAAAGAGCTTTTGTGAAGCTTTTGAGAAGTAGTTACCTCTACTACTGGTAGATATAGGGATCGTTTCCTAAAATACAGGTAAAATTACAATGAAAATGCTAGGATAGATGCCTTTTTGAAACGAGAGGTACCTCTTTAAACTTCGAGAAATAAAGTTCTCGTACGAATCTTTTCAAAGGTATTGTTTGCATGGAGAGCTACGGACGATGTTGTTTCTCGCTTTTCTCTCCAGTCCATTTAGCATCTAATAATGGCGGGCTATCGTTTATTTCAGATCTTTGTAGCTTGTAACGTTCTCATAATCTCACAATGACACTATCGCTGGTGAACACTGCCGTACACTAGACTCCTGGACCCTTAAACACTCACTTAAACACACAATAAGTTGAATAGATTGGACAGAATATTGATAAGATGAGAACATAAACGTCCAATGCTAATTTAAATTTACTCGTACGATCGGAAATAACTCTCAAATGTTAAGAATATATTATATTCTTAATAATTAAACGAATTCCTCATCCACCATGAGTTTTCAACCATATTGTTTTTAACAGTCAACCTGATTTCATCAGCCCTGCCAGGTTAGTGTGCGTATATTTAGATGGGATGCGTGCAGATCAAATTTGTTTTTACTTGCAAACATTTTAGTCTAACCGTTTACAACGGATCGATTTTGGTTTATTATTAAATAATAAAACATTGTAATCGCTCTTAAAAAAAAAATTCTAACCCCCCCTGAGAATTTCATGGTTTACGTTTCAAAGGGTGTAGAATCCAAATCTGCTATAAAAATTTTTCCGTCCGTCCGTACGTACGTTTTCTCCCAAACGGCAAGAGCAAAAAATCTGAAATTTTCAGGAAAAATCCATGTTGGTCCGACCACGCTCTAATTCTTTAGCCAGCTCTCTCACTTAATTTAAAGTGCCTTTAAGGGTTGTCAATGTTTTGTAAAATCCCTAAAAACCTCCAAAAAAAAACCAAGACGGCCTAAATGTGGACTTTTTTTGAAGAACTTTCCATGATGAATCGAATGAGCCCCTCCCCAGGTCTGTAGCTCAAATTCCCGATGTATGGCATGGTCTTTTGCTTCCAACATTTGCATCCACAATCACTACATCACTAGGTTACTCAGTAACCGTTACTGCGATCAAAACAAACAAGAGTTTTTTTTGTTTTGATCGCAGTAACGTAGTGATGTAGTGAATGTGGATACTGAAGTGAACTCCTAAAAGGGTTTAAGCCGATACACGGGTTGAAGCATTCTGATATGCATGAAACGCTGCAAATTCTTTCACTGGGGTTTATTATTCCATTTCATTTCATTTGGCTTGCATTCATGATTTGAATTTCTACTAAGCTTTGGAGTGTGCGTGTTTCACAGGTGATAGAGCGATTATTGAATTTCAGAAGATATGCATAGAGTACGTAAATCGGTTCTCAACCAAAATACTTATTCGGATTGATCAGTTGATCATATGTGTGTGTCTCCTTTGTGAAACACGCACACTCCAAAGCTTAGTAGAAATTCAAATCGTGAATGCAAGCCAAATTAATGAAATTGAATAATAAACCCCAGTGAAAGAATTTGCAGCGTTTTGAACGACAATTAGCACCAGCATCGTGATATCCCGACAGGTGGGTTCCTCATTCTCGGGAATTCGAGGCAGCTCGTCAAAGGAGAGGATCAAACTTAGAAACTTAGAGAGGGGTTTCGACCAGGTTCGCTACTCCGTCTGATGACAAAACAATGATCAAACTCTCTCTTGTACGACTGTTATGGACGACCAATTACGAGGGTCAAGTGAAAAATAACGTTCCCACATTTTTTTCAGGTGTAAGGTATTTTTTACTGTAATTGAGGAGTACACCATCTGAAAGCTTGTACTTTAAACTATTTTTCTACATAGTCTCGAGATTTTTCTATACATTTTTGCTGACGAGTTATCCAATTTTTAAAACCCTCTACGAAGAACTCCGCCGCCAGGCCGTTGAGGAAGTTTGTGACCGCTTCCTGTACCTCTTCTTCCGATCTGAAGCGTTGTTGCAATTTGGGAAACAAGTGATAGTCGCTGGGAGGAACATCAGGGCTGTAGGGGGCTTGTTGAACCACATTCCAGCCGAATTTCCCGATTAAGGCGCGGGTCTTCCACGAAACATGCGGGCGCTCGTTATCGTGGTGCAGCCTTTGGTCAATCTTCCTCGCCGACGAATTTGAATGGCTCTTTTGAGTTTTTTCAACGTTTCGCAGTATCTGTCCGAATTTATTGTCGTCCCTATAAGCATAAATTCGGTAAGGAAGCGACCCTTCCGGTCCCAGAACACCGTAGCCATCACTTTTCCTGCGTAAAGCGTCTGCTCGAATTTCTTCGGTGGCAGCGATTCGGGATGTTTCCATTGTCGAGATTGCATTTTCGTTTCCGGGGTAACGTAGTAGCACCACGTTAAAACAACACTTGGGTGGACAACGCTTCAGATCGGACGAAGAGGTACAGCAAGCGGTCACAAAGCTCCTCAACGGCCTGGAGGCGGAGTTCTTCGATGATGGTTTTCAACAGTGGATAACTCGTCAGCAAAAATGTATGAAAGAAGTTGAAGAAATAACGCTGCAAAATCTTTCACTGGGGTTTATTATTCAATTGGGTTGCGTTCATGATTTGAATTTCTACTAGGCTTTGGAGTGTGCGTGTTTCATAGAGCGATTATTGAATTTCAGGAGATATGCATGGAGCACGTGAATCTGTTCTCGACCAAAATACCTATTTGGATTGATCAGTTGATCATATTTGTGTGCCTCCTGAAATTCAATAATCGCCCTATCCTGTGAAACACGCACACTCCAAAGCTTAGTAGAAATTCAAATCATGAACGCAAGCCAATTGAATAATAAACCCCAGTGAAAGAATTTGCAGCGTTTTTTTTTGAACCTCAATCCCCCCCCCCCCCTAATGAGGCACACAAATATGTTCAACTGATCAATCCAAATAGGTATTCTTGGTTGAGAACAGATTTACGTGCTCTATGCATATCTCCTGAAATTCAATAATCGCTCTATCCTGTGAAACACGCACACTCCAAAGCTTAGTAGAAATTCAAATCATGAACGCAAGCCAATTGAATAATAAACCTCAGTGAAAGAATTTGCAGCGTTTTTTAAACTGCATTCGAGGAATCCCAGGGATAAAAGACACATTGCTCTTTAAAAAATAATTTAATACCATCAGAAAATGGTTGAAGTTAACCTAATAATCCTACCTTATTATTACCTTTGCGCAATTGAATATAACTTAACACTTTACGCTCTAATAAAGTTACAAAAGCAACAGAAATTAAAATAAAAATCAATAAAATTAAAAAATTAACAATAAAAATTACTATTTGTAATATAAATTACATAAATAAATTCTAAATTTGTTACATTTTTTCTGCCAAAATAGTATTTAAAATAACCAAATTAAAAAAAATTATTCCTAAAATTTGGTCCTCTCGTACTAAAATTTCATATACCTATTTTCGAAAATCAATTATAATATTCAGACCAGTAAAGTTTAAATAAATCAGACTAGCAAAACTGAAAGAAGTCGCGCTCACAATGTGTTCTCAGAATCTATATCTGATATACAGTAAAAATGTATTTATTTTTTAGCAAAATTGATCTATTATTCATTTTGTTGAAGCTCTCTTGAAAATCATTGAAATCATCATTGAAAATAAATCGCAAAGGAATCACCTAAAAGGCAATATCATTGTTGAACGATATAATCTCAACAAAAGCAGGTTAACCTACAAAGTGTGAACAAACATTAACGCGATTACGCGATTGCGACGAAAATCAGACCACGCGGCGTGAGCGTTTGCCGCATGGTGCCGCGCTGTTACGTCTGACACATCCATAGAATCGCATTGTTTGACGGCGCCCACAGATCGCGATGGGCCAGCTCGCTCGCGTTCGTTTTCCACGTAAGCCAAGACACGGCGTGTGGTTGCCCCGACGCCTGCGCCTTCGGCACGCGATTCCTTCATGTACCTAAACAGGCGCGAGCCGCGCCGCCCTGTGGAAGAGTTTTCTCTCAAGAAGCGCGGCGAGGCAAGCGACCCGCGCCGCCCTGTGGAAGAGTTTTCTCTCAAGAAGCGCGGCGAGGCAAGCGACCCGCGCCGCTTGCCTCGCCGCTGACCCAGCGCCCGAGAACCCCGGTTCCAGCTTCAGTTTCGATCACGTCGTGCGACAGTACATGTTCAGTTATTTTCAATGCATTTCTACAATATGGGCATTAACTTTCATGCGTTCGCGCCAACATGACTCACGCTCGCGTAGCTGTCTATTGACCGCCCTTGCTTTTTCAATGGTTATCTTGCTGATTTCTCTACTTTCCATTGCAGTAAAAACAAAAGAACTATAATGCAATTCAAAAAACATATTTTTCATAAAAAATTCTTTACTATTCAAAATAACATAGCCGTTAATTGTCGTTAATAGCTAAAAATAAACTCTTGCGTCGGAAAAAACGCAATTGGCTTGAAAAAGGATTACTTTTAACGTGGTCTATGCATATCTCCTGAAATTCAATAATCGCTCTATCACCTGTAAAACACGCACACTTTGAAGCTTAGTAAGATTCAAATCATGAACGCAAGCCGATTGAATAATAAACCCCAGTGAAAGAATACCTATTTACCCCAGTAATAACATTGAATAATATTTACCTATAAATCTGTTCTCTACCAAAATACCTATTTGGATTGATCAGTTGATCATATTTGTGTGCCTCCTGAAATTCAATGATCGCCTGTAAAACACGCACACTCCAAAGCTTAGTAGAAATTCAAATTGTGAACGCAATCCAATTGGATAATAAACCCCACTGAAAGAATTTGCAGCGTTTTTATTGAACCTCAATACCCCCCCCCCCCCACACACACACACACACATAAAAACATGCGTACGGTTTTCTCTATTTGGGAGAAAATGCTAAATTTCATTAGGCACACAAATATGATCAACTGATCAATCCAAATAGGTATTTTGGTTGAGAACCGATTTAGGTGCTCTATGCATATCTCATGAAATTCAATAATCGCTCTATCACCTGTGAAACACGCACACTCCGAAGCTTAGTAGAAATTCAAATCATGAATGCAAGCCAAATGAATAAAATTGAATAATAAACCCCAGTGAAAGAATTTGCAGCGTTTCATGCATATCAGAATGCTTCAACCCGTGTTTCGGCTACAAATCCTTTTAGGAGTTCACTCCAGTATCCACATTCACTACATCACTAGGTTACTGATTTCAAAACAAAAACAACAATAAACCAAAAAACCGCAAATGTTGGCGGCATAAATCGGGCCATACATCCGGAATGGTTTGAGCTACAGACCTGGGGAGAGGCTCATTCGATTCCTCATGGAATGTGTTTCAAAAACAGTCCAAATTTAGGCCGCCTTGACTTTTTTTGAGGTTTTTAAGGATTTTAAAAAACTTTGACGACCCATAAAGGGCACTTTAAATTAAGTGAGAGAGCTGGCTCAAGAATTGTGGTGTCGTCGGACCAACATGGATTTTTCCTGAAAAGTTAAAATCTTTTGCTCCAGTCGTTTGGGTGAAATCGTGAGTACGGCGTACAGCGGACGGACGGAAAATTTTTTATTGCAGATTTGGATTCAACACCTTTTGAAACGTAAACCATGAAATTTTCAGGGGGGGGGGGGGGGGTAGAATTTTTCTTTTTTTTTCAAGAGCGATTACAATGGTTTATTTGAATAATAAAGCAATAGTTTAAAGTACAAGCTTTCAGATGGTGTACTCCTCGATTAGAATAACAAATACCTTACACCTGAGAAAAATGTGGGAACCTTATTTTTTACTTGACACTCGTACAAATACCTCGATTAGAAAACGAAACATCAGTGAAAGTGACTATCTGGACCCCTGGATTAGAACGAGATGGAACGTTCGTGAATTAACGAACATGAAAATGATGGTCAGGTCGGTCAGGATAAAGCGAATAGAAAAGTTCCATCGCTACGCCTCACCCCCTCTATTCCTGTTTCCCGATCTCTTTCATCAGCAGTTCGAACAACCTCTCGACCCAGAACGTGAGCTTACTATGAAAAGACCATAGAACGTCTGGCAATGTGCTCCTCTGACTGGGCAACCTCGTATTCCGACATGCCCACCTCGTATTCAAACCATTTCATTATAGGTCGATCAAATGTGTTAAAGAGGGCTATAGTACATATTGTAAAGGATATCAGCGCTTTGAATTACCTCGAATTTCGTATAACAATAATTGAACAGAAAAAGGTTATTTCTTGTTTTGTTTGAAGAGAGACCGTTTCGTTTTAAGCCCAATACCCAAGAGCTAAGGTTTCATAGCGTCACAGTATGAAACTGCATGCAATAACACATGTTGTTCCTCCTCTAATGTATTTTAGAGCGAACGGTATGGACCGCTTCTTGTGTCTCAAATTCAAAAGAAACTTCAAAAGTCTTAATATGATCCCAATCAAAGGACTTTTAGGAAATCTACCTTCCTTTCTCCCAGGATTGTGGAGCCATTCCCGGTCATCCAGAAATCGTGGCATCCGCTTTCTAAACCTTGCTCCTCAGACCAAAACTTTAACTTCATACAGTCTCTTTCATTCAGTGGTGTAGGTGTTCGTGATTTAACTATTGGAGATCTTTCGAAGATGTGGGGGCAATGCTAATTCTTCCATTTACTCAAGAAAGCTTAAGTTATACACAGTTGCAGAAGACTTCACGGTACCTAAGTCAACTATGCGATTGACAGTAGCAAGTTCCAATCTCTCTGGCGTTTTTTTTTCCGAAATCCCAAGCTGCCTCTTGAAGATCCAGAATAATTCAGTTTCAAAATGAATTTCTCGTCTGAATGCACTGCTCTGGGATTCCAAACCAAGATATGGCCGTTGAATCATCGCTGCAGCCACTGCCTCAGCTCGCTGATCGGCCCAGATGACCCTAGGCTTGTCGGAACTTAACGATTTTCCTTTTCAGTTTTGGCATGTGCACCTATTGTTGTTTTGGTGTGGGCACCTATTTCATTGAACAATAATTTATCGGAAATAACGTAACGTTCCTTATCTTTTCGAAGAGACAAGTTTTTGATTCAAGTCCAAAACCGAGAACCAAGTTTTCATACCGTGACTACATGAACAAACTAATAACAACTATTTTTCCCATAACACTTGCGATATGGGGAGGTAGTGCAATGGTATAGTTGCCCCTTCCACGAACTAAATGCGGATGATGAACGCAACACTCAGAGGATATCCCAGCGGTCTGGCATATCTCCCGAGGCAGCGGATTCAATAATCGAGAAGGGCAAACTAACCATATCCATCACACTCCCAGGGCTCTGTAAAACGAAAGAGGGGAGGACGGGGGACCTGTATGGAGGAATGGCTAGCATCTATGGGGGAGGCTCGCAGTATAGCAATAGTCAGGGAAGGGGTTGTAATAATCACTCGAGGGTCAATATTTTAGGGCATGTACCCTATGAGGCAATGCCAGGGAATGGGGGCGTCAGTACAGACAAAAATTAAAGGCAGTTGGTCATAACCACGCTCTGCTACCATGTGGAGGAACGGCAAACCTCAGAGGATGTCCCAGACGCTGGAAGGCGCCTGGCATGTCTCCTGAGGCAGTGGATACAATAATCGAGAAGGGCAAACTGACCATATCCATCACACACTATTGAATGAGGTCTGCAATTTTGTAAGTACAGTTTCTTCGGATACGCACCTTATGTTTGTATAATACCGACGCTTGAGTAAAGGTAGTTTGCTCTTTCTTGTTCTTGAGCTCGGCTCTGGTCTCCAGCACTTTGTTCTTGAGAGACGTGTACTCTTCAAACAACTCCTTGATTTCCGCGTCTTTTTTGGCATCCGAGCGCTTGTTGAAGTCCGATAAGACTCTTTTAGCGGCTACGCAGAGCTTGATTTCAAAATGCAAGAAACAGTAGGTAATTAAAAGAAATAGAGCTAAAATCTGCAAATTATTACACTAAGATCTATTAATTCTGAACTGGATAGCTCTCCTGTGTCTAGGTGCTAGAAGTAGCCTATGGTACATATTCTTAATTCGGCGCCTCTATACTATTTAATTGTATACTAAATATCCCAAAGGAGGATTTCCAATTCCACTACCGTTGGTCAACTGTAAACGTTTTAACTTAACCGTAACCATCGTTCCAACTGCATATTTACAAAGACCCACAAATACCAAGACCCACAAAGAAACCCAATATAACAACAGAAATTTAACGAGAAACTCAATCAAAACACCTATCCACGCATCACTTCTCCTCAAGTATAAAATCCTCAAATACTCAATAATGATAATAATAATAACGAACCCTAGGATGCACAATTCCATTGCAATTATTCTATCATCACAATTCACTAAACGAGTTTTACTATGTTTTTCAATCAGGTTCACATTCTTTTTTCTGCCAATCCCCTAGCCAATAGACAGGCTGAACGAAAATGTGAAGATGTCCGAGGATACGATCCACTATACTCCTATCCACTGATAGGAATGCCTATCAGCAACGAACAACGAACATTAGTGTTGTTTTGAAAGTTCCTATATTCTGATTTACCAGTATTTCAGTCCTTTCATTCACCCTCTAGGATGAACAGAAAGTATCGCCTAGAAGTCAGTTCCATCTAGATCTTACTTGTGATTTTTTAGTGTCAATAACATTGGGAAAATAGTTTCGGAGAAAAGCGTCGGATGGTGTAAACGAGTGGAATAATTTTTTTCTTTCGATTTTTGAATTCAACCCACCTTGGAGTGTAAACTAACGGTTTTTGCAATTATTATTATTAATTTATATTCATTATCATTCATTTTGCTGCCGAGTTTACCAGGTTAGCGGAAGCATTGTTTGCACTTTTGGAATGTGAAAATTTTTTTGTCTCCAAAATCAAAAATTTCACTCGCATTTTGCGTTTTTTAGACCTTTCTGAACTTTGGTTCCGTGTCTGTCTGTGTGTCTGTCTGTCTGTCAGCAAATCCTTGTTACGGGCAAAACTACACGAAGTTATCGTCCGATTTTGATGAAATTTTCAGGGATTGTGCGGGTTGGGGTGTAGATGGTCCCCTATAGGTATCATGACCCCCGAATCAATAGTTACGCGCATCCTGAAATCCTTGTTACGCGCATAACTCCGGGAGTTCTTTACCAATTTCGATGAAATTTTCAGGGATTGTTCGATTTGATGTGTAGATGGTCCCCTTTAAGTTTCATGACCCCCGGATTAATAGTAATCTCTGCGCACGCGCAAACGTGAAATCCTTGTTACGCGCATAACTCCGGGAGTTCTTGACCGATTTTGATGAAATTTTCAGGGATTGTTCGGTTTTATTGTACGGTTTGATTTAGTCAATAATAATTTTCAATGATCTATACAGTCATGTTATGGATACGAGGAAGCTATGTGCCACAACCACTTGGCAGACGTTTTTTATATTAACAGATCTTTTTTTTAATTAATTAATTAATTTTTTTATTTTTAGTTTTTCGAGTTTGGGAAAATATGATCAGTGACATTTAGAGGTTGGTAGGATCGGTGGGGGCTTTTCAGGCCGTAGCACAGTGGTTCAGAATTGTCAAAAAGCTCTCAGACAGCTCAAGTATTTCTTCTAAGCACTTCGACCTTTAACATAATAACGGATTTCCAGTTATTATCTCCAAAGGTGGGAATTCAATAATTTATGAAGACGAATCCATGCCATCACAAGGTTGAGCGCATCTTTGTGAACAAAAACTTCCCCTTGAAGTCTGTCCATCTACGTACGGATTTTTCGATGATTCGTTTAATTTTCTAACGGTAGATTAGTGATAATTGGATATTGTAGTACCGTACACCAATGATGAAGGGATTCAATTCAGAAGTATCACACTTTGTCGTTATTGTGAACAGATATTTCCATAGTTGAGGAAAATGTGTGGGAGGGGTATTGTACGAGTATACTACGCTTTCACAGTGACGTATTAGGTGAGTTGGAAATAGGTACCGTTCATTAATGATATCATCAATGTACCACCTACGCTATGATTGCGGTTGAATATGATTGTTTCCCACATCAAAGATGAATATAGATGCAAAATACTCTGTCCTGCCCTTTAGGAGTACTGTCAATTTGTTTAATTAACAACTAATCATTTCTTCTTCTTCAAATGATCAATAGATTTTAAATTTCTTTATTGGGGTGTGCATGACGCAACCAATATTGTACCTAGTGTGTGTAATATTCACACTGTGACACCCTCTCAGACCTGAAGGAGATAATACGTTTTTCGAAAGCTCGGTGATAGATTATTATTTGATTGGCAGGTAATCAAGACGACAGATAAGATGATTGTCTGCAAGAATAAATCAAGAACGCTGAAAATTATTGTATTCAGTCTTATTATTTTAGCATAATTCCCCGTTTATACTGCTCAAACAATCGCGATCGAGCATTTGCCGGTTTTCTTCGAGCACCACTGTTGACACTGCCCGAGCGAAAATAATCAACCAAAACAACTTTTGAACAATGATCATATCAACTGATAAACTTCTAATGGAAGAGGTTCTGTGATAGGCAATTCTCTTCAAATCCATCAAATCTACAACGAATTGTAACGCAATTTTTAGTTCGTAAAGAAGAAGTAACACGGGAAATGAACGCGTAACCGAATTAAGGTACAAATAAAATAACTTGCCTCCAGTGATTACTTTACCGAAAAAAACGTCATCAAGTTCTTGATTGAAAAGAAAAACCAGGGGGAAAACACTTTTTTAAGCTCGTGCCGGAAAAGCGACGAATGTCGATCTGCTTGACCAGAATCTTTTACTCATCCGAAAACTGCGTTGAATGCGAATCGTTTAACCAGACAGTAATCCTCAGAATTTTCTGCTCAGTTTGTGTGTTTGATCGTTCGGTCAGTGCGAACACGAGGCAAGAAAAAACTTCAGGAAAGGGGCCAACAAATCGTTGAAGGTACTTGAAATTCAATATTTGAGCAGAATATAATTTCTGATAGTTAGTATTCCACAAATATATTTTTGTATAGGCCAACTACATCAATGCCTGATTCACGCTGAATCTAGCTTGAAGTTAGTTTATTAATGTAATACATAACTAGCAGGTTTTATGCGTCTACTAGTGGATAATTTTCCAGCTAATGTTTCCATAGGGAGCTTGAATCGAGATTAATTTTAACGTTACTTGTTCAAATCTGTCCCTTTTCATTTGAACCAGCCTCTTCTCTTTTGCAACTTGAGCCTTGAAGAATCCGTCGGGATTGTGATTCCTTTTGAGCATCCTGTATCTCGTCAGACCTGAGTAAATTCATAACCACAAAATCATGCTAAAACCACAGTGGAAATAGTGAATTTGAGTAAAGTACGTGCCGTACGTGTTTTGGAGAATGATGAGCATGGAAATTTACAGGCGTTGATAGATAGACAGATAAATAGTTGTGATGGATATGGTAAGTTGGCACCTTCCCGATTTTATAATCTGTCTCCTTGGGAAATGTATCGGACGCCTGCAAGCGTCTGGATCATCTTCTGAGCGTGGCGGAGCATAAGAATGTATCCACCTGCTCGGAAGGGGCAACAATACCATTCCATCACCTCACATAGTTTATTTGACAAAATTTTCAGCATCGACAAGCAATAATCCTCCAGTGAAAAAACAATACGGCATGGTTTAAGTAACCGTCTGCCGGAGGTTCGAGGTTAATAGAAATAATATTAATGTGGACAGAAAGGATTAGCACAAAAGGAAAGAATAATTTAAGCAATAATAACAATAGCTAGTAAATACACTGTAGCCTAGAAGCATAATGGGCACCAAACGTCATACACATCAGAAACCAAAGTTTTTTTCCTGTTTCTAATGCCGGTTAAACTCCGCTACCATAAATCTTCGGAATTCCCATGCTCCAACGCAGAATCCAACCAGAGGAGTCCAGTCGGGGCCATTAAAGATGGAGACATCCTCTCCACGAGTCAGGGTCGTAGGACGGAAGGCCTTTAGTCGGTACTCAGGGAAAACGAGACATACACAAAGGAAGTGGAACTCGTATTCTCTCTCCCGCATATTGCATAGTGCACACTCCTCTGGTGTCGAGATCGGATATGGCTTTGCATTCAACGAGATCATCTCCGTTCGCATCCTGAAAATCCATCGGGCAGCCTCGACCGAGTAACCAGAATCCCCCTAGAAATACATCCAGATGTAGATGTAGATGTAGGATTAAAACTCTCAGGGTAGGGGTTTGGGAGCCCCCAGCACGGAAGCCTGCTGGCTTATTGTACTTTCCTGGGAGTTTTACTTTTAATCAAGGAGATTCAGCCCCTTGGTGAGGGGTTTGAGGCCCTTGATTAATTATTCGCTCTGAGTAGACCTCATTGGGGTTTGAGCCCCAAAGAGTTCAAATCTACGAGATGCGAGTGCAGGGCACTCAAATATTATGTGGGATGCCGTTTCGTCAGCCTCCTCACATAGCCTGCACAGGGTTGTACTTTGTGTTACACCAATACGGTGTAGGTGGAACCTTAGGGGTAGAATGCCGGTTATGAGGCCGACCATTGTTCTTAGTTCCCTACGGTTTTTGCCTAGTAGCCAGTCAGTAATTTTGGTGTTGGGTTTCTCCACCATAAGTTTACTGTGGACATGTCCTTCGATATTGAGCCATCTACTAGTGGTTTGTTTGTTGACCCACATGTTGATGGTCCCCCTGAAGGCGGTTTTTGGTATACCTACCAGATTCAGGGCCTACAAATGGGGTTCGGGAGCCCCTTTTTGCAAGCTCGTCAGCCTTCTCGTTACCAGATATTCCTTTATGCCCTGGCACCCATTCCAGGCGAACCCGGTTGTGTTTTGCCAGGTTATTAAGGGTTTGCATGCAGTACCAATCGTGAGGAGACGGTTGGTGCCATTAATGCTTTTATCGAGGTTTGGCTGTCTGAGAGGATCCGGACGTGGGCTTTTTGGTGTCCCCTCCTAAGGCTCTCGGCAGCTTCACAGATGGGCCTAGAAATACATCCAGCGAACAGCTCGATCCAGCTCGCGGTAGAGAAGGAAAGTTTCGGTGGATTTAGCCCTTCTCCGTAGCATCAGTCTGTGATCTGAGCTGTGAGGAGTCCATACCACATAATACATCAGGCAAGTCTAAGTCCTCAGCCCTAGAACACCACTCCCGTGCTCAGGATGTCCAAACACGTGCCACCTCCTTTGCCACAATCCTTGGCAATCGGGAGTCCGGCATTCCAGCCACCCTGATGAGGCGTTGATAGTGAATATGGGATATTAATGGGTGTAAATGATCAAAAATTGATTATAGAATCGATAATTCCATTTGTAAACTTACAGGATGAAAGGATCTCAAGGTTATCTCTATTTTCATGAAAAAGCCCTCACGAATTTTCCATAATTTGGGAAGCCCTGAGTTTTTCCAATCGGAAATAAACGTGTGACAACCAATTACTTTTCAAGATGCAAGAATGGTGATAACTGCGCCAAATGTTTCCATTTTTATCGATGTAGATCGGTTTTATTTTAGAACAATTTTTCCGAGGACAAAACTAAGTTT
Source organism: Creontiades dilutus (assembly GCA_031894815.1). Taxonomy (NCBI): domain Eukaryota; kingdom Metazoa; phylum Arthropoda; class Insecta; order Hemiptera; family Miridae; genus Creontiades; species Creontiades dilutus. Next base: position 152,386 of record JAVIWC010002790.1, on the reverse strand, counting down.
AAATGCGGAAAAACGGGAGCTTGTAAAGAAAAAGAGGGTTTTTTGCATGATACATCTCGAAATTGTACTTTGAAAGTTTCCAGAGGTTTTAGGTTGTAGGCAAAAGATGCTGCAAATCAGTTATTCGTATAGCAGACATGTGTTGTTTACACGATCTCTCTACAGGAAGACAAGATGTAAATGGTCAGAAAGGTTCAGGACTCTTGAATGTTTGTATCCACAATTCTGATACTTCTCAAAACAACAGAACTAGTGATTTTATATTTTCTTGTAACAGTCAACAAAGTATTTTATACTAAAGAATGAGTTCAATTAAGAGGATTGATTTACCTCGTTTCACGCTATTCCTGTGCTTTCTGATCACTACCTCCGGATCCAGCCCTACGTCTGAATCTGACGATATGGCCGCTTCGGCAGCTTCTTGGCCAGCGGCTGCCATTTCTGGAGGTGCCATCCTTTATTTCTTTTTTATCTAGTGGAAAAAGAGAAATGTCAAAAAGGTGTCTATTATGTCTATTGGGGGTGTTCTTCAAACCCCCAAACAAATATCGAAAACAAGGTTGCTCCTCTTCAAACCAAGATATTTTAATTTTAAATATCTGATTTGGAACCATTAGACTCTTTCACATTCCAAAAACGTCTGCCAAGTGGGTGTGGTACATAGCTTCCTCGTATCCATAACATGACTGTATAGATCATTGAAAATTATTATTGACTAAAGAACTTCGTTCAATTAGGGGAAGTAAATATTGAATTATTATGCGCGCAACAAGGATTTCGTTTGCGCATGCGCAGAGACCACTATTGATCCGGGGGTCATGAAACTTAGAGGGGACCATCTACACATCAAACCGAACAATCCCTGAAAATTTCATCAAAATCGGACTATAACTTCGTGTAGTTTTGCCCGTAACAAGGATTTGCTGACAGACAGACAGACACACGGAACCAAAATTGTTCAGAAAGGTCTAAAACGCAAAATGCGAGTGGAACTTTTGATTTTGGAGACAAAAAATTTTCACATTCCGAAAGTGAAAACAATGCTTCCGCTACCTTGGTAGACTCGGAAGCAAAATACAGATGAGAAAAACATTAACCTCCTGGTTTTTACGACTTTAATGAAAATTGAGGAGGCAGTGATAATGTTTTGGTTGGTGAAATACTTCAGAAGTGGCCACCATAATCTATCAAGTAGCGTATAGTCTCTTTAAAAAGGTTAAATTGTGTTTATGTATAGTTTAGTGGCCTGGATGCTTGCACCTTGAAAAACGATGAACCAACACTTTTAGTAAACTATAGATTAGTTGGATTAAGAGGTCAGAATCTGTGATTTATTATAGTTGTGTTCGTTGTAATTATTATTAGATATAGTTGTGTTCGTTTTCGATAGAAAGTGGATACGGGAGTTTTTAAGTGATTGAATGAGAGAATAACATGAGTAGTTTTAACTGTGATATAGTTTCTGGTTGTTTGTATTGATTAAATATTGGTTGTAGTGTCAAAGAACACCCATTTAGGGCCGTTGGGAAATGATGATATCAGTTTCAATCATTTCAGAGAAATAATGGTGATATTTGTTAACATCTCAGGTAAGAGTGTGCATATTATGTGATTAATTCGTTTTGAAAGATAATGTTTGTCTAATGTGATGAGAAGTTGACAATACTTCCAGCTTGATGGTTCATGTTTGTTGTGTTGGGCTTTGTAGTTGGACGAGATGTCTCCTGAGCTTGGTACGAAAGTGAAACATCGATCGGGAGAGACATTCTTCATTTAGCTCAGAACTATTGTGGAGTCTGAGGTGAATTCCCTACGCGGTCCCAGGTTCGGAATAACGAGGGTGCTCGCCTGAACGCCGGTATTCTCGTTGATACAGACATTCTCGAACTTACCTTCGTCGTATCAAGTAGGAACTACGTATTTGATCCTAACGGAAGCAGAGACTATGTGTTCGCTTCATAGGATTCTATGAGGAACCGGTTTGCCATGGTATTCGCTCAATGGAAGAACAGGGATCATTGTGGGGCAAGGTAGTGCCAGCTAGGGATGACCATCGAAACGTAAAATATCGATATATTGAACTGTCCTTAGATGCATTCGTGAGCGATGATTGTCGTATTACTCTTCGTGAACTAGGGTTATCGCTTCCTGAAATTTCTTAAGGTACCACTCACACCATTATAACTGAGATATTGATGTTCCGAAAATATTGACAGAAGGCTTAACCCAGGCGGACAATTTCTTGATCATTTTGATCGTTACGGGTGATGACACTTGGGTGTTTCATTTCTCACTTGATACATCACCTGAATAACCGATGGTTTGAGGATGACGAGGAAGTCGAGGAGGGGAGTTAAAGTTTGCTGAAAGAGCCAGTGGGAGAATTTCGTGTCAAGTACATCAAAGCTGCTGAAAAGACTCCAGAAGTGCATCCATCGGAAGGTTGACTTAATGGAGAAATAGTCTACAGTAGTAGAGAATGTAAAAACTATGTTTTAATTTGAATTTTAACGGAACAGTTTTGATTTTATGTTGAGATGTTACTTAGTACATTATGTACAGTATGATATATATAACTTTCCTCGTGGATTGACAACCATTAGGTATATTAAATCAGCGCATAGCGCCAGCCTCCTATTTTGGATCTCGTCAACTGAAACAATTTCAAGCATACAGAACAATAGATTTTCTATTCCAATTCCCCGTTGCTGCTTTGATTACCGACAATGACTATTGTACTACCTTGAGGCTAATCTGTAACATTCGAGTTGATTGAGCATGTTCATCTAACAGGAGTGAACTGACAGTATCAGCATAGAACTTATCGAAGGTAGAGAACTCTCCTATTATACAGATTGAATAATATTATTATTGCTCAAGCTGCCTCGCGACATAATTACGACAACCATGTGACATAACTACAATCCACAAGCCTCCCACAAAAAAGGTGCAAGCTCTCAAGTTCTTGTGTCCTACAATTTGCGTCAGATTTTTATGAAGGTTTCAGGAAACGATGTTTGTAATCCGATCTTTCTAAAATTTGGAGGGCAGATGACTAAAGCCGATTTTATCGTCTCATACAATTTTTAACTTAATGGTAACCTCATTCTGTCTGCTATAGAATTATCGCGACGAACCCGCAATACATGCCGATTACTCATTTGAAGGAGTTTTTGTCTACGGGCACATGTTCCATGGCATTTTTGTCCCTTGAATTCTTGTTACAAACTTATATTTCACAACTTTCAAGATCTAGGGCGGAATTCATAATCCTTATTTAGTGGAAAGGAAATATTTTAGGCTCTGAGACTGAGGGAATGCTCAAACAAGTGGGTAAAAAATAGAAGGCAGGTCCAGAGCTACTTTAAGAATCTCCTTAGTCACATTTCTTTACATTCCCATGCAAGGCAAAATCTCCACTCAAGTCACCACTGAGAATTCCCACCCAAATAAGCCTTCAAGATTATTTACATAATTTTAATTATCATATATCATTTTAAACACTCTTGATATCTATACGGGAAAGCCAAATGCCGTATCCAACTTGGCTGACGTATTCTAAACCCATTAAATAGGACATCGTTTTCTGTTGCACACCGTGAGGTACTAATCAGACATAATACTCTCACTTATTATCAACTAAATTTCAGAAATACGTGGCAATCTAGAATAACCTTCTTCCGAAAGGTATATTTTTCATATATTATAAAAATGTTGGCGCATACCGCGAATAATGGTTATGATGAATTACATTTTCGGTACGTATCAAACGAATTGTTTCCTCTCATTCCTAGCTCCTAAGATTCGGTGGGATTATACAGTGCCTTCAAGACCGCTCGGTGTTGCGGGTCCTCTGAAGAAGCATAACAAAACTCCTTAAGGCGTCTGCCATTACTCTTCACTTTTCATTAACAATCACTCAAACCACATAACATTAAGCGAATCCAGGCATAATTTCACAGGTATAACATTGAATAAACTCTGGTAAATTTTTTATCAAAATCGATGTGGGATGATATTGGAACCAATTGATGGTAGGGACTTGAAAACTGATTCGTAATTTACCACGATAATGACGTTCGCTCATTTCCAACCAAAGATCTATGCGTATTAATGAATGCTTGTAAAATCTTGTAGTCTGTGGTTGGTACATTACCTAATCTGAGCGATCACAAATATTGTAATTGGAATTTAGATGCCTTTAAACCGGCTCCAATTAAGTACACTTTTCCGTGGTAGACCGATTAGAAAACTAATTAGCCACAAGGCTCTTCCAGCTGATTAGTGTGTCTCCACACTTTGAAATTGACTTCTAGATATAGTTATTTAAAACTTTTCTGGTCTAGGCGATACGTGAAAACCCACAAATGGAACAATCGAAATTGATCGAGATAGAATCAGCTTTGCTTAGAAATTAAAGATGGATTCACTTATTCACATATACAGGGTAGAAGCAGGTAAGTGACGAAAAATTCTTTCTGGTAATCCGCGTCAAAAATTGTTCTTTCGTTTTTTCTTCAGAAAACCAAGTTTTTTGACATAAACACCCACGTTTCTCCACTTTAGAACAATTTGTTTGTACTTTCGACCACATTTTCGGATTCAGCGTAAAATTTCCTTTATGACCAATGCACATTCATAATCATAAACGAAACCCTAAGGACCGCAATTGCAGTTCAAACATTGAAAATTAAAAAAAATTGCTAGTTCCTGAATTACTTTTATTTTTATTACACTTCTAAAAAACGTACTGGAACTCGTCAAACCTCAGGAAAACTTGCAAATTCAATCAGCTTTCTAATGGTATGATCAATTTTGCGATTCCGCGTCGATCTCATGGAGAAATTCCAGTTGAAAGGAATTTTTTTTAAGACGTTAGGCCTATGAAAAATAATACAGCAACAACTTAACCGTTGAAGCTAATATTCCTTAGAATTAGAGCAGCCCCCAATCGACGCTGCCACACTTCCTGATTCCACAAACCCACAAATTCCGAGCTAAACACGATAAACCTCGGAAACTCAGTTTTTTAAGCTTATTTAGCGGTATTTCTTGATTAAAAGGTGAGAAATGGTGAATTGGTGTGCTACTCTGCCTTCTAACTATGAATAATCTCTGTAATACTCCTTTAAGTTGTATCGAGCTGTTTTTCCGTGAGGCTAACGGTTTACTTACAATGTCACGAATAACGTTAAAACCGGAGTTTTTTCGGCAGGAGTCATGAACCGAAGGGTTTGCGGATGTAGGTTCTTTTTACTCGGCTTTCAATTTCCTGTAACAGCGGGAGCACCGATCGGGGCCACAATACGTAAGTTTTGGTTCTGTCTTACTGATACGTACCTGCCGTTTAAAACCAATATTTCTCGTTTTCCCTATTTCTGATTGTTCTGATCGCTACTTTCTGCGCTGAAGCCACTCGTTAAATTATCTATCACCACCTATTTCAATATATAAAATAACTTGTTCTATTTTTTTAAAAACATGTATTGGAATCACCATGAACCGCATCACCGAGGAGGCGAATTTCGAAATCATTCTCGAGTGACACTTCACTTCAGTTATGGGTAATTCTCAAACTTGTTTTGGTGATTCTCGTTTTGAATTGTTTCATCTTTTTATCATCACGTGGAAATTCGATTTGTAATGCTTGAATAAATCATTCCACATTCTATTCTCTCTTATAGCACGATGAATTTTGGAATAGAATTGATGAAATCCAAGCCCAACGAATCTGAAAACAGCTAAGAACTAATAAACTAGGAAAATCTGACAAATATCAGTGAAATTCTATGGTTTTTATTACCTCAATGACAAAATGAAAGCTGTTCTCTAAAATAAATCGATTTAAACCCACGAGGAATAGTCAGTATTAAAGAAGTATTTTATACATTAAGGTACTTGTTTGTACCCCAGTAGAACACCAAAATGTATCCTTTCTGATCATTAACGTCAATATTGATAATCGATTTTGAGGGAACATGTGTACGCGAGCTGACATTTGCCTGCAGAACGATAAAGACTACACTACACTAAAATAAAACTTGGTTGGTTAAACCGGTTAAACAAGTAAACCGACTTGGTATTATTTAAGAGAAAGGTGATGATAGATAATATCGACGTTTTAGAATTTAAAATAACATGTGCTTTTCGAAAAATTTTCATCCTAAGAAGTTGACACTGACTGAATGTCGACACTCTTGACAGTCAAATGTACTGCTACATAGGTTAACCGTAATACCCGCCTGAGTTGTGAATAGCAGCAGTAGTTAAGAATAACGTATAGTTAAGAAGAAGTAAACTAAAAAGATAGTACTCTCGTAGCAGATTGCACTATACCATTGCCCATATAGGAGCGACCCCGGACCGCCGGGACAAAAACCCCTTCCCCGCCATCAGGTGGCAACACAGCGGACCCTTCAACTCGGCTGACTATCCCTCATTAGCAGCAGTAAAGCCCCTTTCAATCTTCCCCTCTTAACGCAAGACGTTTTAGTTGCTTTTGTTGAAAAATGTAATTTTTTGTGAGATTCAAAATGTTTTCGTCGTTCTGAGGAAAACAAGTCTAAATTTTATATCATTCGGTTCAGGAACACCTTATCAAATAAGTGTGTGGCCGTATTGCATGTAATAAATTGCAAAAAACGCTGCAAATTTGATTACACATGGGTTTATTATTTTTGTGTCGAACTTTATTACACTTAAACTCATGTTTCTTTGATCCAACCCTGTCAGATGGGATGGGGCTCGAAAAAGTATGGAAATAATGTCATTTTGCCCCATGAAAATGGATTTCCTTGCTCTGGGTCAATCGCACAGGTTTGGGACCCACTCCAATCGCTTCAGCGTCCAAAATTACATGGAACACGATACCCCACATGCCCACATAGGAAAAAACCCATTTTTGTTTGAGTTTGACGAAAACCGCAATTGGGTATTTTCACATAACGTCTAGGTATGTTTTTCCTGTTCAAATTTATACTCGTTGTGTCCCTTTTTTCGTGTACATCACGATTCTGGTGATGGCATGATCGAATTAACTATTAGATCACATTTGAATTGCATAAGACGTAATCACCGCACCGTGATTAGGGTCCGATGCGAGCCGTTTGGCCACTACCTGGAGGCTCGGATTTGAGCGGTGTTGCCTGACCAGGTCTTCAGAAAACCGCAGAGTCGCTCCTGGGTGGGCAAGAGTATACAAGAAAATTTATGCATTCCGTTGATGCTGACGTATAGCTCTCAAAATATACTTTCTGATGTTTATTTCTCAACTAACAAAGGGAAAGGCCTGCGATGATTTTCTAACTCAGTAATTGTTTTATGTGAATAATTGGCAGGCTTTAGAAACTTGGCATGAACTCCTTGGTTTGCGAAGTGAAGCCAAGTCCCACGCTCCTGAATTGCTTCTTAGGTTTAAAATTCTCTTTAACAATCTAAGTGTCCATTTTGTTAGCTTTTTGGGTGTTTGTTACTTAATTGGCCTCCCTGGATGTCTTTCTGATGCCCAGTCATTCAAGACATCCCATTATTCTGCGAAATTCAAATTTGATAGAAATCATAACAATGGCGTGGCGTTTTCGGTCACGACAGTGACAATTCTGGTATGTTTTCACCTACATGACAATGATGATTCGGACTTTCAACGGATACTACTGGACTTTTTGTGGGGTTTAAAAATGCAACGTGATATGGCCTTAAAAGAGAATAAGTGGGTGGGAAGAAAATGTTGGGATCAAACATAATAGGTGAGCAACTAGGGCCATTGAAATGATATTGAATAATCTCGCTCGATCAGAAAACACATTACCCCGTGTGTTTTAAAGGCGTGCCCGCTTGCTTGAAGTCCCTGCAACCACCAAAACAAGAAACTTTCCACGAAAATCCCCGTTTTGTTCCCTCACATTCTTTTTGACCGTGACAATGACCCTAGACTAATGTGAGCTGAATAAAGTGCAGCTTTAGGACATTGAAAACTTGACGCTGGGGTTGAAAAACCATTTAAGAATAACGTATAGTTCCGAGTTACTAAGGTAGCAGATTTTTTTCACTTTCGTAAAATAAAAATCAAAAATAGTCGCATTTTGCGTTTTAGACCTTGTTTTGGTTCGTGTGTGTCTGTCTGTCCTTCTGTAGATAGTCCGTTATGATGAAATTTTCAGGGATTGTGCGGGTTGGGGTGTAGATGGTTCCCTATAGGTTGACCCCCGGATCTATAAAAAACCATTTACGCGCATAGCCGATATAGGGATTGTTCGGTTTGATGTGTAGATGGTCCCCGGAGTTCAGAATCAAAAAGCCTCTGCGCATGCACAAACGTGAAATCCCCACAAGCATAACATCAGGATTTCGATGAAATTTTCAGGGGTTGTTCGGACTTATTAGGTAGTTGAACAACCTTTATTTTCTCCGCATAACAATACATTTACCTTAATTGAACTCGATCAACTATGCCCTCATTTAGAGACTATCAGATCAAATCAGGGTTTCTCCACCCTAAAAACCATGGAAATTATATTAGCTTTCGAGGGTTTTCTATTGGTCTATAGATGTATGCAAATAAGAGGAAAAAGTTGAATGTCAGCCGATTTTGAACGGCACAGCGTGCCATTTACACGAATTTGCCTGTAGTTTGAGAATCACCTTTAATTTAAGTGTGTAAATAATGGATGGATATCGATTATAAATACGAAACAATTGTGACCAGCCACTTGGGAACATATCAAACACAAAATATCTATCGTTGATTGTAAGTGTAGCAGGATTTGTAATAACGAATTCGTCGTCAAGAATACCTGTGGAAAATGTTACCACCGAACAACCGTGCATTATGTATTCACTGGATGCCCAAGGCAAAAGTTTATTCCCGTGAGTGATCGTTCAACTTTAAAAACAAAACATTCAGTTCACTCAACCAAAAAGCTTTTATGGGAAACGTAAAAGTCAGATACAGATCGATGATACGTATTTTAATGCTGTGCGGCCATCATGAATACCAACTCGCTCGTTTTGAAACATATAAAATAGTTTGATGCAAGAAGATCCGCTTTCCAAGTTCCTCACGATATTTGAAAAAAAATTTAATCAATTTTTTCACATTTTACATTTCAATTGTAATTAAGTTCGCTCACAAAAAAAATAATTCTATAAACAAATGTAGACGGTTTTCAAAGGTAGTGTAGTTTATGAGGGAAAGAAGACATACAGAAGTGAAATGACGATGAGACACGTCATACATTATACCTATGATATTCACAGTTCCATGTAACGGTTTTATCGGGCAAGCTTTAATGAGGTTGAAATATAGTAAAATCGTGTAGATTCAGACGTTAATGATGATCGCCCCCCAAAACTATTCTAGAAATTCCATGAGCCTAAGGTCTATGTACCTAATTTCATTTCGGATTCCGAATTGTGTCCAATGTTTAAGGGACTGTACAAAATTCGCAGTACAAAACTTGATAGGAACTTGGTTAGTAAGTGTTTTTGGAAACAATGATTAATTGACCTTTTTACGGAGTTAATTCGTTTGACTCAGGATCCTAGAAACATCGAAAACTCTAATGGACATTGTTACCCCAAAAACTGTAGTACGACATGTGGTTAACAATAAACCGACGAAGGACTACCTTAGAGTGGAGGCTTATGGGTATTTTCCCGGTTACTGCGGAAAGGATGGGAATCCATTACGGGGCTCAGAACACCCGTATAAATAGGCCCAGACTAGCCCAAGGGGATTCATTCACATCCTCTTTCTTGATTCCGTCACTCTACCGTAAATGTATTCTGCTCTTTAAATGTAGCCCTAAATTCACAGGTGTCATAGCTGGTCTGCTTGCTCACCAGGATCAGAACACCCGTATATATAAGCCCGGACCAGCCCAGGGAATTCATTCAGTTCCTTTTTCTTGATTCCGTCACTCTGTCCTAGACCTAATCTACTCTCTTGAAATGTAGCCCTAAATTTATAGGTGTCGTCGCTGTTTTGTTCGTACGTCATCGGTATTAAAGAATCCACATCGTATCGGATCGCTAACAAAAAATAAACAACACCTTGCGGATGTCTAAATAGTCTATTTTTCACATTGTAAATCGATAGCCCCGAAATTTCAGCTTATAGCGCGGACAACCAGACGAAAACATACACGAGTCACAGTAGAGACTTTTCAAGCTTTATCACAAAAAAATAAAGCTAAACTTAGTCCAAAAAACGGTTTCAAATGTTCAACTTCTTTCTAAATTGATTGTTTAAATCGACCGCTTACACGGTTTACCCGAAAATTGACACGAGATTATTCTGGTTTTTTAGATGCCTCCATCCAACACTGCCCATCTCGAACTGTTGGGAACTGCAGGCCACACAGCATTATCATTTATTAGCATATTGCGCATCTTCCTCATTATCACCATTTTTGTAAGTAACGACCTAAGCATTTTCCCATTTTAATACTAGTAAAAACTTATTGCCTTACTATCGAGAAAACACGCGAATTTAGGTAGCTTATTCTAAGCAATTCGTGGAGACCTCCGATCTTTTTTTTTATATATGTTTTGAATAAAAATGTCCATGTTGTGTCCCCAAGACGTGGATGTCTGAGATCTATTTGGATTCTGGGAGGATTGTGGGTATGCCATTGATTGTGTGGTCGAGTTAATGTGAAGAGTTGCAGGTTAGGCGCATGCTTGATGTAGGATTGATGCTGGTTTCAGAAACTGCGGATATTGTACTATCAGCATACCAGCTTCCATGTAGGGCCTTGGGGGTTGTATGGTACTGTGCCATTGTCGGATTGGGATAAACCATAACGTCGGTATGAGCCAATGAACTGAAGAGGAAAAGAGACCTTTGAAGTAAAAGTTCTCTTATTCGCGGCATCATCTATAGAATGAGTATAGGTATTGATAAACGATGATTCTTCCTATAAGTGCATAAAGTAGCTATCATGAATAGTGACTTGTGATTAACCCAGTTCATGTCTATGAAGAACCAGACTTCAGGAAACTCTTGCAAGATGCCCATGAATCCTCTAATAGTCATCAGAAAACTTTGCAAAGAGCCACGAAGAGTAGGTACTCTGTGTATGCGTTCGATACTGTAAAGTTTTTCCTTGATATGCACTTCCCTGAATCTAACTTTGCTGCAGAGGTCGTTCCAGTGGTTGAGGTCCTAAAACTGGGAATTTGACCAACACGAGTTTGCAAAACTGGGTAGTGGTAGAGCTCTGAGTAACAAATACAACGGTCAAATAGGCCATAGATTTCGATGACACTTACAAATCTCCAGGTCCTGATTATACTGAACGTAGGGGTTGGAAACAGGGGATCCGCACAATTAGCTAAGGTTAGAGCGCTGCTTGTGGAATAATGACCAATATCTAGGCATCAGAATATAATAATAGGTAATAACAACTATCATAATAATAATAGAATCTTGTTGTTGGAAGTGTGATATTTGAGTGTAGAAGATTTCTTTAGTCTTTGGAGTTCTGCTCTCTTGAGAATGACAGGAATGCTTTCCTGTCAGATAATGGATCGCATCCAGCGGAAAACTTCAAACAAACGACCATCACGTTGCTAGTGGTTATTGCTGCTAACATCTCATCAACCATGAACAGTCATTTGACTCATCATTAGGAGATTTCAGCCCGTCTTTGAGCAGGAATCCTGATACTGGTTAGGTGTTGGATGACTTTCAAGCAGCGAAACTGGAAATCGGGGGTTTCTACTAAGCCGACTAGATACCAGAGTGAAAAGGTCGTGGTAACCATAGGTTAACACCTTTATTTGGATCGATGTTACAAAAATTCCATGTCGGAAGTAAAAAGCTGATTGTTCAGCTCAACGGTGGACTGGTACAACGGATTAAAAAAATTATTAACACGTTACAATAAGTGTGTGAACAATAATGGCAACTTTATGAAAAAATCCTATTCCAAAATTTTTCAAGCATTTTAAAATTTTCTAAAAATAACCTAAATTTACTTTAGGGATGCCCCTAATATTTATGTGCCACCGTAACAATGTAATATCATTTGTCTATTATGAATTACGTGAAAAATTAAATAGCTTCGCTTGGAGGTTCGAAGGAAAAGCTCGTAGGTAACTTGATAAATCCGAAGCTCTCATTAATCCGAGGAATTACAAGGTCCGTCATTAATAACCGGGTACGTTCAAATTACAAACCTTTTAAACAGGATTATTCCAACATCGAGTCTCTCTGCGAGCTACTTTAGAAGAAGCTAACGATAGTTTAATCATTAAAATCCGTACGGATCCTTTTCCCGAATGATTGATATCCGTCGTAAAAGAATCGGTAGGCTCTTACGAGGACGGTGTTTACAATCATGTTTCTTTTGTAAGTAATGAAGTCTGGAATAACTATTTCTAATCAGTATGGACAGTGTAAACTAGAAAACTATAAATATCATAGAGCTGAATCAGCTTCGCGATTCGCAGTTTTGTTGACGTCCTCATTCTTTTACCCTTGAAAAGCTGTGGGGAGCGATTGGCCAATTCTTCAGTTCGTTTCATTCAGTCTAGTGAAATTGTAACCAATAAGACAAATTGTAATCAAAATTTCTTTCACTTCTCTTCTTACACTTACAATTCAGAATCAATTTGGTTCAATCGAGATTCTTGGGTTGAATTCACGATATTTGGCACCCACTGCGGCGGAGTCATACATTTTTTGCCATCGAGTCCTCAAATTTCTACGGATATGGGTATATACATATATCGGTATGTGGCAGGCGTATATCCAAGATTGAACCATTTTGTCGAGCGGTGTTGGAAATGGAATCAGCTCTTTTATTACCATTTACCCCAACATGAGACCTTCTCCACACAAAATGTACCTGACGTTCAGCCCCTCATGAAAGCCGCACATTATCCAAAATTTCCAAGAGAATATGGTTGAAATTTGCATTCCCACCAAAATTGGCCAGTTTCACAATAGCACTTTGGCAATCAGTCACCACAATAAATGTGGGTTCGTAACAGAATACTGAACGATCGCATTTCACAAGTGCTCACTAGAACTTTTTAATTCAACATTTCTTAGAAAAGGGGGTATTTGGGCACTGGGGAAATCACTGGTGGTCCGATTTGGACCAAAGTTTGATATGATGAATTAGCACGTTGAAACTGGTGCCTCGATGACTCTGGTGAGGTTCAGCTGACCACCAGCAGTGATATCAATCATAATTATAATCAAATCGTGATTACGTCTCACCAATTCCCAGTAGGAAGTGAGATTTGACAGGGAGCCTCTCTGAGAATGTGAGGGCCGCTTGCCTGTTCAGCTGAGTGGACTACCATCTTTCCTATTCACCGTAAGGATGTCAAATTGGTAAGGGATCTCTCTGGGATGACAAAATACGAATGACTTTACAGCAGTGGTTCTCAACTGGAATGATGAAGACGCACTGATGGATGGCAGGCTTCTTTTGGTCAGTAGGGGAGCTATGCGTATGATTTGTGCTTATACCGTCTATACATCCATTCAGTTTGAATTTGAAGCAATGCTGCAGTGCTCATCGGATCATTCCTGATTTATTTTTGTATGACTATCTCCGACAGTTTGAGACGTACACCGTTTTACTTTATTCTCTCTCTTGAATTGCTTTCCCACTGTTGATGTTGTCGGTTGTGAAAAGAAATAAGAAAAACTGGACCGTTCACAACTTGTGAGCTTACGGAAAGCTGAGTGAGCTAACTTCTCTTCTGTTCACCGTAAGGGCGTCAAAATTGGCAAGGCTGTCTCTGGGATGACAAGATACGAATGGCTTTATAGCAGTGGTTCTCAACTGGAATGGTAAAGAGGTACTGATGGATTGCAGGCTTGTTTTGGGCAGTACGGGAGCAATGCTTATGATTTGTGCTACGAGCAAATTTTACTATAGAGAGCTCTAAAACAGATACAGCAAACAAGAACATTAGGACAAATCGGCATGCTGGTAGGATGGTATATGAGATGATGATATAATATTTCTTACTCGCCCGTCCTTCGTGGAACACTAAATTAATAGAAGTTCTTTCCGAGCAATCTGAGGGTAGAGAGGACTTCGACTCGGGATCGCAGGGTTCCAAGAACGTGAGTTAAAATCATGGTTCAGCAAAGGACGAGTGAATGAGAACTCACTCATACCAGCCATTCAGTCTCCTGCTCGATTTGAAGCCGTGTCGCTGTGCTCGTCTGCTCATTCCTGTGTTATTTCTGTAAGAAAATCTCAGACAGTTTGATACGACCACAATTTTCCTGTATTCTCTCTCTTGAATTGCATTCCCAGTATTGATGATGTCGGTTGTAAAAAGAAAAACGTAATTCTCCACAATTGTGATGGGCTTACGGAGTTGTGGCATCAAGCGAACATCGTTCGCCTATACCATGGAATCTAGAGCGCGATTGATTTGATTTCCTATCCCTAACTCTACCTTGTCGAGCGTGGGTTTATTATGGAGACTGATCCCATTTCGAAAAGAGGGAGGAATCAACTTGACAACGTGAATAGAGAACTCCTTGTACCTAACTACACGGAACCTGATATCAATACGGTCTTGAAGCACCAGCCAACCAACCCACTAGTCAATAGTACTTTTCGGTCATGGTGTACCTTTTGAAACGAAAAAAAATTGTCACAAAACCCGTCTAATCTTGCCACTTTTCATTTTGTCTAATTAAGTTCCGTTTTGATCGCTCTATTGTTACCGCTTTTAAAAATTTCAAAACTTAATTCTTTCCTGACAGGGGGGTTGATGGAAAACGTTAAACTCCCATCAGGGGGGGGGGGGGGGGACCAGTCACTTACAGAAGTTTAAGAAATGAAACGAAAATTAATTTTATTCAGAAGAAAACAACAATATCTCATCGAGAATTTTTAAACACAATGGAATATACCCCTCAACCACAGGGCTTGAACTGTGCGTCTAGGAGGAGCTGGTAAACCTTATATAAAATTTAACAAGTCCTCGAGTATGGATATAAAACTTCAATGCAATACGTACTCTGAATACAGTTACAGGAAAAATGATTATTGCTTCCGAGTCTACCAAGGTAGCGGAAGCATTGTTTTCACTTTCGGAATGTGAAAATTTTTTTGTCTCCAAAATCAAAAATTCCACTCGCATTTTGCGTTTTAGACCTTTCTGAACAATTTTGGTTCCGTGTTTGTCTGTGTGTCTGTCTGTATGTCTGTCTGTCTGTCAGCAAATCCTTGTTACGGGCAAAACTACACGAAGTTATAGTCCGATTTTGATGAAATTTTCAGGGATTGTACGGGTCGGGGTGTAGTTGGTCCCCTATAGGTTTCATGACCCCCGGATCAATAGTAGCCTCTGCGCATCCGCAAACGTGAAATCCTTGTTACACGCATAACTCTGAGAGTTTTCGACCAATTTCGATGAAATTTTCAGGAATTGTTCAGTTTGATGTGTAGATGGTCTTCTATGAGTTTCATGACCCCCCAATCAATAGTAGCCTCTGCGCATGCGCAAACGTGAAATCCTTGTTACACGCATAACTCCGCGAGTTCTCGACCAATTTCGATGAAATTTTCAGTGATTGTTCGATTTGATGTGTAGATGGCCCCCTATGAGTTTCATGGCCCCCGGATCAATAGTAGCCTCTGCGCATTCGCAAACGTGAAATCCTTGTTACGCGCTTAACTCCGGGAGATCTTGACCGATTTCGATGAAATTTTCAGGGATTGTTCGAACTTATTAGGTATATTTTGTAGTTTGTTCAATAGTTGAACATGCCTACCTTTATTTTCTCAAGATATGATCCTGCATAACAATAAATTTACCCTAATTCAATATTTACTTCGCCTAATTGAACGAAGTTCTTTAGTCAATAATAATTTTCAATGATCTATACAGTCATGTTTTGGATACGAGGAAGCTATGTGCCACACCCACTTGGCAGACGTTTTTTTTCACTTTCTTTATATTGTGCGTCACTTCTCTTTCGTTATAGTGTTCATTGACTGTTCTACTTTTAACGCTTCATTCCATCCGTCTACCATCTTCTTTCCGAAAAGTTGATTCTGTTTATAAAAACTGAGTAGGTGCCAAGTTTGTAGTTTTTTAAATTTTCCTCAATAGGTAGGTAAGCACCATTCATCCGAAGTTCTTCATGAGATTTGAGTAGCGCTGGGTCACCTCGGCGGCGGTAGTATCCGTAACGTGCGCTTTGCCTGTTCCCCGTGCACCAATTCCCCTTAAGCGGCCTCCGATAACTTGGCGATTTTATTCGCTTCGGCGGTTCGACGCATCGCATATCGCGGTTTCTGTAGCTTGCACATACGTTTTCGCTGCCTGCAGTTCTGCCTCATTGGGCTCGTGATTGTGTTCAGCCACAACAAACACGAACGTCTGGATCTCGCCTGAGCATAGTTACCTTTCCTTTCACAACGTGATTCACCCTTAATCATCTGTTCCTGGTATTCCCTTTTATCAATGCCTATTCCCCTATCGTCTTTGTGTCTTGTATGCAGTACGTGCATTAGTGATGGGATTTATTACTGAAAAAGCGATTCCATTCTTCTAAAATATTTTGCCACACTAAACTCGAAATGAGCAACTAAAACTGCAAAATAAGCAATTAATGAACTATAAAACAATATTGAACGCAAGTATGCAATTAGGGCAATATGTGTATTTGTATAATCAATATGAGAGGGATACCGGTTCGTAACCAGGCTCTGCTAACGCAAAACAAGGAGGTGATGGTATGGACTAATCACCCCTTCCAAATTCAGAGCCGATAAGCCCGCAATACCCAGCGGATACCGCTGACGCTGAAAAGAGTCAAGTTTATGCTCAGAATTACCATTTCAAGAAACGAGAAGGGAAACTATCTAAATCCATATGAAAATATCCATTTCTACCAAATTGAAACTACCAAAAAATTCATCTTTTTTTTCAATTTGAATGTTTCAGGAAAGCTGTTCGTGCTGCAGTTGTTCTGTTACCTCTTCTCGGAATCACTAATTTCGTCAATATGATGGAGGCACCTCTAGACCGCCAGGTACAATAATTTTAAAGTTTTCAAACGGCTATGAGGTGGGTAGCTGAACTTCATTTATAACACACTGCAATGAATAATGATAAAATCTATAATAGATTATCATAAAATCCTTAATAACCCCCTATAAAACATATCAAGTCCGGAAAGTTTTTAAAATAATTTTTTTTAATCAATTATTTTATTACAAACTCAACACTTACCAGAGAATTATTTAGCATTCACAAGCAGAACAAAATTACGAACCACTTCAAAAAATTGCAACAACATTGCTATTTTAAAAATTCTTAATACTGTACATTTGAACATTGAAAATCTTGAAATGCTCTTATTATAAAAAATTGGATTGTTTAACATCAAATTTTAATAGAAATCAATTATAAAAATTCGTCCATAAAGTCATATTGCATCAATTTTTTAAGAAGAACAAACTTAAGGGACTCTTTTATTTGAGTTTAAGGAAATGAGTGTTATTTGCTTGTAAACAAGTTTTGTGCTTTAATCGGTCAATTTGGAATATTTGTTTTGTATTTTGATTGCAAGAAGTTTATAAATTATGTATGACATGGGGCCTTGTGTTGATTTAGGTATTCCATTGTTGTTCATTTTGTTTAAAATCAAAGGCCACTAAAACTAAGCTTCAAAATCTTGTATTTCTTGATATACGTTGTTATTGTGTAGGTTTGGGTCATGAAAGTTATCATTTTACACTGAAACTTTGGAATGATTGAATTGCAGGTTTGGGAATTCGCCCTATGGTCGTACACTACGCACTTCCTCACTTCATTCCAAGGGACTTTCGTGGCAGCGTTGTACTGTTTCATGAATGGAGAGGTGATGTATATTATTCCATATTATTTATAATATTGGTTCGAATCGAGTAGTATTGTCAAAGGATTCGAGATAAGGAAAGCATCGCTTAGTTTTAAAGTAAGGCTAGGCAAAATCAGAAACGGAGAAAGTGCTTAGGTAGGTCTTGATTTCGGTCCTAGACATCGAGAATGATATGGCACTATGGGGTTAGGTTGACAACTACATTCATTCCAACATTTGGCCAGCTGAAAGCGACAACATAAAAAGTAAAGTTACTTGGAGACCTCAAAAAAAGTCAAGGCGGCCTAAAATTGGATTTTTTTTTTAAGAACTTCCCATGAGGAATCGAATGAGTCCCTCCCCAGGTCCGTAGGTCAAACCATTTCCGATGTATGGCCCGATTCATGGTGCCAACATTTGCATCCACATTCACTACATCACTAGGTTACTGCGATCAAAAAAAAAAAAAAAAAAAAAACAGCGGTTTTTTTTTTAAATCGCAGTAACCTAGTGATGTAGTGAATGTGGATACTGGAGTGAAATCCTAAAAGGGTTTATAGCCGATACACGGGTTGAAGCATTGTGATATGCATGCTCCGTCTCACGAAATTTAAAATTTTCAAATAGAATCTTTTTCCGTTGTAATCGCTCTTGAAAAAAACGCTGCAAATTCTTTCACTGGGGTTTATTATTCAATGATTCATGATTTGAATTTCTACTAAGCTTTGGAGTGTGCGTGTTTCACAGGGGAGAGAGCGATTATTAAATTTCAGGAGATATGCATAGAGCACTTAAATCAGTTCTCAACCAAAAAACCTATTTGGATTGATCAGTTGATCATGTTTGTGAGCCTCCTGAAATTCAATAATCGGCTGTATCACCTGTGAAAAAACACACTCCAAAGCTTAGTAGAAATTCAAATTATGAATCATTGAATAATTAACCCCAGTGAAAGAATTTGCAGCGTTTTTAACATTGAAACATTTAGATTGAAGTTTCCCCTCGAAGTTCTTTTGTATTTTGCATTCATTTAATAGATTTTAAGGATGTTTTTTGACATTTATATTTGTCACCTCTCTTGTCTTCATGACTTGATACATTGTGAAAGTTGACTACTCACTGATTTTGTGGGCGATTTCGGAATTTTGAATCTCAAAATAATCGTTGAAAGTTGATTATTACGGTACTTGACCCATCACAAGTAGAAAGGTAGTTCTATGCATTTCAAGAGGTATTTACGCACTCGCTCCATTTTGACGGGGGTAAGTGTGGAAATGAGAATTGTAAAACGTTTTCGTTCATAATGTCTATAATTTTCATAATTACGAAAAAACTATTATATACTTGAGAGCTGACAATTCTGTGGTATCTAGAGCAAAAATCCACATTAATCTAGCTCCAAAGAGGAATTGTTTATGACCTCTTAAAGTTTAACTCTGCCAACCATAACTTGCACTATCTTAATTTGGATAGAACACTCCTAATGGCTTGAATGAATTTCAGTAATTCATCCATCCATTTGGCTTTTGGATACTTGCTTTTGCTACTTCTTGACTTATTCGACTCTTCGGTCAAAGCTACAGCATATTCCATGTTACAAACATCTTTTATTTACAGGTGCGGACGGTAATACGGAAAAGCATCTACACGTACCTTCTTCTCCGACCAGCCCAATTCACACCGAGGAGAAGTTCGGCGTATGTGAGCGTTGGCTGCACCAGACCTCCTGACCCTCCACCTGAGTAAGTCCCTTCAACTTTATTCCCTGCTATGAAGTCTGTAAGATGATGGAATGGAATAGTTGCCCCTTCCATTGAGCTAAATGCGGTAATGCCCGCCACGCTCAGAGGATGACCCAGACGTTGAAGGCGTCTGATTCATTTCCCAAGGAGACGGATTCAAGAATTGGGAAGGGCCAACTAACCATATCCATCACAAGTCACGTGTCCCCCTCAGCCGAACCAGCCCTAAGCTGGCCACACACGTGCAG
Organism: Creontiades dilutus; assembly: GCA_031894815.1. Classification (NCBI taxonomy): domain Eukaryota; kingdom Metazoa; phylum Arthropoda; class Insecta; order Hemiptera; family Miridae; genus Creontiades; species Creontiades dilutus. The sequence goes on along the minus strand of JAVIWC010002790.1, from coordinate 132,563 downwards.
GTTCACCTGCATGCATACCTGAACAGGTGATCTGAGACTTGTACAGGTAAAGTTTGCCTGATGGAAATTCAATTCTCTTTACCTGCGCAGGTTGGTAAACCTGAACACGTGTGGGGTTCACCTGACGCCTGCACTTGTTTCTGTTCCACATCCTGTTTCAGCCTGCTGATTTCCGATATCAAAAAAATCACATCAGATGGCTGAATTATTCCATCCTCGCCGGAAGAAATATGAATTTCGTTGTCTCCTAGATTTCCAAGTACATTCTGTTTAGTGGTATCCGTTGATTGCGGCTATTCCACTATTTCCTTAGTGTACGTTTCTCAGCACGTTTGGTCCGTTGCAGGATACAGTTTGATGTATTCAATTCTACCTACCGTGATCTGAACTGTGACAGAGTGTTTCTAGGTTTAAGGTCTTACAATTACTGCACAAAGGTTTGTTGTTCAATATAAACTAGGAATTGAGGGAATGAGGCCCCAGGTTCAGGTTCGGGGGCAGCACTTTCAGGAAACAAGAAGAGATAATACCCATATCCATCACAGAATGTATGTTGCATATTGAACTATTGATGACATTATGCAAGATATTAAAAGGGACATTTCAAAAAGACGATTCTGAAAGGGAGCGATATTGACCTTCCGTCGTTAGATTGACTGGCATCTTGGAGTCCACGGTCTGATCGAAAGGTCTGACGATAGTCATGTTCGGGGATAAGAGATAAAGCCAGGAGCTACAACTGAAACTGGACTACTGTCCACTGAAGTCCAAATAGAACGTCAATCCATTGAAGAGATTCCAGCTGGTCTCGGGGAATGGAAGAAATTCGGCATACGTTAAAGGTGATCCCAGACAAGCTGGCTTTCCTCTTGAGTAAGGTCAACCTTGCAGCTACATCTGGCCCTTCCAGGTTCGATGAATGAAAACTTTTTTCTATAGGTGCTGCAAGTTGTTTATTGTAACATTTTCATTCTTTTTTTACTAGTTATGCAGCCTCAAGTGCACCCGGTATTAAACGGGACACGATTCCAAGAGGATGGATGTCCCCCTGGCCAAGGGATCCTCCACCTTAGGGAAGTTAGAAGGATTTATATCTGGGAATGGGGATTGTTATTAACAATTTCCCTTTGTTAGAACATCGAAGAGATATTGTCAAATATAAACCAAAAATTAACACCCCTAATTTATTATCTGTACCTGATTGACGCTCAATGTTTTCAGAACACGAGTTTGACCCGAGCTCGGGGATAGAGCTGAACTGCCGAGCACCCCTCAGATCTAGAGCTACCCCCTACACGGCCTATTCTTGGAAAGCCAGAGAGCCTCCAAGAAGTCCAACGGCTCATTCTGACCTCTTCATAAAGCCTACCGTACTTAGCGCCTCAGTACACTTTTAGATCGGCTAGAAGCTTCCGGTAGCCGCCATACCTCCTAACAAAAACACTTTGATAGATCTCAGCACTGCTTTGAATCGTCTGCATACGCATTATCGTCTGTTTAATTGTATTATAAAATTCTAACGTTTAAATCAAAAATTATTTTTGGAATCTGCCAATTTTGTTTTAAAGCGGAGAATCGTAAAGAAAATGTCACTTCAAGTCCACATTCAAATACTAAAACGGGTTCTCAAGAAACCTGACGAAACACAAGGGTTCATGTCTTGTATTGATGCTTTAAGAGATGTGTAACATAATTGTATGTCGACCATTTTTTGAATAATTCCAAAATGTACCTAATAATAGCTACTTGATAAATTAATTGTGAATCCTTCATTTTGAACGTTTATCTAATTATGAATATCAATGTATGCTTGTTAGTGTTTATGGAGGAAGAAAACACCAAGAAATCATCTTTCGTTATATGTTACGATGAAAGTTTTTGGTGGAATGTTATTTTTTGGTGTATAACAATTACAAATTCACACAGATGTCTTTGTATGGTGTGACGTTGAGTACAAACTGAACTGAGAGTGGGGTTATAAAGCGCTTGATAGGAAAACAAGATTAACATTTGAATTAGAGCGGTTTGGAATGACAGCTTTACTAACACGATTTATCAAGGTGAAGGTTCTTGCACAAGGTTTAGGCATTAGGTATGTCACAAAGTCCTGGTATGAATTCTGTATAATGGTACTTAGTCTAAATTTGGCAAGTACAGTGGACAGTACAACTTCCTTTTGTACTATAAGCTGGAAAAACAGTTTGATGCAAACCGCTTTCGATATTAATTTTCAATTTAAAAACGTCAATATCATATTTGCTTGCCTTTAAATTGGGAAGAAAATGTACAAATTTCATTTTTGCACATACATTTCTTCATAATCACACTTCCCAGTATGCAAATATTCCATCTAAAACAAGAAAGAATATTATATGGCCCAAATATTTTGAGAATTCGGGCCTCTATATCGAGACAAATATTTTCATGAAATTCTTGCGTGCGCGTATTTCAAGTTAAAATTCAATAAAATTCAAATGTTTTGGTTCATATTTCATAATAAATGCGTTACGCATATTGCTTGCTTTGCGTAGTGATTTGAAGTTTACTAGATGCGCAGCTTCTACCAATGTTTCATTAAATTATGAACATGTTTTGACACGTTTTATTACCTAATGAGTGGGGAAAATACCGCCCAAGTAAACCCATTCATCTTGAATAATTAATTATTGCTGTATAATTAATAAAAACGAACCAAACTGTGACATACCTAGCAAGTAACTGCTAATATTTTGATACCATTTTTATAGTCATGGGTGTGTTGTTTTCTTGCAAATGTATGCTTGCATATTTTCAGGTTTATACCGACAATTTGTGTTTTTTATTTAAACCTAAACTAAAGCATGTTTCGAACATATCATTTCTAATTCGTATTGTCAGACGATATGTACCTTGCATTTCTACGTTTAGTGTACAGTTGTGTACTGCATACTGGTAAATATTTTATTTCGATAAACTCCCTAATAGTACCTAACTAATGAAGTATGATGCAAGTTTTTCTATAAATAATTGTATTAAATATAGATGGTTTGGACTATAAGACATTTTATTAATGGCATAGTACTTGTTCATATATTTTAATTATAATCAATTTAAACGCGTTGTAACGTTAAGAGTTCAACATTATTTTTGTAGTTAAACAAAAAAAGCTTTATAAATAAAGCGTTGTTGATGGTATGTGTTCTTCATCAGGGAAGCCCGTAGTAAGCATTACCTGTGTTTAGTGAGTTTTTCTAGTGGTATAGTTGAGGAACCATACTCAAGTACCGATTAGTAACATACTTGAGTACCAACTTAGATAAACTAAAGAATCTACGTTTAACAGCATCTGACAGCTGACTGACAGCCCACATTTCCTACTCAACCAACAAACCCTTGAGCACCGATAAGCCGAAGTTCTGTGATTTAAGCACGCCAAAAACCTTTGATTTTTCCAAGACATCCTTTCACCACATCTGTCACCTCTTTTGCTGATATCATTTTACAGTAATAGTTCAATATTTTACAATTAAATTGCTGATTTGTGATGATCCTAAACAACCCGATGAAAATGGAAATGATTGTTGTAACTACTGACGTTTACACAGAAGATACAAAATCCTTCATAAAATTAAGCCCAAAATTCAAATAAAACGTGTAACTTGATTATAAATAGGTTACTTAGTAACGTAGGGTGTTTCAGAACACACGGAGATTACTAAAATTGCGTAGTTTTTTTCGTTAAACTTCATACATAACCCCTTTTTGAAAAGTTAGGTCCTAAAAAGGTGGTGTCATCCGTTCTCTTCTCTGGCAAATTTTAATGAAAATCGCGGAGATTCCTTCCCTGTTTTGTTACTTACGATCTTCCAGAGTTTGAGGCCGATATTTGAAAATGTTATGCTTCAAGTTTCCTTCTACAAATTGCCGATTCGCGTTTGGCTTTAAATCTGTTCTTGTGTCCAGAAATTCTTGAGCAACGGTAAGCCAAATTTGTGTACTTCTGCCTAATGAAATCTTTTTTAACCTAAGCACGGCAAAAACCGCATAGGAATGAGTTCGCCTTGTTGTAATACCGAACCTTTATTATTCCGAGACATCTTGTCAAAATTTTGTTCCGACACCTTTTTTTGTTGTGATCATTTTACTGTAATAGTTTAATATTTTACCATTATGGTTTGAGATGATCCCAAACAACCTGATGATAATGGAAATGATTGCTGTAGCCACTGACTTCACACTCTAGATATAAAATCCCACATAAAATCAACAATGAAATTCAAGTAAAACTTGTAATTTGATTATAAACCGGTTAAGTATTGTAACATACGCGCCAGAACACACGGAGATTATTAAAGTGACGTGTTTTGTTTCGTTGAACTCCATACATCACCCCTTTTTGAAAAGTTGAGTCCAAAAAGCTACGTTAAGAAGACGGAGCGCCCACTCCACCTTGGAAGTTGTCATCCGTTCTCTGGCACATTCCAATGAGAATCGATTTCAAATTTCAATTTGAATGAAATCAAGCTTAAAATTCGAAATAGAACCTATAATTTCATTATTAATCGGTTACTTCGTGTAACATCCACACAGGGTGCACCAGAAGACACTTAATTACTAAAAGGACGTGGCTTGTTTCATTGAACTCCCTAAATGGCCCCTTTTTTGAAAATTTAGGTCTTGGCATCGAATTTAGCCGAGAACTCCACACACACATTCAAACATTTCTACGCATTATCATAATTTTCTCGTCCCTTTTTCGAAGTGAGTTAGTAATTGAATCAAATCTTTCTGTTTCCGATTGTTTGGTCATTGTAGAAAAAATTATCAGAGATGTGAGGGGAGTGCTCCTAGTTAGTTAAATCATTTGGTTCCAAAATCTGCTACCATATAATGTACTGAAATGTTATGTATTCTGATAGAAGGTGACTTTTGCATCGCTTTCGTGAAAACGAACAATGTCGTGCGTGAACGGGCAATGATCTTCAAATTCAATATTGATGTCACTTTGTCCGTTTTTAGAACACTATTCTGTTGATTTCGCTTCACTCTGGAATTTAAATATTTTGCGAACGCCGAACAAACAATGCCCCCTCCATCATCCGCTGCTCTTCGCTAGGTAAAATCGAGCCAACGTCATCCGCGACAGTTCATAAACGTTTCAATGCTCTATCCGTCAATAGCGCAACCTGGTCAACATCGTCATTGGTCACCCAACAATGAAATGAGATTCCGCCTCTTTTCATCTCGTTTTCGATTTTCACTCTTCAATAAACGAGTTCAAAGCGACCCGTAATCGATGGGCTCGAGCTTCACGAAAGGTCAAATGAACTGTTGTGCAGATTGGTTGAATTTCATTGATCAATCACCAGATCTGTCATGGACAATTCCATTTCTACTAACGTTTTAGCTCTTTTCTATGAAAATTGATTAGCGCTAATAATTTTCATTTACGATTCTTTTTCCAGGAAAAGCTGCAAATTCTTTCACTGGGGTTTATTATTCAATTTCATTCATTTGGCTTGCATTCATATTTGAATTTCTACAAAGCTTTGGATTGTGCGTGTTTCACAGGTGATTGAGCGATTATTGAATTTCAAGAGATATGCATAGAGCACGTAAATCTGATCTCAACCAAAATACCTTTTGGATTGATCAGTTGATCATATTCGTGTGCCTCCTGAAATTCAATAATCACTCTATCACTTGTGCTTTTAACGTAAAATAAATGGTTTATGAATAGAAAAATACCTGATTAACCTTGATTATTGTGCACATTGGCATTTAAAATATTTTGAAAGAAGAAATGCAACTCAAGATCTCATATACCTACCCAAAGGGATCCTAAAATATCGGGTTTTTTTAGAATCACCCAAATAACTAGGAACTTGTCTATGACTTGTTTAATCGGTAGTTGAAATTCCTAGCGAACTATTTAGGATCAAACCCGCACAACCACTGCAAATTCATTGGAAGAGGGAAAAGGTCGATACTAACACACTGGGAGTCTGTTATGGAGGGAAGATATGACAGGATCCGAGGATTAGTTCCTACCTCAATAACGTTTTCGGGTTCATAAAATGAGATAATAATGTAAGCATCGGCTGTTAAAAGTAAAAGTTTAATGAACTTCGTAAACTGATATTTGAAACGATGTTATTTAAAACTGTCGGCTAGCTGTTTGATAAAATCCGTGCACTAATTTCTTCAAGACCTCTGATCTTTCTTCGCGACTTTCGAGAATTCATTGATCCAGAGATATGTACCGATTTGAGGCAACAACTGATGAAGGCCTTGCATGACTGCGATTCGTTCAGCAACAGGCCTGTCGTAGCAGGAGATTGGACTCAAATCCATTGCAGTAGAGACGAACCCGACTAAACCTGGAAATGAACGAGCTGTTACAACGTTAAACTCATCAAAGGAGTCTAAAATCATAAATTTTCTTCTTTTTAAGCATCCTAGACTTGTTTTGTAAGCATCCTGGCATTCTGGACTTGAACTTCTGGATAAACATTCTAGTTACAACCCAATATGCAGAAATCCCTTGCAATTGAATCTTCATATTGTTGTATGAAGGTTGAGCGTATTTTTGTATGATTTTACAAATATAACCCTTTGTGACAAGGAGGTGTTGGAATGGAATAGTTGTCCGTGACAAGGGTTGAGGCGATGAACCCGCAACACCCAGATGATACCAATCTAGAAATGAGGGAACTATCCACATTCGTCATTCATTTTGCTAGAAATTTGAGACTTCCTTACGGTTCGGTATCTAAAACAGAGGTACCCTGAGGGGCTGCAGTCCTGGGAGATGGAGTGGAAGCAAGAAGTAATCTTCAAAGATAGAAGCGTAACTGAACCACGAGGGGTCACCGTTCAGACAGGAATATCTCCTGGTGTTAACAATAGCATGGAAGTGTTCCCTGTCAGGAGTGCCTTCTCCCTCAAGCTCCTTAAAGCGGCTGTGAATCCCTTCTCTCCTTACCACCGCAAACGATTTTCACTTCGTGATTTATAACTGAGTCAAATCATTTTGGGTCTGATAAACATTAAGGAAATGAGAGTGAGTTCTACAGATGTTGTTATACCTACGATCGCCCTTGTCAGAGTAACCTGTGTTCCTTGTGCGAAATCTGTGGGAAGTTGTACCTTGTGACTGTTATGGTTAGTTGGCCCTTCCCGATTCTTGAATCCGTCCCCTTGGGAGATAAATCAGACGCCTTCAAGCGTCTGGGACACCTTCTGAGCGTGGCGGGCATTACCGTATTCAGCTCAATGGAAGGGGCAACTATACCATTCCATTTCCTCGCAACTGACATTTGATAGATCGTGGGGTGAGAGTCTTGCTATTCCCTATCATACAGAATTTGTTGCTGCTTTTTTCGTATTAATCATGCAAAGCACATCCGACCATACAAATTCAACGATGGCATTCCTGAACTCACATTTAATTCATTTGTAGGGTTTTGTTAACTTTGTTTGGTTTTTCGTCAAATGTCTTCAGACCACCGAAAAGTTCATTTTGTCCACCTGCTCTAGCCAATGAGAGAACTCACCCGTAAATCAAAAGCGTCCCTCGCCATTCGGAGTGGAAATAGAGGTTCTAGGATAACCCCCGTTCTAGGATAACACACCTTTTTCTCGGAAATGCAATGCTAACCCATAGATCGTTGATCTAGACACCGGTCCTTAATGTTACGTTACCAAAATAAACAAAACAGGAGTGTAAACTATTATTTTGTCCATGAATAACAGTCTTGGGTTTTGCGCATCATTTTTAGATCCTCCCTTTCAATGAATATTATGACATACGTACAAAGACACAACAGTGAAATATGCAGGTAAGTAATGGGATGGGATATCGGAACCCAAATATCGATGATGGCATCAAAACCAATATCAAATCATCAGTACCGATACTTACGATATATCGGTCCATAAACATCGATATATTGGCTAAATATCAATTTTTCCTGTTGATAATTTTTTCAAACATCCAAAAGCAACGCGGTTTCGTGTTACTGATCATAATATTTTTAAATTTTATATCATAACCAGTTTGCAATGTAGGTATAGATATCAGATGGGTTCCTAACTACCTCATACATAACTTCCTAGAAGCAACTAGGTACTTAATAAAAAACAGTATCACTTGAATTTCAAAATTCATTTATATTCCAGCACCAGAAAAGAAAAAAAAACAACACACACTAAAAATTCATTGGTCATTAAAAAAATTTCAAAAATAAGGTAACGGCACCGGTAGTGGCCACTGCTCCAGTAGTGGCCATTTTAAAGTTTATATTTGAGAAATAAGGATTCCCGGTCTCCTAGTGGCTTCAAACTTGCAGGAGGTACAGCTCATGTCATCTTGTAGTCAGAGGTTGAACTAGGAGTGCGCAGAGCATCATTGGAAATTGTGGTAAACTTCTCAATATGACCGTCCCTAGTTTCCTCGTTTGTTGGGCTGTATCCTAGAGCTTCTACTGGATAGAATCAATTTTGTTCATCTGGTATTGAATTTAATGATATTAAACACGTAAGGAGGGCAAAATGTCAAGTGGCCACTACTGAGACATGCACGTGGCCACTACTGGAAATTTCGTAATTTGATGTGGCCACTACTAGATCAAAATAAAGGTGTGAGAAAAAATTAATAAAAAATAGAAAAAATTGTTCTTTTGATAGTTTTAGGCAATGGATATGTTAGGGAAGAGTCGGGCTATATTCTAAATGAGTCCTGAAGAAAGTCAGTACTACTGTTGGCCCACAATTGTCAAAACTAAAGAAAAAATTCTTAACTGTGGCCACTACCGGTACCGTTACCTTAGTGTTCAGGCACACTCTGCAAAAAAAGATGAAGAATACTTATGCTTTTTCCAACTAAGTATTAACGCTATTAAATCAACAAGAAAAGGTAAAAAAACCGCGATGTGTTACCAATTTTTATTTTCGGTATATTGGTTAAGGACATTCGAGTTTCGATAAAGATCGACAACCCAACATCGACGTAAAATAATCGGTTCACGTTCACCCACTATCGATATTTTTGAAATATTGATGATCTATTCCCATCCCTAGTAGGTAATGGATAATATTTCCACCAACTGTCTCACCTCGAGCTTGCTCTACATCGCAGAAAATCGGTGTCCCATTCGACAGTTTGCAAGCAGGCGTTGTGTATGAGTCGTATGTCCTGCAGACGTCAATTAATTAACTTAATGATTAAATACTCATTATAAAATAAGTTTAATCAATAATGAATTCATTTCGTACACAAATGTTTGTTTTAGACGAACACATAATTTACCATTGGTGACTTACTCGAAACAATAAGAAGTAGTTAAGTTGGCAGCTTGTTCTACTCCGTAACATCTCGCTGAAAAACGCAGATTGGTACATCTAGTGTTAAAAATTACCGACTTGATTAACAAGAATTGTCAATACTTATCAATATTGTAATAAACCGTGTAGATGCATAGATATGATTAAAAAGACAGCAACATTATTTATATGTTGTAGCCGACAGAAAGACATCGAAAGACGAATAGAAGAAATGGATTTTTAAAAATGGACTCAAGTTGCTAAAAATAACAATATTAATCAATATTGATAATAAATTATAATAATAAGGAAGAAATTCCTTTGAACGTGACAGCGAAAATGTATGGCTTTCATCGGCCCAAAAAGTGCCCCGGCCCAGCCAGGACCCGACCCACCGTGGCGGCCTCCCGAAGATAAACCGCACATATACCTTGTGCAAAGAAATTTTTACTTATAATTGTCATCTTGAATTCACTTTTTCTAATTCATTTTCAGCTTCACGAACAAACGTCGTGGAAATATATTCCGTAATACAAAGAATCTACAAATCGATAGAAAATGGTCGGAGTGGCCAACATCTCAATCCTAAACTTACGAAAAACTTCAATAGTAAAATGTGTTCTAATGATAATTTGTTTCTCGCATCCTTACATTTTTGACGTGTCTTCCACAAGTCACCAGGACAGATGGCGTGAATACATTGCGTCCAGTGCTGAAACATGACGGATTTTTTTTAATTCGATTTGTGGATTTTACATATTTTAAAACGTAGAACAGCAAATTTTGACTGGGCTTATAAAAAACCGAAACACGAGCTCACCCATACGAATCGAAACACACTAGATGTAGATGGGTCATTTCGAAATTTCGATCACATTTGGGTATCGACTTTTCTTTTAAAAAAAATTGAAACTTGATCAATTTTCTTGTTTCTAATCAATCACTGCGGTTCTCTCGGCATGTTACCCAAGTGAGCACACATAATCTTGAACCGTACTGCTGACACGCCATTTTGAAAAAAAAAGAACATGTGTAGGGTGTGAGGTATATACCAGTATTTTTGCCCTCCAACCTTGAGCCTCCAACCTTCAAGGGAATCGCCGCTCAAGTCTTTCAATTTAGGTGAGTGGAACAGCACAAATTAGCTTAATTTCAGCTACAGTAAATACTAAGGTTTTCCTGCCAAAATCTCACTTGTTACAAGCAGATCTCACTCCCTACAATTTAAGGGGCTATTGGCTGGATATTGTAGGGAGTGAGAGAGTAGGGAGTGAGGTTATAGCCTTTCACCGCCTTTACAGGCCACAATTCAATTGAAACTGGTTGAACCAAAATGTTGTCAACTAACTTCCAACAACTACACTGTCAACAAGTGCGATCAAGTTTCACTTGCCACGGTCAGAATGTCATTGGAGTAGGGAGTGTGAGTTAAAAAACCCACACTGCTGCCTCCAGGGATGGTTTTCCCGTAAGAACTGACTGGGAACGTCTAGGCAAAATCCAACCACCAGCGTTGAGACCATCTTGAATAAGGGATGTCAACAAAACAGAAGCAACTTCATAAACACCCTTTCTTGTCAGTTGGGAGCTACTTTTCAAAACATTGTAGGGAGTGAGAAAAAACCGTGTGACACTGAAATAATGGGCTAATAAGGCTACTTGATTTGATCCAATTTTTTTTTTCCTGAGGCAGATATCCATTGTAGATGGTGTGTTCTTTCATAGTGTAAGTGGATATAACAGCCCCAATAAATATTTCGCTGAGTAGTGACGATGGAAGTTGTATACCTCTGGTTAGTGACAGCTGTAGGGAGTGAGAAATACGGACTTTGGTATTTTCTCCTGGGTCCTGTAGGCACAACTTTTACATACTTTTCCGTGGAACATGTACATCCACGTAGGAGAAAATTTTAAAACACTTACAAAACTGTATTTAGTTGAGATTTGGCGGCAATACTGGTCAGTGACGTAATTATGACCGAAATTTTGAAATGGCTCAGATACTAAATACCACGGAAACTAAACTACACGGTAGGGGTCACTCGCAGACCGTCTCAGAGCGGTGACGCCATTGGTGCTCACCGACCACCGGCCCCACACCCAAATAATGTACCCGTACTCATTCAGATCCCATTTCTATGTATAGAATTAGATTACGCAGAGTTGAAGCCTTTGCTATATCCTCACTTGACCACTATGTACAGCTTCCTCAGATCATTATTGCTGCTGATAAGATATGAGCTATACAAACTCGTGGATGCACATTCAGAAAGCTTGAGACAAACTAATTACTTGAAGGCAGGCGTAAGGCTTAGGGGCGAGTGAAAGAGATGTGCACCAGTGACGACAACGCACTCGGGAAATCCCCGAGGGGCTGGCCGCTGACCCCTACCGTGTAGTTTAGTTTCCGTGCTAAATACTGTTACATCTAGTTACATCTACACCATTGATGTTGTTGTGGTTCTCAACATATCGAAAAATATTACTTAGATACCAAAAACCGAATCAGCCTCTTCTCCACGATCTTTCGTCCCGACGAACGGCCTCTCAAGTAGTAGCAATTGTGCCCCATGGAAGCATCCGATACTGAAGTGACCCAGAGCAAATTCCCGAACTCCGTGGGGTTGGCAGTCATCACCCAAGCAACCTTGTAAATTGGGAGTGGTTCGGTCAGTATGGCCCAAGCGGTGTCGAAGTAATAGTGATTGTCGCAGCTGGAACATGTATTTAAGTGGACTCAATTTCGACTTCTGGCATACCACTTCGAGCTTTTGGCATATCAATTCATACTTTTCACAAACCCAACTAATCCAACATTCCACCCCATGTAATGATCAAAAAATGTTTTTTCTCTCTGTATTCAAGTGGACACTGTATTGTAGAATCAGTATAGAATCATCTATAGCATTTACAAGTCAGAGAGACGGAGGGCTCGGTTTTGAACGGTTTGAATTCTTTTGATTTGCGTCGCGCATGCGGAGGCCCAAATTTCGCACCCATACATCCAAATGGATAAATATATTCTACGTTTGGGATGTATAGGGACGGTTGATGTGGATCGTAGGAGGAAACATAGTTTGGCTAGGCCTAAACGTACCATTTGGACAAGGTGCGATATGTGATCTTTCCATAGAAGTTTTTTGTCTAGCTTTACTCCTAGGTATTTGATTGCTTCTTCATCGGGTATATTGGTACCATTAAGCATTGTGGGCGGTATTTCTTAGGTGCGCTTTTATGTGAAGAAACACGTCCTCGACTTCGATGGATTTAATATCACTCTCCACTTTTTACACCAGTCATTGACATTATTCGTGAAGCTTTGCAGTTTTTCAACTGCTTCATTCGGATTCCCCTTGGCTAAAGCCGCTACATCATCCGCAAAGGGGGCTTACTTCAGTTCAGATGGTGACGGGTAATCAGCCGTGTATAATAAATTAATGTATTGATTCAATTTTCTAAAAGAAATTTTCGGCAATTCCCAAAGTTCTTCATTCGTGTTTTCAGCTCTAAAAGTTTACCAGTAACCTCTAGTTCTTACTAGTATTTCAGCTTCACTGTACATTTTGTACAACTTATGTCTCTTGTCAGTCTATTTCAATCAGTCGCGTCTCCGCGAATAACAATCTTAATTTCTGTTCTTATCATCCGACTGTTATGGAATTGTCAAGGAACACGACTGTGGACTGTTCATTCGCTCTCACAAATCAACACATCTTGCCTACTTTGAAATGTATCGAGCATCATTGTCTCACGTATGCTAGTCGCCAAATTACGCCCAAAATTTGGAATGTACAGAAGAAAGAACTGTTAACTTGATAATCTTCCATAAAATTCAAGCATTGGGTGAAAGAGCCAAACCTGCAATACTATCACACAAGTTGGACAATTCACAATCATTGTTCAAGCAATCGTGAACAATGCCCATGTAGGACAAAACAGTGGATCCTCAGGTTTATTGAATGGAGACACCATAGGAGCAGATTCTAATGTAGTAGGTATAGTGATATCTTCGAATTTCAAAGATTGCATGGAGAATTTCAAGTGAAGACACATTGTGAGATGAGGAATTGTACTTATTAGGATCAGAGGATTGTATTTGTGTTTCTCTACAAATGATCACTTTGTTGTCACTTCGGTGTACAAAATCATCTACTACACATTTCTACCTGAATAATGACAATGGTGAAAACGAAGCCTGCATTTATTGACAACCAGTGACTACTCACGGACCTCTAAATTCGTCGGGCCATCCAGCTAATCAGCTTTGAAAATCTGATCTCAAGTTTTTACCTATAACCAATCGTTGGTATAAGAACATTTGCGCTGATCTCAGACCAAGCCCAGTAGTAATGCTATTTGAGCGATAATTTTCCGTCAACCCAAATGGCGAACGTAGCTCTAAATGTGATATATTAAGCTTTCCACGATCACACTAACTCTGCATCCTGCATTTTTTGTATAATTCATTAAATTCCAGAAGGTAAAAGCAGCAACAAGCAACAAAAACAAGCAAAAGAGCTTAGAACAACTTAACTAATTTTCTAGTTTGAACAAATATTTCAGAATTTTATGAGTTATTTTCATTTTTTGCGCATTTTAAGATGCTGCGTTTTGGTGCCTTTAATTTGATTTTGTTTACTCTGGAAAAACCCTTTGTAACTCTAAACTAATTTTTGCATTTCTCTGAATTGCGTACCTTTCCGTACCACCTTATTTGTTTGTACAGATATTGATAACTACAAATATTCAGAAAGTTACTCTCAACATTGTAAAAGATGTTCCAAACTTTGTCTGAAATAGGTGTGTTTTCTTATTTTCCTTTGAATTGCAAGATTTGTTTCGCTGTCACAAAATAAATGCCCTTAGGTCCAAAAATATTAAATATAGATTGAATCTAATAAAGCTAAAGATATTTCCTACACATAAAATACAAGTTATATATTCTATGTAATTACAATTTGTGGAGTATGGCCTCAGAAATTCCAATTTTCAAAGTACTGTGGTTGGCCATCAAGCTGACTGAGAACCGATTTTGTTTCAGATCATATCTTTGTACCGTCACCGCAGCGTTAATATTTTCAAGCAAACTCATATCTAAAAACAATGATAATACGTGATACCACTAATATTTGAAACAACACATAATCAAAATGATTGATCTTAATACATTTCCTATTGCTCGTTACATGATTTTACGCACCATTCAGGTTTTATTCTAATCAAAATTATCAATGTTCCAGGAAATTGATTTTAACTGATGAAATAACTCATTATTTCAACGAATTTCAGAAAATGAAACTACATTAATTTTCACCATGGGGATCCGTTTTGATGATACATTCTGAAAATATATCTGGATTTAACTCTTACATATTAGAATGTATGGTCATTCCAGACGGTAAATCTTCATAGAATTTAGATGAAAACCCCCTAAAAATAAAGGATTCTGAAAGAAAGATGATTTTTGCACATTTTACTTAATGATATCCCAAAGAAATTTTCAGCATAAATTTGAGTTTCAATTATTATTCATTATTTCAATGTATCAATAATCAATCAATAGTATTCCAATCCTCACTAGTATTTCTATAGCACGCAGAACAATGGCTTTTAGAAGCACGACTTTGACATCTTGGATAATATTGTTCCATTTTAGGCAGGGATCGTTAATTAGGTAGTGAAACGCTCGGTGTTTATGCCTTTAATGGAATAATATTTTCGGATTGTTACAATGAAATTCGAAGAGTTACAATATACGATAGTTTTTTGACAACATATTATAGCGAAATGAACTCACTACGAGTATTGTACGTGACGCAAGAACAAGGCATTACGACGATCAAAGAACTGACGAGGGTTCCTCTACAAAATACCGTGTTATTTGCAAAAATGTTCACCACAGCGAGGTACTGTTCACCAGCGAACATCTTGAACTCAATATTTACGCTAGGCCTTTTAGTTATTTTGGGTATTACCTGAAAATTTGAAAAATTGTTTGATTAGAAGCTCCACCCCAGCTTTCACAAGGGTTAACAAACATCAACAAGGTAGAACGGTAGATCAGAAAGGGTCAAAAGAGGCGGTTTTCTTAATCATACTCAAATTCCTCATTTTCAATTCACCAAGAAGAAAAAAAAATGTTTAAAACTCTCGAAAATTGTCGGTTTTGAGACCTGTAGATTTTAAGAATTGCATTTTCGGTTTATTATTCAATAATAAACCATTGTAATCGCTCTGGAAAAAAAAAATTCTAAGCCCCCCTGAAAATTTCATGGTTTACGTTTCAAAGGGTGTAGAATCCGAATCTGCAATAAAAAATTTTCCGTCCGTCCGCCGTACGCCGTACGCACGATATCTCCGAAACGGCTGGAGCAAAAGATCTGAAATTTTCAGGAAAAATAAATCTTGGTCCGACGACGCCCCAATTCTTGATCCAGCTCTCTCACTCAATTTAAAGTGCCCTTTAAGGGCTGTAAAGGTTTTGTAAAATCCCTAAAAACCTCAAAACAAGTCGAATCGGCCTAAATATTTACCTATTTGAAGAACATACCATGAGGAATCGAATGAGCCCTTCCCCACGTCCGTAGGTCAAACCATTGTCGATGTATGGCCCCATTTATGGTGACAACATTTGCGTTTTTTGGTTTATTATTGTTTGTTTGTAACCTAGTGATGCCGATAGCGTACAGTTGTAGTGAATGTGGTTACTGGAGTGATACCCGATGTGGATACTTGTAGTTTCTAGCCGATACACGGGTTGAAGCATTATGATATGTATGAAACGCTGATAATATGTAGGTAAATATTATTACTGGGGATTATTATTCAATATTATTACTGGGGTAAATAAGTAGTCTTTCACTCGGGTTTATTATTCAATTGGCTTGCGTTCATGATTTGAATCTGTACTAAGCTTCGGAGTGTGCGTGTTTCAATTAAAAAAACGCTGCAAATTCTTTCACTGGGCTTTATTATTCAATTGGCTTGCGTTCATTATTTGAATTTCTACTAAGCTTTGGACTGTGCGCGTTCCACAGGATAGAGCGATTATTGAATTTCAGAAGGCACACAAATATGTTCAACTGATCAATCCAAATAGGTATTTTGGTTGAGAACAGATTTACGTGCTCCATGCATATCTCCTGAAATTCAATAATCGCTCTATCCTGTGAAACGCGCACACTCCAAAGCTTAGTAGAAATTCAAATTATGAACGCAAGCCAATTGAATAATAAACCCCAGTTTAAAAATTTGCAGCGTTTTTCAAATCCATCCAAACTCCATCCGCCGACCGTAACTTTTCTCCGAAACTTTTTGGCTAAAAAAGTCAAATATTAATCTGGGATGTGCCAGTAATTTTGTCAAATTATTATAATTGAGGATCAATCTATCAAAAAAATCGAAATCTCGCAACAGCGTGTGGACAGGTCACGACCTTATCTAGTCAGTTTGAAACCTAAATTAGTTTTCATTACAAAAATAAGATAGAAAACTGTTGTGTGTAGTACTTAAGAGTACAACAGTACAGGGGTAAATTTTTGTGTGTTTTAGATATCCCTTCTACGAAAATTATTGTTATATGTACACTATACAGGTCTGTGTTACATTACCTATCTAAACGAGGCACCTCGCGTCTCCATACCTTGCAATTATATTCAAGGTGAGAATACTCGGGCTGCCGCCAACACCGCGATTACGCGGTCGAGCTCACATCTCTCGGTTTACGGCTCTGAAGTCCGGATGTTGAAATGAAATGAAATGAAATTTTCTATTTGTATAAGCCTTCCGGCGATACAAGAGTTGGTTCAGGCAGATACATAAATTGGAAAAAAAAAAAAAAAACAGCTCACTCACTGTTGACAGCTCTGACTTAAAAAGTAAAGAAAAAAAATAATGATAATAAAAAAACCGTTCACCTAATGAAAACAATTAAGAAACCTAACGAAACCAAATAAAATGCTAAGGGCTAGGTACTAAGGGGTACTAGACTATGATGAGACATGTCTGTGATGAGTAAAATAAACAATTCAATAGCATAACATCCACATAATTATCAAAATATAAACCACATGGAATTATAGAAAAGGGAGTGAAGTATAAAGTTGGACAAAATTCGACAAATGAAGAGATGACAGATGATGATGAAATTAATGTAAAAATCCTTCATTTAAGAAAAAAACACGGGTTCTTATGCAATTTCTAACAAAAGCAAACATTTTTTTGCAATCTAATAGTCCCTCGAGAAAGAGCAGGCAGGAAAGACTATCATATGATAATTCGTTTACAAGGAAAAAAGAGAATCTCTCGCCGCGAAGGATAGGACAAACGCAGAGAAAATGGAAAACTGAGTCAGGCATGTGATAGTTACAGAGTGGGCAGTCCACAGAATTATCAAATTTCACCACAAACTCTGGTACACTCAGCTTGGCAAAATAATTTCCAGTTAGCCTGAGTTGGGCAAGAACTCTCTTTACATGTACTCCCAGATCGGACTCGAGATAAGAGTCTGTTCCTCTGGGGCAGTGGATTTTGTAGATAGGGCTGAATGAGGACTCCACAATACGTTCCTCATCGCTTTGCCTCCCAAAATAGCGCCATTCTCTCTAGCATGTTGCCTCGGTTGAAGTTTTGGTGAAGTCCGGATCTTTCTTTCCTTGCTTGTTATTCCTAGTATGTAATATAACATAGGCATAAATCATATTTTAGTATGACTTTTAAGGTACTGATTATCTATTATCAATTTAAGCAGCGTTGCGTTCGACTAAAAAGAATGCGGATGAGGGATCCAACTTTCATGAAATTGAGAGTAGAATCCGATTCGGAATGAAAAAAAGGGGTTTCCTACTTGAAAATACACTGCCAAAGAGATGGCACAGTGGCTTCCTCGTTGCATCCTTAACCGTATGAGCTAAATTTATTCAAAATTGTGAAATTTATACCTGTTTCAAGAATTTCACTTTAGCGCATGGGCAAACGTAAGGCTGATTAAATTGTGATGAAATTCGTATGGGACCTCAAGAGGTCTCATTCGCATAATCCCTCATAATAAGAGCTAAATTCATTCAAAATTGTGGAAGTTATGGCTGTAAGAAGGGAATACGGACTGACAGACCGACAAACACGGAACCAAATTTGTTCGGTAGGCTATGAAACACAAAATGTGAGTGGACATTTTGAATTCGGGCAACAAAAAGTTTTTGGCTCCCGAAAGTGAACACAAGGCTTCTGCTGCTTCGCAGACTCGGAAGCAAAACAAAGTTGATGTGCGATGCGCAACGTATATTATTAGTGCTAATATAATTTAAGATATTTGGCAAAAAAGCCCAGATGAATAAACAAATAACTGTTTTGCCCATAAAAAGTTTTTTTTCATGGTTGTTGGTTGTGGTGTGACCACTTTCATTCAAGACATTAAGTTGGAGCGTATAATATGTTCATTTTTTGGAAACGTTTCGTCCCGCTATGGGGACTTCTTCAGTCCTGTCATTATATTAAATTATGTGTATCCAACCAACATCATAGTAGTCAACACTCATGTGTTATTGTTGGAGTGATTTTCTCCTTTTGTGTATAATCATTGAAAATCCAGAAGGGAGTAGAGAGTTTTCCCTTCTGGATTTTCAATGATTACAAAAGGAGAAAATCACTCCAACAATAACACATGAGTGTTGACTACTATGATGTTGGTCGGATAGATGCTACAAAAAACTCTCTACTCCCTTCTGGATTTTCAATGATTATATACAAAAGGAGAAAATCACTCCTCAATAACACATGAGTGTTGACTACTATGATGTTGGTTGGATAGATGCTACAAAAAACTCTCTACTCCCTTCTGGATTTTCAATGATTATATACAAAAGGAGAAAATCACTCCTCAATAACACATGAGTGTTGACTACTATGATGTTGGTTGGATACACATACTTTAATACAATGATTAGGACTGAATAAGTCCCCATAACACATGCGTGTTGACTACTATGATGTTGGTTGGATATTACATACTTTAATACAATGAAATACAGGACTGAATAAGTTTCCAAAAAATAAACATATTATACGCTCCAATTTGATGTCTTGAAAGTTTTTTTTTTCTATTATATAATTTCAATTAACTTGTCGCTCGTACCCAATTACTTACTTTTGGTTGCTCATCTTCAAATTCTTGACCCAATTCTTTCATCCACTCTGGTACATGCGTTCGAAGAACCCCTTCCCCAGTTCCCCCTACAAGAACTATCGCACGAATAAATGATATGCCGTCTTCTATTCTAAACAAAACAGATATGCGATTCGTCAGATAGTTACTAAGTATTATTTCAATACGTGGTTTAACAATGAAATTCTGACCTATGTAGGATGTTAAAATGTAAATCTTAACAAGGACTGGTCCGCATTACGGCGAAATTGAACTTAGAACGTCTGAATCACACCTAACCTTCGATCAAGTAAATGGTGGACAGAGCAATTGAAATTTCTCAAAACTAAAAGTAGTCATATCTCATACACATACTCACCCCTGCATTATAGCGCTTTTGTTAAAGAATGGCCAGCACATGTACGTTTCCTTGACGAGGAATCCCATGACCCCTTGGATATCCGCGACATTGCAAAATACCGGAGTCCCAGGAACAAGATCACACAGACTTCCACCGGGAATAGCCCAAGTCAAGCAGTACCTATAAAAAGCGTGTTCTTGAAGAGTATGAATCAGTCAAGAAATCGCGAAACAGCAGATCGTTTCAAAGGAGAAAACTAATGATTGTCTACATCTTGATTGATAACGTTTAATTTAACTTTATTATGATTTATAGCATGAATAGCTATGGGATTCAGCCATTAAATTAATCTTATATACCTAAGGTTTTCGAGTATTATCCCTGTAATAATTATTGCAGGGTTGCAATGGGGTTTAAAAGTGAGCTAATGTCGCAGGAAAAACCACTGAACTCTGATGTATCTTGAGATATACCTATACAATTTCTTAAAATGTTTCAACTCATTCCATTCACTTACATTAAGAAAAGTAGAAAATCAGGTGGATAGAAGGGAAGGATTGTTCAACAATACAGTATAACCCAGGAAAGGTAAGAACAGAATAAAGAATCAAATTCACAGAATATTACAAGTTCACGCATAAATGTTCGTAAAAAATCGGAAGAAAACAGTGTACAGGATTGTTTTTTGAAAAAGGAAAATGGTTCCTTGTTCCTTGTTGGAATTCCACGTTTCACTATTTTTTTAAAGTACAGAGCCGGCCAAATCTATTTGCACCACCAAATAACTCACCACTTGAAAACCTCGTCTTCGGGTGTTATCGCAATGTCCTAGGTTAAGTCTATTTTGGTTTATTATTCAATAATAAACCATTGTAATCGCTCTTGGAAAAAAAAATCCTAACCCCCCTGAAAATTTCATGGTTTACGTTTCAAAGGGTGTAGAATCCAAATCTGCAATAAAAATGTTTCCGTCCGTACGCCGTACGCACGATTTCTCCCAAACGGCTGAAGCAAAAAAGCTGAAATTTTCAGGAAAAATCCATGTTGGTCCGACAACACCCCAAATGGTGTAGTATCCATTCTTGTTTCCGCCAGCACTCTCACCAAATTTAAAGTGCTTTAAGGGTTGTCTAAATTTTGTAAAATCCAAAACCTCTCGAGGCTAAATTTGGACTTTTTTTGAATTTGAGGAATCGAATGAGACCCTCCCCAGGTTCTTTTCCCGATGTATGGGATTTATGGTGCAAATTTTTGTTATTTTGGTTTTGTAAACTAGTGATGTAGTGAATGTGGATACTGGAGTGAACTCCTAAAAGGGTTTATAGCCGATACAAAAAATATGCATGAAATCTGCTAGATATAGGTAAATATTATTAGTATAAAATAATTATATCCTAAATGTTGTTCACTGGATTATTTTGAAGAATTTCTACTAAGTTCTATGGAGGATTATTGAATTTCGATATGCATAGAGCACGTAAATCTGTTCTCAACCAAAATCCTATTCGGATTGATCAGTTGATCATATTTGTGGACCTCCTGAAATTCAATACGCTCTATCACCTGTGAAACACGCTAATTGAATAATAAACCCCAGTGAAAGAATTTGCAGCATTTTAGTTCAAAAGAAGTGTTTTATTTATTTCTATTTTAATGTTTTAGAAGGGTACTTCGATTGGAATCTTTATCGCAAATCCCTCTCCGAGTTTAAGAATCCACTCAGTCTCAGTTCCATCGCTGCCCTTCTCAGGACCTTATTAATCGCTGTCTCCGCAGAAGCAACGTCATCTCTTGCCATTTGTCTTTTACATACACCAGTACCTTCTATTAGGTTTGTTTTACTGGTTTAAAAGGGATCTTTCATCTCCATCCTTCACCACCATCGTTACGACCGAAGTCAATATAAAACCTTATCCCATTGCGGACGACCTACAACTTTGGTGAATTTCTTACGGTGCTGAAAAAACCATGTTTTATTTCTCAGCTTTGGGACACCGGCTTCACCACCTCAATCATCTTCCTACGGCTCTACATCTTAGTTTCTCTGGCGTGGACAACTCACCACCCAGGTACGCTCTATCCAAGGAAACCTGCAACATTGCAGGGTAGTAAGTTTGCCGAGACGAAGCTGGTGTGGCAGGGACCCTTTCCAGAGAGCAGGATTCATCGTGGCCGCGCTCCCCCGATCAATTAATTTCAAACATATTTTCGAACAGTTTTTAAAAATATACAAAAGGAGGTATTATTTTCTCTTCATTCATTTTACCCATGTATTTGGAGCTCCATAGGTAGCTTTTCATATAATACCATCTGTCAATTTGTACGAGAACTATAATATTATTAATCTCCACATTACCAGTTAAAATCTTTCACTCGTTCCTTTCCACGATGACCGCGCAAATATTAATCTTGAAAATTAACATCAGTATTTTTATGCCTATTTAATTATTTCACAAACATCGGGTAATGAAAAGTTGTCAGCTGTTTACAACACTACCTTGTTCCATTGCGATTGTTGTTACACCTGTCCGGGTCTTGATATCCCATTTTGTGTGGTTCGGGATTCCAATAGGGACAAACTGCTTCACTACATCCGTCCCAATGCTATGATAACAGCGAAAACAAGCAGATATTAATAATTGTGGTAGCGTTAACCCTCAAGGGGTTGTTCAATCGAATTCAGATCATGTATCCTATTAACTCGCAAACAATTGTAAGATCCCCTGCTCCAAAATTCAATAGAAATTGAATGTTTGACCACTCCGGCAGTGACATAGATTAAGGATAAAAGATAAGCAACAACAATATCGATGCAATCATTATTTTAGATTTGACACCCAAGCTACTATCGACAAAGGTACCACGCGTGCGTTCTCACTCGCCCTCTTTGCTGCCTTGTTCGCTGTCTCTCGAATTCCCCTTTTCCATTTCTTGAAACTGCTGTTTCCGAGCTTCAACCTGGAGCTTTTTAGGTTCACAGTTATCCTCGGGGTGTTGCAGGCGGTAAGCCTCAACCCTTGGAAGGGGTAATGTTCCCGTTATATGGAAGCAGAGCGAGATTACTCTTATCCCTCGCACTGCCTCCATAGGCAAATGAATACCGTTTGATGTTACCCCTCAAAAATTACAATTTACCCCAGCCCTTCCTATTGGGATCCCCCTCCCTATACTTTTTTAAAGACCTGAGAAGATGGAACCTGAGCATACACCTAAAGCTGGGTCCTATAGGCCTATAGCCTATTGCAGGCATATCGCCTCACCCTACGAAAGATTCAACCAGTCCATTTCATCAACTCGTTACATGTACATCTAGATCATTGAAGGTGGCAAACCTGAATGAACACTCTGATGTATTGTACTGAGTACGCGGTCTTTCCGGTTTCATTCTTCGAGAATACAGGGACTGAACATCTACCCAGGACCGCCTGGGCTGCGACCACCCTGTCCAGGTTTCTCCGAAACACTATATTCTCACCGGTGTGGATCCAGACGTTTCTGCTATTCGGAATCGGATCTTTCGTCACCAGAAGAGCGAGGTCTACATCATACTGGTTATTGCACCTGCGATGACAAAAGCCTTTCATTTTGTAAAAATCCCAAATGATCAAGAAAAACCCAAGTATTTGGGCCAGAAAAGTTTCCAAGGACTTCGCCAAGTACAAGCGAAGCACGCTGAAGAAGTCAGACTAGAATTTAATGTTTGCCTTGAAAGGGAACTTGAACAATCAGTCAGACATGGAAATAAAATGTATTAGCAAGGTCTGAAATTCAAAAATCAAGTGGAAAGTTCAATTTTGAAGCGTAAACAATTTTGCAACGTGCTCCACAAACACAAAGGTTCTCTACTTCCTCAACCTAAATTAGTTTGGACTCGGTTCCATGCGTTTTAGAAGAAATTTGAATGGAGAAATATTTCTGAAAATGGACGTCCATCTTTTCGAACTTTTTGGATCTGGAATGTAGAGATTCGGAATGTAACAAACATGACCATTTAAGGTTGAACATGAACATTAACAATTATAATAAATAAAGTTCAATTTATTATATTAATAAGTACCCTTTAACAGCTATAATCGATCTCACTCCCACTTTCTTGACTTCTTTAGTAGTCATGACATGTACGGTCATGTCTTCTGGACGGCATTTCAAAACTCCTAAACGCTTCGTCGTGTGGTCCCAGTAGTTGAATCGGTCTCCCGCTGAAAGACACAGACATAAAAACACAGTGAAATTTTACAAAGATGTTATAATGAATTTCAGTTGATTTAGAGAAAGAACAATCAATGACTGCAATCTCCTTCCCTACAGGATCCCATCATAATCACAATCTATCTATATATATATGTAAACATCATTATGAGTTGATTCATTTGAAATACAAATAGAAGAAAATGAAATTACGTGGACTGACGTAGGTGACAGCGGAGCAAACTGTGAGTACCAGTGTTGATCGTATGCGAACTCCGTAACTTAGCTTCAAATCGTAACCAACGTACGACCTTGTGTTCACTATGCTCACGATAGCGTCGGATCTGATTCCTTCGTAATCGGAAGGTTTCCAATTCGGGTCTACAGGCGTCCAAGGCTCTCCTTTGTCTGTATCTCTTTCCCGTCGTGGACTGTGATATGGCTGGTTCTGTAACAAATTCCATTGCCTAGGTAAGGCCGTTGTATATTTTTATTTTACGGTGGATGTCGATTGTCTCCTCTCGCCGTTTCTTGAAACATGGACCTGAAGCTTCTGTGGGTGGTGCAGGCTTGATGCTTGTGACAGTTCAAGAAACGACAAGAGGTTTTCATGTTAAGGTTTGGGCTTAGGATTCAACCTTCAAGGAGGGAATTGTTAGTGAAAGCAATCAATGAGGATGGCGATTCTGTTAGGTGTGATGCTGTGGATGGTAGAGAGCTCCGACAGTGCTCTGAATCCCTCATTTCCTCCCAATGGGTGGAGCGGTTTGTGAGGGCATTGGGGTCCACGACTACCGACATTTACATGCCACTGCAGTGAGGTGTTCCAGAGGTAGTCGTGAAGCAGTTGATACCCCCTGCCGTGCCTGTTGGGGCAAAAATGAGAACCTATTTCATGTTATGAGCAGTGTGATGCGCTTGCCAAGGAAATAGCAGTGCATTGTCATCCAGCGGCAGGGAAGTGGAGAGAGGGGCTGTATCATATGCTGAGTGACCAGAGCAAGAAGCCAGATATTGTTGCCTTCAAGCCCAAAGGGTCTGCCATGTTCAAGTTGTTGATGACAGAGTGGGCATGGGGCAGACCTGGAGGCCTGAAAAAGTAAATATGATTAAGAAGATATACAGCAGGCGGTGAGCTAAAATGAGTGGCGCCTAATAACATCAAGATTATGGTTGCAGCTGTGTCATGGCGTGGAGTTTGGTGCGGGAGAAGTGCAACGGAGTTACTCAAGCTGGGCATCTCGTGAGGAGTACTTTGCAGTATCACCATGCGCGTCATCTAGAGCTCTTATACTGATGGTCGTTCTATAAAGGCAGTTTTTTCATCCATCCCTCCCTCCTCGCATCTTCTACGTGACAGTTCGCGAGAACTGTTACATGCTTCAGCCCTTTCAAGGAGCAACACTCCACTCCATTACTTCCTCATTAAATTTGTACTATAAATACAGTATCTTCAATGGCTTTGTGTTTTGGTGGGAACACAAAATTCCAAATCTGTTTTCTCCTCCTGTTAAGGGTTCCTGACGACTATGATTGGTTAAAAACACTTGTTAAACAGTCAGATATATCTTCATCATCGGTCTCATAACCCATATCGCCTTAATACCGAGCCTCTCCGTGTAAATCATGTATTTAATGACACGTTTGCTAGTAAGAAATATTCCAGGATTCAAAATTTGGTTCTTTGTTGATTCAGTTTTTTGAGAATCTGGAAAAAGTGTACTAACGTGTTATCATCCATACATTCCAAATTAGACGAAATTGCACTAACCTACTTGTTTAGATAACAAGTCTTGCTATTGAATGTTAACTTCATATGGATTATACAGCACGCATGTGAATATTGTGTGAATTTATAAATCTTACTGAGTTACGCTAGGTACTCAAAAAATAGGTACGTAGATCGGCTTACCGCAGTCGAAAGTTTATCATCCACCAGCGATGTGTCGGCAAACGAGTTCCATTCGGAGAAGAAATATGGACTCAAAAGCGCGTAAATCATGAATAATTCCCTATTCATCGGCACAATATATCGATAAAACTGAAGACAATTCCAAAATAATACTATTTCGACTCTTTGTTAGACTATGAAACATCATCGAGATTTTTGGTCTTCTGGCTAAGCCCACAGCAGAAGCCACCACGTCCGTATTGCCGAGAAGCGATGGTTGTTAACGAGCTAGACAGTTCTAAGGTTATCCGGAGGCCGCTTTTCATCAGCGTGCTGTTCAGTTTGGTGGTCTGAATGCTTGCACCTACACAACTGAAAGCGTCTAAAGAACGTATGGTTGGTATTTTTAAGGTTTATATCTAAAAAGAATGGAGCCTTTTCTTCCATGATGTTGACAAATGCTTGCATTCGAGTCTGCAACACATTGGGACATTTTCATGTGTATTTTCTTATTTTATTTATTAATAGGCAGATCTCACCCGTGCGTTGCACGGCGGGGCGTACAAATCAATTAAATGGGCCTTAAGAGAAGTTCACTGATCGTTTTGAAGTGGAAGAAGTACGGAAATGGTTGAAACAAATAAACCAAAACAAAATGTCTTATTATAGGTATCGCGTGAGCAAGTTCTTATTATTCAATAATAAACCATTTTAAGCGCTCTTGAAAAAAAAAAAAAATCTGACCCCCCCCCCTGAAAATTTTATGGTTTACGTTTCAAAGGGTGTAGAATCCAAATCTGCAATCAAAATTTGTCCGTCCGTCCGCCGTACGCACGATTTCTCCCAAACGGCTGGAGCAAAAAAATTGAAATTTTCAGGAAAAATCAATATTGGTCCGACAACGCCCCAGTTCTTTAGCCAGCACTCTCAATTAATTTAAAGTGCCCTTTAAGGATTGTCTAAGTTTTTTAAAATCCCTAAAACCTCAAAAAAAGTGAAGGCGGCCTAAATTTGGACTTTTTTTGAAGAACTTTATATGTGGAATCGAGTAAGCCCTTCCCCAGGTTCGTAGCTCAAACCATTCCCGATGTATGGCCCGATTTATGGTGCCAACGTTTGCATCCACATTCACTACATGACTAGGTTACTGCAATCAAAACAAACACGAGTTTTTTTTTTTTTTTTTTTTTTTCGCAGTAACCTAGTGATGTAGTGAATGTGGATACGGGGGTGAACTCCTAGAAGGGTTCATAGCTGATACACGCGTTGAAGCATTCTGATATGCATGGAACGCTGCAAATTCTTTCACTGGGGTTTATCATTAAATTTCATTAATTTGGCTTGCATTCATGATTTGAATTTCTACTAAGCTTTGGAGTGTGCGTTTTTCAGAGGTGATAGAGCGATTATTGAATTTCAGAAGATATGCATAGAGCACGTAAATCGGTTCTCAACCAAAATACCTATTTGGATTGATCAGTTGATCATATTTGTGTGCCTCCTGAAATTCAATAATCGCTGCAATGAATAATAAAATAATAAACCCCAGTGAAAGAATTTGCAGCGTTTTCAGTTTATTGGTATTACTATTTCAAGACTGTAGCAACCAACTTTTGTTTATTGGTATCGCGTGAGCAAGTTTTCGTGACGTTTTTTCAGTTTATGTGCCAAAGCAAAGACGTGAAAATGTCAATAAGCACATACTCAAAATCAATTAATCCTTCCAGTTATGTATACATCATTTGGACAAATAGATAGGATTTTGTTTTGTAGATATAAATAGTGGCCTCCGTACAAACTTAGTACTTTCGCTTCTTGATATGTCAGGGGGCGAGTCCAATGGTTTTAGCGTCAACTGTTTCGTGGCAGGTACCGATTGAGCTGATAATAATTAGTGCAGCAGGTAGGATTGATTTTTTCTTACTAATTGGCACAATTTTAATACCGTAGGAGTCTGATAGAGTTCCTGTAGGAGTCTCTACTACTCTAATCCGACACGTTCGGGGACGGCTCGGTGCCGGACTAACGGGAATTCCGGTCTAACGGACGGTAATTATAAGAACAATTAGGTTAATAATTAAACTACGGATAAAGTATGCAAACACATACAACAAAGTTCATGTTAAATATCATATACAGGGTGTCCCAGGAGTTATGCACAATCCGACTCCTACGTGTTCTACAACTCATTTCCGACCAAAAATGCCTCCAAGCAATTTTTTGCCAGAGGCCTCGTTTCCGAGCTATTCGCGATTTAAGATTTTTTTTTTTTTTTTTTTTGTGTTTTCGATCTTATGTCATTGAAACTGTCATAACTCTCTCAATTTTATAGATAGCTCAATTTTGATGACACCGTTGGAAAGAGCGTTAAATTGTCTATCTATTTGGTGTCAGAAAACTTTTTTGATTACATTAAAGATGTGCGATCGCTGCGCGAAATGGCAGTTATGTCAAAATCTTGAAATCGCCTGTTTTTCATCTCGCCTGGAAACCCCATGAATGCTTGACGCAGAACTGTGCAGGCCTGGTAAAACATGCGCCGAAATATCAGCTTTCCAACGGTGCAGTCGTTTCGGTTTTTAAAAATATTTTTAGTTAAGGAAAAGGAGTTTAAATGCAGAAAAACGTGTGTTTTCTGTTAAAAATGAGGTTTTTCCGCAAGTCTCGAAGATGAATGCGACTCATCGCAGTGGGAAATGAGTTGTACAGCACGTTGGAGTCGGATTGTGCATAAGTCCTGGGACACCCTGTAACACTAAAAAATACCTAATGTTTGAATATTTGAAAGCTACGGAGGAGGCATTGTCTTGGTCGGAGGCTAGGATATGCAATGACCCGCACGACCCTCCGGTCTTGAAGGAGGGGTTGCTTTGTGCGCCGTGCCGTGTACTCGTATTATCAACCCCAATCTGATTTGGTCGTAGCATTGGGTGTCGCAGTCAGCTATTGTTTGTGTTCATTTACGATTGATTGCGATAATTTGCTTTCAGTTGAGTAGCTATACCACAAGTTAGTATGTTGACATGATTTTTGTGTACGGTTTTGCCAATGGTAATGCTTCTGAAGCAGCAAGGGAGTCACACTCCTCCTGTGTACAACTCATACCCTAGCGAACACGTCGGATAGTGTGAGGAAAAAATATTGGTAGATAATATTGTTTATGTCACTGATCCTTCTTTATCTAGTAAACTTTCTGTTTTTTATCTACTACCTAATTGTTTTTGGTCACTAAGGTTTTGGTTATTACTACCAGCTATGTTCAAGAGCTATAGCGCACCATGATGAATGGGAATATGCAATAGGAAAAACCTCGCTGAAGGAAAGACAGCGAGGAAAGAGGCGAAAGGGAAGAGATGGTAATGATACGGAAGCCTGGTTTGATAAGGGTCCATAGTGTCAGCAAAAAGATGACAACCATAACCATCGGTTAGTTCTTGTTCAACAGGCACACTCTAGTCGATTAGCAGCCAATCCTCTACCTCATCTTCAGGAACGTTTTTCAAGGGATTACCAGCACTTCTAACATCCAAAACTTTGGTCAGACCGTCTTGATGGTTTTCTTCCTCATCAGTCTGCAGAGTTTGGTCATTTGCAGGGTTTGCGGCTGGCCAAAATTTACTTCAGCATTTTTGGAGAGTTACCTGGTTCCAAGACAGTGCAATAGCATAGACGTTAACTGTAAACTTTTTTTGAAAATCAGTCACGTCACGGGCGCTTTCCGACGTGATATCAGCCATTTAAAGGGCGCTCCGTAAGATCCCTAACTACCCCGAAAACTTCCGAATAGCTCTCGAGCATTTTTATATGCTTTAAAGGCAGAAAACCAACATTTTTATAATTTTTCGGAGCGATGCCGGACTATTGGGCATTCCGGACTGTTCTATGCCGGACTAATGGACTTCAACTGTACAATAAAACTGATTAAATTGTAGGTATTTATGCTCGGCAGAAGAAAAGACTTACCATTGTAACAATGGTGAATTAATGGAGTCTGTTCTTAGTTTCCTCTTAATTTTACCTGAAAGTTTTAGGCGGAAATTAACACTTACACTTCTTTTTACCGACCCATTTTACTAAATTATAACATGGGGAAGCTGGCAGCTATAATACGGATGGGTATCGAATAATCTAAATAATCAATGTTAGGTACCCAAAACCAAAAATTTATATAATCGACTTTATTCTGGCTCGATTAGATGGGTTCAATTATTTAAATGTTTCTCTCGTAAATTTTCAAAGATCAATTTGAAGAGGTAAGAGGTGCCGCCATATAAAGATCAATCCCACAACTACTTTTTACAAATTTAAATTTCATTTCAGTTTCAAATTTGAACCGAATGAATATAAATCACATTTCGATAGATGGAACAGGCATAAGCTTCATTTTTATGTAAATATTTAAATATTGTTAAAATTTACGGTAAATGGCGTCTACCCTACATACTCCATGGTTTTTAAAGCAATGTACATTCTGTAAAGCGATGATATTTTGGTACGATTTGGGAGTGTTTTCAATATAGTACAATTTTATTTTAAAGATATTCGTTTCACCAAAAAATGAGGAAAACTGATCCGTGACTAGGTAATTAGGAAGCTAGTTGACATGCCAACAGAACTATTTAGGGTCAAGCCCGCATAATCAGTGCGTACGCCATCGAAAGATAAAAAGTGGACTTACGGACTTAGAATTCAACATTATAAGACATTCTTGAAAGAAATTTGAAAATCACGATGTGAGAGGACATCCACACATGTTAGTTCCTCATTTCAGAACCATTTTCAGTTATATAAAAGATAATAACTCTGGCATAAATAAAATTTTAATGAACTTAATAAAGCGATAGTTCAAACGATGGTATTAAAAATTGTCCACCAGCTGTAAGGTTAAATTCGTGCACTCGTTTCTTCAAGACCGTTGATTCTTCTTCGCGATTTTCGAGAATTGGGTGATCCAGAGATATGAACCGAGTTGAGGTAACAACAGGTGGATACTCTGCATGACTGCAGTACGATTAAGAACTGGACGATCCAAGCATCCAATTGGATTCAGATCCATTGCGAAAGTGACAAACCCGACTAAACCTGAAAGTCAATTATTAATTCAATTTTTGCAATGTCAAAAATATCCGATAAGTCACAAAAGTGTGTAAAATCATAAAAAGCTGATGATTTTATGAAAGCTTTCTGATCATCCCGATTCCGTTTTGGAAGCTAGATATCCCTGTTTTCTAGATTTGATACTAAAATGTTAAAGCCAGTCTCAATTACCCAGAAAACGCATGAAATTTAATTTTCAAATTAACCAGCAGTTTTTGTCAACATTAAAAGGGCGTTCTAGATTTATAAATGAGTCGAAATAATGATACAACGGTAATTGGTATCAATTATCTCTACCACCATGAAGTCCACAGTGGGAAGATATGACCACACAGACAAATAGATGGAATGAGCAGATTTTGACAGCCAATCATAATCATAATCTTTCCATTATTCAACATTAATCTAAGCAATAGAAATGAGAGATATACTTTATTATCATTTAAATGATTAACAGGAGTACAATCCAGTTCTTAGCGACCGACCCGACAGTTCCCCCCCCCCCCCTCCCGCCACAACACTCCTTCAACTAACCTTCGGGTGGGCTCCTTCCGCCCTTTGTTATCCCGGCATCACCACTTTTCCGTCCGCCGGAGGGGTTCATTCGTGTACCTGCCACCTTGGTAAGCACTAGCCTCTCTGGTGCTCTGGTTGAATCTACAGATTTTTCCAGGGAGTTGGTTAGGCTTAGTAAGTACCGTTTATGAACACAGAATGCATTCACGTACACCCTTGTTAGGCCGTAGCTTTCATCTCTGTTTACTAGCTCCCCTCCTCTGAGCTAGTATCCCATATTTGTAGGTTGCATAGGCAATTTTTCATCTTCGGTGCTTAAATGTGTAAAATTGATCATTTAAATGACCTGGCTGTAGAACCATAGAGGTCTACTATCCCGCTTTATGATGATAATATCATTTGAAGGAGGACCTGTCAGTTGGGACAGAGCTGATGTGAGCTTGCGGGCCATATTTCTCCTTCATTTCTTTAGAGGCATCAGGGCCCCGTCCTCCAGGCCAGGGCATCCACTTTCCGTCGGCAGGCGTGGAGATGCATGGATACTGCCCTCACTACGGCTATCTGGGTTACTTGTGACAAAGGCTTCGACCACTTTTCAGCTAAAACTTCGTCCATCCGTTTCAGGAAACGGGAATATTCCTTGTGCATCACATCCCACCACCAGAGGTGTGAAAGAACCTCGCAAGGCTTCTGCCGCAGCGTCATATTTCCGATGCTTTCATTGGCTGCATTTTGAGCGATCGTTGGCCAATCATGTGAACCATAAGAGGAGGCGTCTGGGTTTATAACCCTGGTATCAAATTACGCCGTCCTCTCATGGTCCCAGACTCCATGTATCTTGATATCCCCAACCAGCCGAGGATTGCCGTCTTCTCCTTCTACCAGCACTGGCTCATGACCTACTTGTCTTTGATTAGTCTGTACAGTTGATTAGTGTGTACAGCTCCAACATTACGTAACATAATATTTTGACATGACATGGCAACTTAACATGTTATGATATTACCATGACATAATTACAGGGGAATATAATGGTAACGGACAGTATTTCAGCTCATTTGCTCACCTCGGGCTGCCTCTATGTCGCAGAAAATCGGCGTCCCATTCAACAGATCACAGGCCGGCGATGTGCCCGGTTCGTATGTACTGCAAACGTCAATCATTTGACACAATATACAATGTTGGATTTATTACTCAAATAATAAATTATTGGAATCATGTCGAAAAACGCTGCAAATTCTTTCACTGGGGTTTATTATTCAATGATTCATGATTTGAATTTCTACTAAGCTGTGGAGTGTTCGTGTTTCACAGGTGACAGAGCGATTATTGAATTTCAGAAGGCACACAAATATGATCAACTGATCAATCGAAATAGTTATTTTGGTTGAGAGCCGATTTAAGTGCTCTATGCATATCTCCTGAAAATCAATAACCGCTCTATCACCTGTGAAACACGAACACTCCAAAGCTTAGTAGAAATTCAAATCATGAATGCAAGCCAACTGAATAATAAACCCCAGTAAAAGAATTTGCAGCGTTTTCTTATGGTTATCGGAATACTTCAACCCGTCGGCTATAAACCCTTTTAGGAGTTCACTCCAGTATCCACGTTCACTACATCACTACGTTACTTTAATCAAAACAAAAACAATAATAAACCAAAATAACGCAAATGTTGGCACCATAAATCGGGCCATACATCGGGAATGGTTTGAGCTACAGACCTGGGAGGGGCTCATTCTATTCCTCATGGAAAGTTCTTCAAAAAAGTACAAATTTAGGCCGCCTTGACTTTTTTTGAGGTTTTTGCGGATTTTACAAAACTTTTGTCAGCCCTTAAAGAGCACTTTAAAATAAGTGAGAGTGCTGGCTAAAGAATTGAGGCGTTGTCGGACCAATATTGATTTTTCCTGAAAATTTCAGATTTTTTGCTCCTGCCGTTTGGGAGAAATCGTGCGTACGGTGGACGGACGGAAAAATTTTTATTGCAGATTTGGATTCTACACCGATTTAAAACGTAAACCATGAAATTTTCGGGGGTTTAAAATTTTTTCTTCAAGAGCGATTACAACGGTTTATTATCGAATAATACACCAAAAATCATCAAAACTAATCACATTCACAATACCACCTACTAGCACCAACACTTCCGTTCCTTTAAAACTGAGGTCAAAATGAATTAATTACTTTCGAGTCTGACATATTATGCATGTTGTTTTGAAAATCTTCTTTGCACCCTTCATTCAAAATATTCCACCAAGATTCCATAACACAAAGAAGGGGAATCCATAAGAAATGCATTACGTACAGTTAGTGGTTTTGAACAAAGCTTCATTTCTATTTAGTGACTTACTCGATACAGTAAGAACCAGTGGAGTCGGGGTTTGTTTCACCATAACATCTCGCTGAAAAATGAAGAATACATAGTGTGTACAAAACAGTAACCTAATCACAAATTTCTCTTCATTATTGTCAACATCTCTGCTATACATGTTTGCTATCCGCCGGGGTCGCATATTCTAACCGCCAAAAAAATAATTCTAGTGACATGAATAGATGTGAGTAAATTATTGGTCTTCAAGAACGGATTATGTACCTACGTTAAGCGGACCACTACTGTACTTACTTCTCTTTTTGCTCTTCCATTCGTCAGTAGGACAGATCGTGTGTATACATTGGGTCCAGGGCTGAAACATGACAGTCATGCATTGCGAATAAGAAACATCAACATGTGGGAATTGAAATGGCTTTCAATTTATGTACGAAAGACGGTGGTTTCATGGAGCGTTTTGATTTCGTTTTGAAATTTCATATCAGAAATGAGGGAAGGAGACTCGTCAATTTGAATTCGAAGTCTGTGCTTGTGTAAATTAGTCGTGGCAATACAGAATGTATCCAGTCCTAGAGATTTTGGGAGAGACAGGATGGACAAATGTCAATATTTTAGCAAGCACATACTTTACCCACGATTCTCCCATGAAACGTCAAGACAATGTGTCGCTTCAACGAAAATAGATTCGTACGGAAACGTTGAATTCAGCCCAAACCCTCAAACCTCTGCTTGTAGCTGTTTGTAAGAAGGTCAGCGTTCTGTTTAGTTTGGAGGTTTAAATGCTCGCTTCTTACAAATAACAACATTGCCCAAATCAATCCTTCCTCTAATCTATTGATAAGTTGGGCGCACAGATGAGAATCTGTGTTAAAACTGCGGTAAAAACCAATAACCTCCATAAAACGTCGTAATACGTTGCGGCTGCCACTAAACACAATACGTATCGAGGAAATATAATGGGAGGGTTTTCAGAGCTAACGGGTCTTTCTAGGGCGATCAACGCGATGCCGAACGTCGAGTTATCATACGAGCCCGTTAACGTGCCTTTTAAAGTGACGTGAACGACTGTGATGTAACGCTTCGTTCAGGTTTTGCGAGGTGACATTCGTATCGAATGATAATCCGCATTACTATTTTCTTAAACAACTATAATTATAAGTAACTTCATTTCTAATAGGTGCGCGAACTGAACAAATTTCCTTGTGGAGCAGAAAGCTTATGCTCGGGTGTCTACATACCTCTAATTCCTTACGTTGTTGTTTCACGCTACAACTTGCCTACATCCATATTTCAATGTTAATTCGGGTTACTTACAGTTTTTCTTACACATTTCATCGTTTCTTGGACCTTATTTAACGTGAATTAAAGACAGTTATCTTCATAATAATTTCGTATTAAATAGCATTTCTCTAAAACATTTAAGCGTCCCTGAAACGTTATTTGATGTTTAACGTTGAATGAACGTTCCTAGGATCTATGCTTGATGTTATTGCGCAAATTCGATTATGCATTTAGGAAATAGGTATTCAGCAAACCAACATTCAGAAACCCAGCACTCATAGAATCAAAATTTAGAAAACCTGCATCCAGAAAATCGAATTTCCTAAAACATTTGTTCACCACTTATTTATTGATTGTAAGTATGTCAGCAATTAAAAACAATACAAATGATGTTGGTTCTAGATAACTCGGAAAAAATAAAATTTATAAGAAAAATGTAATGGGCCTTTAAGTAAACACACTTGCGTTGGTGCGGGGCATTGGTCAATGACACATTTTATCAGGTTCCTCAACACAATCCACTTCCTTACTAGAGAAAAAGGAACAATAAAATGAAACAGTTCTTCATCTTTAGGAAGCGACAGGAAGATAAATCCATTTATCAAGGGAAGAAAAAAGTAGTACACAAAAAATTAGTATAAGAAAATTTATGAATCACACCTAGGACAGAAAACGAAACTTCTATTTCGTTTCATAGAAAATGATAGAACTGATAGTTCGTGATTGTAATTTTTTTTACATTTATTATTATTATTAATGCACCTGTGCTCAAAACATTTTCTTTCTTTAGGACTATCTTAAAAGCGGACAGCGAGTGTAAACTGTTAATATTTTCACGAAGGCTATTAAACAAAACTATTCCTCTATTCTGTCTGAAACTCGCTTTCATAAAAGGAATCTTTAACGAGACTCTCGATCCAGAACGGTGTGTAATTTCTGACACGTCATATATTCCAGATTCCCACTCCTTGTACACTTGGATGACAGGAGTTCTGTCGATGAGGATAGCTAGTGAACCCTGAATATGAGGAAACGTATGCCCTTTATTAATAATATTTTGAACTATGGATATATATATCAGTAATTCTGTAACGTAGGAGGCGGCTGCGTCGCTCCTACACTCTACATCGTACACCAAAAGCTATTCTATTAAGGACAAATATACATTCTCTTAGCAGCCATGTCCAAAAAGTTCCTAATTCCCAAAGATACCGGTATCAATTTCCTTAATCTATTGTTTTTTCCCGGTGGGCAGATGAGGAAATCTTTAAGATCCTAAGGTGGATCCCAATCGGAACTCGTAGGATACCCAGAACGGACCGCTCTTCGGGTTATGTAGGATTCAAACCCACTGAAACCTCACCAAGTCCTTGGGACGTATTTAGTCCTCTCGATCCATGGGTAGCCCTCCTCTGTCTTTCCCGTTTTTGTGTAATCTTTCTCTGCAGAATGCCTTCGACATAGACAACTACAGAGGTCCAATGCTCATCTCTTTGAAGCATTTCGCCAACTATATTCTCCGGTGTCATGTCCTCACACGGCATTTCCAGATCATCCCGCAGACCTCTTCTTTGTGTTTCCTACTGCTAACACGCGAAGAAAGTGTGAACACATCATCGTCTCCTCCATCACAGTTCGGACAAGTTGGATCGTCTACTTTCCCCATTTTGTGAGCCTCCGATTTGAGCCGTTCATCAACAATTAAACTCAAATGCTTCATACTCAACACTCTATCCATTTCAGGACGTTCACACGAGGCACATTTCTCACAAAATCCATTATGACAACCACCGTCAAAGAGGTTTGCAGGCTTTTAGGGAAAGTTATGGATTTAGTTTTGGAAAAAATTAGCTTCACGCCGCTTCTATTGAGAAGTAAAGATTTCCAAATTTTCTTCAGACCTACTCAACGATTCCTCCCACGACGTCCCCAATGACAACCTTTTTGAAAATGAGCAGTACTATCCCGCATTTTGTACTCGCTGGGACTGGGTATATCTACTTTACAGTTGTGGCTGAACTTTTCAAAGAGCAAACTCGATATTTAGGTACCAAAAATCGGATTAGCTTCTTCTCCGCGTTGCTCTGTCCCTTCCGATAGCTTCTCAAGTAGTAGCAGTTGTGCCCCATAGAAGAATCAGCCACTGCAGCGACTTTGAGGATCGTCCCGAACTCCGTGGGGTTAGAAGTCATCAGCCAAGCCACCTTGTACATGGGGAGCGGTTCGACCAGTAAAATCCAAGCGGCGTCTCTATAATAGTGATTGGTACAGCTGAAACATAAAGGGAAGCAACATTGCCAAATTTATCCCATGTATTATTAAATACATTCACTTCACAGCCTCAGCACTCTGCGAATATAGACAGTTTTGCAAACCCTTATACTATTATTTACATTCCCCTCCTAAGGGATGAGAGACCCCTCTGTTAAGTGAGACCTATGGTGACATACCATCATTTTAGTCCAGGGCCTTTTCAGTAACATCTTCATTCTCAAAGTGAACAATGTTCCTAGGGGTTTAATTGGTCATGTTAGCGGAAGTTAAGTCATCCTTTCCAAAATTCTGGAATCTTATTGATGCTACAGCAGGACTAACACAGAAGATGAGTTCTGCTAATTCCACCTTTCCCAGGAGGGTTGGCATCCTATTGTCCTGTCCTTGGATTTTCTTAAGGATGTAAATAAAGGCGCAGTTGCTTCTGCAGAGACCCAAAAGTTTACAAGTCTTTGAACATCAGAGACGATAGAGCATTAAATGCAAATGTTGCACAGTTTTCTTGAGAAGGGTTAGAACCCCTTAGCTTGTGTCTGCTAGTCGTCCCTTCTCTGGACCTGTGAAATTGTTCAACTCTTCATAACCCCTAGTTGATGTTCATGTCCACCCTTAAGTCTCAGTGCACCCCCTGGGTTTCAGGGCAACAGCCGCCACTGATTTTGTTTTTCATACGTCAATCTGGCTTCAAAGTTACAAATCCTACGAGGTCTACAAGGCATACTTCACCTGAATTGTAAACTGTAACGGTTAGATAACGAGGTTTTAACTAATTGAATGAGTCACCTCATTATATGTTGGTTCATACATAAATAAATAAACAGCTTCAAAGTGTAAGAAAGCTCAACAGTCACAATTCCCGATTTCACAGATCATTTGTAACAAAAAAATTATTTTTGACATATCAATTATTTCGGTTTCACACCTCCAAATGTTATCTTAGTTCCGCAGTTATTGAACATAGAGCAAAACTAATGATGTCAATGAAAGCTGAAAAAATTTCCTACATTTAAGATACAAGATAATATTTATAATATGTTATTACTCCTGGTGTAGTCCGCCCTCAACGACTCCAACTCGCGGGGTACTGTAATTGGCCGACAAGCAGGCTGAGTATTGATCCGCTTTCAAGTCATATTTTATCACGGCTTTTTCAGTTTGAATGTACGAATTATCCGTCTTATCTAAAAATGACAATGGAATAACATAAATTCGATGAAAGCTATATCCAACTTAACTTAGTGAATCCATTCATATCTTTTCTTATACCGTACTATCTAATCACAGTTATTATTAAACACCATTCAAGATGGATTGATTTAGGCTTCGAGTTAGGATGAATTGGGTGAAATATCTATGGAAGGGTGAAGGAGAAGAAAAATCACAGTCATGCAGTATGATCATATAAGCAAATTTTCGAAAATTGTGGATCCAAATTTAAGACAAATTTAGTTCAAATTTGACCACCGAGTGCAAAGAAATCTTCAACTATAGATTTTATTGATTAATAATTTGTTCTTAATAATATTGATAGTATCAATTGAATATATTATGTTCAAAGGGTTTGTTTATTACGTTATTGTCAAAACTGGAAAATCGTGGCAACTGCAGAAGCCTTCGACAGGACTAAGAAATATAAATTTGTATGATTTTCAGTTGAATTTTTAGCCGTTATTGTCTTTTTTATTCTGTATTCTTTCACGCAAACAGCAGACAAAAACTTGTAATACTTTCTTTTTCCTTTCATTTCAACTTAGAATGAAATTTTCGGACACATTAACATTTAAGACGTTTGGTGATTAAAAATTTATAGGTTATCGCCTATGTTAATAAAGTGCTTTGGGCGGCATTTCCAACACTGTGGGGTAATGCCGCCCGCACTATGGGATAATGACGCCCAACCCCGAGAACTGAATTATGTTCCCCTCTCAATCGTCATTCAACCCATTTTTTCCGAAGTTAGAAGGTTAAATGTATTTATAACAATAAAAACCATGAAAACAGTGGGTGGGTGTTTTAACTATAGTTAAAATGAACGATGACTTATAAATAGGTAAACTACAGTCTTGTATATAGAACTTTTTTGAACCCACACTAATATTTAGCTTTTCTTTCTTTACAAATTATAAAATAGCCTTGCATACATCACATAGTCCGTGATCAGGTCGTCCCATGGAACACATGTAGTGGCTGCTGTGATTGCAGTGCTCGCAATTCCACTTTGGCGAATTATTATCGGCTTCTTGGCAAATTGTACACAAGCTGTCCACAAAAGACGAAGTCAAGAATTCTTCAACATCTTCGTCTGTGTCTACAACAAGGTCTCCCTCAGAGATATCTCCTCAGTCATCACTGTCACTGCTCTCACTTCTGGTTCTCTTGCGCTTCTCTTTCTTTTTTTGAGGTCTTTCAATTTTTTCATGATTTCCGTCTTTCTTCTTCTTCTTCTGAACCCCATCTCTGCTACTACTAGTGAGTTGATCAAAATCCAGCTGAATTTGGCGCTTTGTTGGTCATTTGTTGTTCTTTTCCATATTTTTTTGACGTTTCAGAAATGCACGGCATTCCCCCGATACGATGGGCGGCATTACCCCAATTTTTACGTTTTTCGTAATTCATTCACGCTGACTTCATTCACAATCAAAACTTGAATTTGGTTAGTGCTTCAGGAAGATGATGAAATTCTGCGTATATACATGAAAGCTAATCTAAAAAAGAGTTGAAAATGGGACTTACATTGCTTATTTCCGAGGCACAAGCAATAACATCAAACGATTCGGAAAAATACTCACTGCAACGTCAAGAAGGCGAACTTTGCAGGTAGGGTAACGCTAGAACCTAGTTGGCGGGACACTTCTCTAGGATCAGCGCTCATTCCCACGTTTCTGGTGTCGATTCAAACATCCGAAACAGCCATGGGCGGCATTACCCGATGCACGGTATTACCCCTCGTTCCCCTACTTCTTCCCAGCGAGTATGGTAGATAATTGAGCTTAATCAGGTTGAATTTTGTAAACTGCAGGAGAGACTGCGCCACCAAAACAACCAAGACACAACAACAGTTTGGGCATATGGGACTTTAAGTTAGGACGGGCACACAAAATAATGTTGCTAGTACGAAACAGGTAATACATTAGGATACACCACTTAGGGCATTTACCAAAATTTCGAAATTGATAAAACGCTAACCATACCTATGTTTGATATTAGCTCCTCATGAGACGTGTATATGGTTTTTTTACTCCTCTCCTGAAGTCAAAACCTTCAAGACAGCAAGTTTCAGTAAGGCAAGGACATGCGTGTTTTCATTTTCAATGCAATTCACTCTTATGCACTGAGGCAGTGTACACCAACGCGGATATGTTATCAGCAAACGAATGATCAAATTCCCTCTTACATACATCAGGAAATACTGATGCACTAGTGATGAGCCTTTGAGGGAATCGACTTTGGTATTCATTCACCGCTCCTCGTGTAGTTAGGCTAGTGTCCAAATTGGTCTTAAACGCTACTGCGCAGGCGCAAACAAAAGTACTTACTCGCTTCGGTGTACGACACGCAAGAACAAGGTACAACGACGATCAAGATGGTAACTAAGGTCCCTCTGCACACCAACTTCTCCCCCGCGTATACGTTTATTACGGAGAGGTGCTGTTTACCAACAAAATGCTTGAACTCGACTTTGACGTTAGGCTCCTTTGTATTTACGGGTATTATTTTGCCTGAAAAAGTCATTGGGTAATTGATTGAATTTAATTATTATGATTCTGTTCACATTTAGATCTTTTAAACCCTCTCTTCCATTAGACACAGAAATCTTACTTAAAATCATGACTTCACTGCAGCCAGGTTATTTTTTGGAAAAAATACAATAATGATAACAATGATCCCACATTATTATTCCACAAAACTACTGAACATTGAGTTAACTTACCTAATAATGAACTGAACTGTACTTTTTGTATTTTCACATCGGAAACATTGGTAACATGCAAGTTTGCTATTATATAGTGAAAACTCAAAACTAGTCGACAATAAATATTTTCCTATTTGAAGAACTTGGAGACCTTCTCCAAGTCCGTAGGTCAACCATTCCCGATGTATGACCCGATTCATGGTGCCAACATTTGCGTTTTTTCGTTTATTATTGATTGTTTGTAACCTAGTGATGTCCGGCCGATAGCGTCGAGTTGTAGTGAATGTTGATACTGGAGTGATAGGCGATGTGAATACTTGTAGTTAGTAGCCGATACACGTTGAAGCATTCTGATAATATATAGGTAAATATTATTCAATTCTTGCTCGAATTATTCAATGGGCTTGCGTTCATGATTTGAATCTTACTAAGCTTTGGTTCGTGTTTTACAACAGGTCCTTCATGGTTCTTTCCAAAACACCTATTTGGATTGATGATCTGAAAGGTTTCACGCCCTTCCTTTGCACACTAAAGCTTAGTAGAAATTCAAATCATGATCACGAGATAGTGAAAGAATTTGTCGCTTTTTATTTTCACATCGGTGCAAGTTTGCGATTATATAGCGACTACAATAAATTCTTGAGACCTGTTAACACATTCCCTTAGAGCTCTTAAAGGTTCGCCCTACGAGTATATCTTGTGCGCTTCGCAATTCGTTGCTCGATTCGGGTTCGGAAAACAGGTCCTTCATGGTGTCTTTTTGCAGGCGTTACTGAGATCTTCTTCCCTGCTTGAATCTTCACTGAAACCGTAGATGGTCAGGTTGAGCATAGATCCAAATCCAAAAGGAACTCGTGTTTTGGAGAACTGAAGCCAAAATAGGCTTCGTGTCCCCCCCTAGTTGCAATAACTGGTGAGGAACCTCCCGTAGAAGGGACTGTTCAACAGTCTGAGTTCTTGAATATGCCCAAGTACCTGTTGTGACCTACAGGTGGAGGCCAGCCTTCTAGCTGGCTCTACGAACAAGCAGGTTGGTACCCGAGTTATTGGACAAGCCACATAACTCACATGCCTGGGTCATGATTTAACACTTATCTCCACGAGGACTATTTCAATAATTTAAACTTGGGGGTCCTCCAAGAATAAAAACCTTCCCAATGAATCAAGCAAGATTAAACCGCATCCTGCCAGTTATGAGACCACTGCCAAAATTCCAACCTCAACTGGGGAGCCAGGCTGTTGGTGCTGTGATTTGCATCTGTTCACCAGTAGCCTGGGGCTCCCTCCGCGTGTGGTACCATTTTATGGGAGAGGCACAAAAGTGCCATCCCATTTAAGGTTAGAATTTCTGGGGGACTAAATACTGTTTCCAGAGAACGATGTGCGTTTCAGACAACAGAGTAGAGCCAACTCAAATTCTCCAGGATTTTTCTTCATTGGAGACTTAGCTTTCTTCACAGTAGACTTCTGTCGCTCTTGCGAGTAGCTGCATGGCGTGGCTGAGATCTTCTTTCCCTCTTGAATCTTCCTTGAATCCGTACATGCGCAGTTCGTGATGTTGGTGCAAGCTATTGAGAGTTCCTGGTGGTGTGGTCGCGAAAGGCCCGTAAGCAAGGATCTGTAATAAGGTGTAATAGATTTCATAAAACTTTCCTCATTTCGGCTTCCATAAAATAGGATTGAGGCTCTGGAAGAACCCATTCATATCGGTGATCCACAGAATTTCACCACAGCTTAATAGGCTCAAGTTTCTGGGCGCATGTCTGCTATCATCATTCCTTTGTTTTCCGATATTTTCTTTCTCGTTCTGGCAAATGGCAATGTTGCGTCCAACCAGTGTTTCAACAGTCGTAGGTGCTATACCCCTCAGTTCCTGGTAAAAAGCATTTCTGCGGAGCTAAACCCCATTTCAGTGTGTTTCTGAGAACAAAGTAGAGCCAACTCAAATTCTTCAGGATTTTTTTCCATTAGAGACAAAGCTATCTTCCCATGGAATTCTGTTGCTCCTGCAAGTTATGTTTTCAAACCGCATTCCAAATTATTTCCCTTTTATCCAGTTTCGTAGGACTAATGATGACAATAATGGGCGAAACCGGTTTCCGTTTGTATTTATGAAGATAACCTTGAAGAAGAGGCCCCCATGGCATATTGCACCAATCTTGACTCCAAACCAAAACTACCAGTGTGTTACGATAGTTGCTGAAAAACTTATATTCTTCAGACAACCTCGAAATACATTTAGATTGTCAGTAAAAAATTACAACCATTACTTCCTATCTACTCTAATTTTAATTATTAGCTTGTCATCGTATTTTGTACTTACCCTTGGTCTACCAAGTTCATATTGACCTCTCAAATTTTTCATCCAAGCTGGTATATCATCAATCTTTCCTGATCGTGGAACTACTTTACGGATCCAGGGTAATCCATCGACCAATCTAAGGGAACGGGATTCGACATATGACAGATAGTTGTTATGGAGCGGTGATTTGAAGGTGAAATTTCACATGTTACGTTGGCAAACTATTTTAAATCAATAAGCTTTGCAATCCAAGATCAACATTGGGGCCTAAGTAATGATTTCGTTAGATGGACATCTATATGTCTGGGTAGTCGTATTAACTCTGAATTACCCTCCCTTTGAATATTCACGGGTTTTGACACGATGCGTGGTGGTTGATTATATTGTAAAATTAACAAAGGTAGATTGATGGGAATAGACTGAAAGATATTACAATTTACAGGTGTTGGAATTGGAAAAATCACAGGTGTGTGTCGTATGTAAGCCTATGTAGGAGGGTGAATCAAATATAAACAAAACTCGATTTTTTTATTTACGTCAATTTTGAACAAAAAACAATTTTTTTATTATTTTCAACACAATCTTCTGATTTGGAAGAAGATTTTCCCCAGCTTGTAGGTAATTTTCTAATGCCCTCAGTGTAGAGTCAGGTCGTGTCAGCACAAAATCGCGCTTGCAGGGAAACAGCTCTGGACTGTAAGGAGGGTGTTCAGAGTCTCCCAATCCAGTTGCACCAATTTTCCTGAGTCAGGGTCGCTGTATGGATGTGACTAGTGTCGTGGAGAAGAATCACTTCTGTCATCGGTAGGTCTTGTCTTTTACAGAAATGCAATTCTGGCTTCACTCAAAACGTCATTGTATACGCAGCATTATTGTTTTGCGTAAGAAATCGAGATGTAGCAACGCTGTTTATGTTGTCTGCAGTAATGCTGGTGCGAGGCCTGCAATCATGGCACTCATTTGCGACACGCTCACAGCCTCCCACGAACTGTTTGCACCATGCAAACACTCTAGTCTCGATAATGTCTCTTCCTCAAACTGTGCAGTTAATCTCCCCAAGATTTTGGCTGGTTTAACTCCTTCTGTTGCTGAAAAACCTGATCACAATTAGTTGCACAATTGGCGATGGTACCTCCTGCTCAGTCATCATCACGATGGATACTGAGAGAGTCGAGGAGGCTAGCTCACGTGCTTCCTCCACTCCTTACAAGCAAACCCAACACTCCAAAACGCGGGAACGTTCTTCAATCACTACTGTGCTCGCTGGTCCAAAAGTCTCGTTCATATTTGATTCCCCCTCGAATACTGAGGGTGCCCCTCCGTTCATTTCAACAAA
The DNA here is from genome assembly GCA_031894815.1 of Creontiades dilutus. Taxonomy (NCBI): domain Eukaryota; kingdom Metazoa; phylum Arthropoda; class Insecta; order Hemiptera; family Miridae; genus Creontiades; species Creontiades dilutus. The sequence goes on along the minus strand of JAVIWC010002790.1, from coordinate 87,625 downwards.
AATCCGGGGTAGGCCCAAACGAACGTTTTTAGTTTCTCTTTTTTATTTAATGGTGAGCCCCTTCACCTAAAAAGAAAGTTTTGAAATAAAACAAAAATTGTTTTTTTAAACATAAATTGTTTTTATGTGTGGCTGTGTAGCAAAATGAATCAACGCTACCCAGGCAACAATTACTTGTTAACTTCGTGATAACTTTACAGTATTTACAACTATCCTCAAACCAAAAAAAACGGAATAGGTAGCTATTAAAACTTCTCAAATCTAAATACACTGCCAAGGAGATGGCACAGCAGCTTCCTCGTTACAATCGAAGTGACACCGTTATAAAATATAAAATAACGAAATACAGACCCTCAAAGAAAGAGGGTTTCGCCAGGTATAAAATCGAACGCAACTGAAATGCCGCAAAGAGGTTCCTGGAAGGATTAGCGTCATACGTACTCGAAATGGAAAACTTCCAAGGTAAGGGCGCTTTTATAGTGGAGCTGTACGGGCGGGGCGGATATCGTCAAACAAGTCGGAATCTTAAAGCGTACCGCTGATTACATTGAGATGAAAATCGTATGGGACTTCAAGAGGCCTTATCCGCATAGTAATCCCTCAAAATATGAGCTAAATTCATTCAAAATTGTGGAAGTTATGGCTGTAACAAGGAAATGCGGACAGACAGACAGACCGACAGACACGGAACCAAATTAGTTCAGTAGGCTATGAAACGTAAAATGCGAGTGGAAATTTTGAATTCGGACAACAAAAATTTTTGGCTCCCGAAAGTGAACACAAGGCTTCCGTTTCTTCGCAGACTCGGAAGCAAAATAATCATATCCCATGTACATACTCACCCCTGCATTATAGCGTTTTTGTTAACGAAGGGCCAACACTTGTACGTTTCCCTCACGAGGAATCCCATGATCCCTTGGATATCTCCAACGTCGCAAAATACCGGCGTTCCGTGAACAAGGTCACACAGGCTGGCGTCCGGAATCGCCCAGGACATGCAGAACCTGTACAAATCGTATTCTAGAAGACTTGGTGTAGCTCGAATCATTATGATGTCGGATAACAATAGATCAATTCAGATCTCTGCTGAATTTGGTTATTAACTTTCAAAAATGAGTTACTAGCTTGACTTGACATTGAGTTTTCAGACTAGCCTACCATGACTTTCCATTTTTCTGCGGAAAACATTATAGTGGTCAGGTGCCCCCCCCCCCCTGCTCCCCCAGATACCGTGTGGAAGATATTGGTTTTCTATATTGACACAACTAAACGTCCTAAACTCATTACTTTATTTGTTCGAGCACTTAAATTTACAGAAATACGAATAGGAGAAACTTAACTCTTCTGGTAGTAACAGTACCACAATTACACATGGGATTCTAGCTCAGAGGAGGGGAGCTAGTAAAAGCTATGGCTGAAAGGCGTTTACCTGAGGGCATTCTGTGTTTCTGTGTTCATAAACGGTATTTACTAAGCCTAACCAACTCCCTGAAAAAATCTGTAGATTCAACCGGAGCACCAGAGAAGCTAGTGCTTACCAAGGTGGCAGGTACAGGAATGAACCCCTCCGGCGGACGGAAGAGTGGTGATGCCGGGATAACAAAGGGCGGAAGGAGCCCACCGGAAGGTTAGTTGAAGGAGTGTTGAGCGTGGGGCGGGGGGAGGGCGGAACTGTCGGGTCGGTCGCTAAGAGCTGGATTGTACTCCTGCTAATCATGATAATAAATTATATAAGTGCCTACCTCACCATACCTAATTTACAGATGGTATGACCTGTTATTAAGTCACCTTGTTCCATTGCGTGTGTTATTACATCTGTCGGGGTCTTGGAACCCCTGGTCAGGGTAGGGATTCCAATAAGGGCAGAAGGCTTCTCTGCATCCTTCCCAATGCTGGAAACAGTAGAAATAAGTAGATTTATTTAGATTTCCTGACATATGGTAGGGAACAATGTCGGAATGATCATTATTTTAATTTCCGGTTGAATCTGGTATCTGCCTTGTCAGACTCATGGGGCGACATAACTAGAAGTCATCTACAATAATGATTGATCACTGTATTATCTGCTTAATAGAAACATCAAGGGTTACCATATATGGTACTTAGGAGAAATCAGGAATCAAGCCTACAAATTTTGTATGACAACCGAATGTTTTAAGCGTTTCAGTCAATCACCAGAACAAATGACAATACGTCAATCATTTTGGTGGATTTTTATAGATTGAGCTTTTTGAGATTCTTATGAATTTGATTCAACTTTGATATGTGATTTAGTTTCATACAGATGAAGTTTTAAGGGAACAGTGATCTGATCTAAAACTCAAGGTAAGTTGAAACAACTTGGATTTTCGTACGAGTTCATCTGTTTTATCAAGGGGTGAGGGAGGAAGCCCTAAAAATTATTTTCCTATCTTATGTGTCATTTACGATGCAGGTTACACACCTCGAACTTTTAGTTTTTGGCGAGCCATGAAGTCTAAATTTTTTTTTTTTTTTTTATGAGCTCTTTTTTTTATAACCCTGTCGACCATGTCAACCTTGAGATCGCGATGCAGATCATTTGTTCGAATATACCATGGGGCATTTACTACGCTTCTCAGAATTTTGTTCTGGGCTGTTTGGATGATTTTGACGTTGCTCTTTTTGGGACAGCCGTAGGCCCCCACTGGTTTAATCACTTTCTCATATAGAAACATTTTATTGTGGACTGGGAGCTGTGAATTCCTTCCCAGAAGCGAACATATATTTTTTTTTTAATTTCGGGTTGATTTCTGCCTTCTTCTTCTTTACGTGCTCTTTCGATTTGAGCTTAGCATCTAGTTTCATTCCCGGATATTTGGCTGTATTACAGCACGGTACTATTTGAGAGTTAATTCCAATTGGGTAGGGTTCACTTTTTGGTAGATAAAGTTTATATGTGTAGATTCGGTTTCATTCAGCCACCTTTTAGTCCACTGAAGAATTATGTTCACTGAGTCCTGCAGCTTCGCAGTTGCTTCCTCTATAGCGTTTCCTGTTGATAGGATTGATGTGTCATCTGCAAACGTAGCTGTGACAGCGGTTGCTGGTTTTGGAAGGTCCCTTGTGAACACCAAGTACAGGACTGGTCCTACTACACTGCCTTGCGGTGCGCCAGCTGCTATTTTCTTTAGCCCGGAGCATTCCTCTTCATGTTTCACTCTAAAGTGCCATCCTGAGAGACACGACTTAATCAGTAAATAATGCTGCTGTGGGGGATCCCTATGGATCTGTGCTAAAAGTCCTTTGTGGCAAACTTAATCAAAAGCTTGGGAAACGTCAAGGAAACAGCTAAGCAAATTTTACTTCCCTCTAGACATTGTTCTATCAATTTCGTTATCCTAAGGTCAATGGTTGAGTGTCGTTCCCTGAATTGGTGGTCAGAAATTAACTTTCTGTTCCCGATGATAGGCTTCAGTCTCTTCAGGAAGAGTTTTTCAAAGAGCTTGAAGATGACTGGCAATAGTGAGAGGGCCCTATAGGGTGTTTTCTCGTTAACTGGTTTGCCTGGTTTTGCTATCATTGTGAGCTCGGCTACTTTCCACTGCCTGGGGACTTACTTTAGGCGAAAAGCTGAGTTTATAATCTGCAGTAGTTTCTGAAAACCTTTCTCGGGGTGCTCATTCAAGATCTTCCCTGTTATAAGATCGTAGCCAGGGGCTTTCTTGGTGTTTAGAATGAAGTCTAAATGAGACAGAAAGACATGATCGATGACTTTTACACGTGTTCTTCCTTTCAAATAATTGAGGGATTTCGTTCATCCTTTTGCATCCATTTAGATGATATCTGTATGTAAACATGTTATGTATGTATGAATGTGATCTGAGTCATCAGCTGTCTTCGTTTCACACCCTCCTTCTCTCAACTGCCTGTTTTGTATTGATCTTACATCCCTGACTGGTTATACGTGTTTTTTTTCTTTCCTTTTCCCCCTTTAAATTATAAGGAAATGTTTGCTAACTAATCACAACTATTTCCAAAGCAAAATAAACAGACAATTTTTATTTGTGACAAGAAAGTTTAGACCGGGGTCTCGAATTTCCCACCAGAAAATTAAACCTTTTGCAAAATCAACTAAACTTTACCTAAATTGAATTAAACCTTAAGCAAATCTGTTGTTGCAGGGACGGTTTCACCGAGGTTTCTAATCCGTTTCAAAAATTAAACCGGACATCTCAGCTGTTGAACTACGAAATTCGCTTACACTAACTCCGGTTTCAATAAAACCATGATCAAACACTCTAAATCGACGATCAAAACCAACAAACCAAATTTGGCTGGTTAGCGAGCTAAACGATGATTCTAACAAGTTTTTACCGTCATGTTTGATCGCATTTCGAAATTATGTCATACTGCATCATCATTGTAATATTTAGGCTATTTTGAGTTCTCGTTTTTCGTGAGTTTCATTTTTGCCCGGGTTTTCATACCTATTTGTGTTATTGGTTATTTTAGCTAATTTAAGAAAAAGAAGAGCCACAGAGGCTTGAGTTGGGCAACGGTACTTGAGGACGAGTGTTTGGATCTCGAGGATATTGATTTCGTGACATAAAACATAAATATTTAAAAACCTCATTGTAACGATCAATTTTTCTAGTTTCAATTTTTTTTAAATTTTGCTTAATGTGATAAAGTTGAAAGTAGGGGTTGATTCGCTTTGCGGAAAGTTAATATAATTAACGAAAAGTTTAATTAAAAAGCCGATATGCCCCTCTGTCTCGTCTCCTTCCAACTATTCTTTGGTGGTTGAGTGGGTGGTTCTATGCATTAGTTCCATTCTATAATCATTGTACAACTTGATATTTGATGATAACATACCTGAAAGAACACTCTGACGTAATGTATTGAGTACGCAGCCTTATCAGTTTGATTCTTTAAGAATATGGGGACGGAACATTTACCCAGGACTCCCTGGACTGCGACCACCCGGTCCTGGTTTCGGCGAAAGACGATGTTCTCACCCGTGTGGATCCAGACGTTTCTGCTATACCGAATCGTCTCTATCGTCCTCAAAACGGCGAGGTCGACATCATATTGGCTGTTGCAACTGCGACGATGAAATTCATTTCATTTATTTGTACAAGACACAGATGGTCAAGAAAGATTTAGGGATTCAATCAGAAAACTATTCTATAACTTCCAGTCTAGGACATTGGAACTTCTCACGGTTAAGAAGGTAATACAGTAAACCCGAAGTGTGACCTTCCAGAGAGACAATAGAGAGTTCTTCCTTCACGGGGTCGGTACCATACGGTGCTGTGACGTGATCCAAAAGTGACTGAAGGTGGCACAATGAAGCCAAATTGGTCCCTATTACTGCAGGACTAGAGATGGGTAGTGAGTGAGTGACCTTGTCTTCAAGTGAACTTGTCCCAAATGACCTGCGGAGGGAGGACCTGCAGTTCATCATAAGACGTTTGTGACAGCATGGCTCCCCGTCGCCGACGTTCGAACTACTCAGACGGTCGCGAACTTCTCTTGGCAAGGCAAGTTCGAGACCTGCAGGTCGCAAACGTTCTTGACAGCATGGCTCCTGCTGCCGATGTTCGAACTACTCGGAGACCTGCCAAACCGTTCTCCACAGAGTGATCTGCAGTTCACCCATCCGCCGTTAGCTCGGGTTTCCTTCTAGTCAACGAAGGACTCCTCTCACCGCAGAGTCAATACCATTCAAATTTACTATATACTAAACTATACTGGTCGATACTAAACTCATCACAGACTCGATTAAGTAGGTATTTATATGAAAATTTGCATGAGGACTCGAAAAATGACTAGGAAGTAGATGACTGTCATTTACCGAAACTTTGACGGATGACAAAGATAATAGACTCAAGCCACGAGATAGCAGTAGTGGTGGTGACTGTCTCAGGATGGAGACGACAAACTGCAGGTCCCATTCATTCACAAAGTGAACTGCAGGTCTCGCATTTATCCACGGTGTGAACTGGTGAACTTTTCCCACTGTCCTTGTCTCTGGACTGAGTGACCTGCAGGTCGTCTACTCCTTCAGGTGACCTGGGTTTACACACCTCTATGCAGGAACGCACCAACAAGTCACGCCATGAACTCCTAACACGGACCACTCCTGCCACTATAGGGGTGGTCACATGACACCGCAGTTAGCCAATGGCGAACACCGCGCTAAGAGGTTAGCATCTTCCATTTTCCCTAGATTTATGGTCTCAGAGCCGACCGACTGTGTGAAGCAAGAACTCTCTAATCACCACAAGGGGATTTGGCGTCACGATACGATTCTCCTCACCTCAGGACTATTGCCACAAGGGACATTATTTTTTGAAATCTGGTGTTTCTTCCACTCCATTATTTAGAAAAAAACATGAATACAATTCGATAATTTTGGAAAATCTGCTGATACAATCAAAGAGCATGACTGGAAATTTCATGATCCAATGTGTCCACTTTAAGCCCTATATACAAATATCGGTTCGATATGATTCAGTGTGTTCACCAAAAATTACTACAGAGAAACGTTTTTTAATAAAACGCACAACAATTCTGCTCAATAGTATTCCTACCTTCGATGAATCACAATTTTGTCCACATCCGCTTTCTTAATTCTGTTAGCCGTCATGACGTGTACAGTTATGTCTCTCGGACTGCACTTGTTAACTTTGAATCTCTCTTTCGTTTGGTTTAAATAATTGAATCGATTTTTCACTGAAATACGAAAAACAGAGATGAGCCAACGAATAGAGTAATTAAATAAAAAACGGTACAAATTGTTACACACAGGTTCATTAGGAACAATAAAAAAAGGTGATTCTTCTTCTTGGATGCCGAAGAGATCATGGTGTTTTTCATTACGCTGAATCCAATCTGATACCCGTGTTTCTCTATCATATCTAGTTTTTGAGATATGGCTCATAAATCTACTCTCTGGCTATATTTAAGCGTTGAAAATAGCACTAAACAAATCCCAACTAATTTTTCAATTTAAAACACTTTTATGATGTTTTATGCGGTGCAGAATCCCAATTTCAAACTGGAGTTTCGCTGTATTTCCGCATTCCATGGGAAACAGCGGTAAAGTTAATAAAGTACACGCAAAAAAACAAAAAAACACTGTTTCATACATTAGTAAATGCTGTTCTTGGAAAAACAACGTACGCAATCCGAATTTGAAACTCGATCTTAGCTATCTTCTCGCATTCCACGGGAAACAGCGGTAAATTTGGAAAAGTAAACACAAAAAACCAGAAACACTGTTTTATACATTGGTAAATGCAGTTTTTGAAAGAATAACGGCAGATAGAAAAGATCTGATTCCGAAAGCAGATTCAGCATGAAAAATCCAGAACGAATTGCTCGGTTGTATTAAATACAAATTTTGTCAAATCCCAAAAAAGGGTCCGTAGTTTTTTGTCTTTCTGTCCGTGTGTCCGCAAAGACTAGTGACAAGACTAACTACTACAGTTGTAATCCGATTTTGACCAAATTTTCAGGGACGTGCTGATTAGGCTGCAGATGGCCCCCTATGAGTTTCATATTTCACACATAATTACATCAGTCATAAGCGAACGTAAAATGCACCAGGCATTCTATTATTACTCTATCCATTAATTGGTCCACCCAGGGACGTAACCAGCCCGTATTTCACCCGGGGCAAGAAATAAATTCCCCCCCCCCCCCCCCCCCAAGACCCAATATCTCATGACTCATACCAAAATGTAAATATAATTAATTTGATTTATTCACAATGTATAAACTTTTTTACTAAAAGGAGGAAGGTTTGGTAACTGCCCAATGTAAACTACCATATAATTTTTATTAAATTAACAAACTAATAGATGATAAATTCAATTTTTTTACGAAATGGAAGCCCTAAACAAACTTTAAAATGAAAATTGTCAGGCTTTTTTTGCTGCAAATGTTTTAATGATACCATCAAAAGATAGTGCTGAAGCTATCTTGTGCTGTATTGATATGATGGCCAAGTTGCTTAGTCGTTGTTGTCCTGTCAAGTTCCTGATGTCGTTTTTTATTATCCTCAGTTTTCTAAAACTTCTTTCATTCGATGCTACACACACGGGTATTGTAAGAAAAATTCTCAAAGCTGTGGTTATATTGGGATAGGCGTCGTGGAGGCCGTTTTGGCAAATATAAACCAAAAGTTCGAATGGAGTAGACTCGCCTCGTCAAATGCCCTGCGTACGGCCGCTGAAGGCTTGTTCTCGCCTCGCGAAGTATACGTTTTCTATATCCTTTGTCCTTTCTTGTAGGCCTATTGCATTCCTTATTTAGATTATTTTTCCTTTTAGTAAATAATTTCAAATTTACTCCAAACGGTCATAATATTTAAAAGAACTTGGTAAGCTGTCACTTTTTTGCCTATTTGGTCTAACTTTGGACGTCCCTTCCACCCATCAAACGCACTTGGAACCTTTATATACTATCCAAATGCGGATCATCAAGACCTTAATACACAAAGCTACCCGCTTCATCACAAATTTATAACTTGTTCTATGTTTTGGATGTTTTGGATGAAAATTGTATGACTTATATTTACAAAACCGAGAGAATTGTTGGCCACAATCGATCACTTGGTAATCTCATTTTAAAACCTCCTTTTCGTTTGGCATCTAGTGGACAAAACATATTTTCCTATAAAGGCATTATTCTTATCAATGGTCTACCGAGTGACATTAAATTTAATTAACTCTAAGAATTTCAAAGGGTTGATCAAAAAATTCATTTTTGATGACTTTTTTTCTAAATTGAGTGGTCAGTAGGTGGAGAACAAAGTTTTTATTTTTCTCTATTCTTTATTGTTTATTATTTTTGTATAAGATCTAGTTTCATTTTTGTACATCATAGAACAGTTAGTGAAGCTATGCTCAGAATTGACTAATAGTAAGGTCTGTTGGTTTGCAGATACGAAAATCAATTTTGATACAAAATTTGTTCTTGGTTTACTAGGGCCTGGGCCATTCCATTGAGCTCGGATTTGTCGTGAACTATTTCTCTGTTCCACTATTTACTGTAAAGTTAGAATTCGTCTCATTAAACAAGTATATTACGATCTGGCAACCACAAATCCGAAACTGAGTTTTATTCGGCGGTGATCCCTTAATTTTGATTAGCAGGGTATATTTTTACGTGTCATCTATGAATCTAGATTTATTTGAAATATAAGTAGAATAACGTGAAATTACGTGGATCGACGTAGGTGACAGCGGAGCAAATTGTCAATACGGCTGTTGGTTTCACGCGAACTCCATAACTTAGCTTCAAATCGTAACCTTCGTATTTCCCTGTGTTCACGATACTCACGACAGCGTCGGATCTGATGCCTTCGTAGTCGGCAGGTTTCCAATCTGGGTCTTCAGGAATCCCAATGTCATTCGGGTCTGTCTCTCTTTCCCGTCGTGAATGACGGTAGGGCTGGTTCTGTAACAATGGTGCAGTGATTTTATCAATGAGATATCGTCCGGAATAAGACACATATCGGATAACCCATAGCGCAACATAGTTGAAGTGTAGGAAGATGCAAGGCCAGTAATAAATACGGATTATTTTCTACAATCACTCATCTACACTATTCAGATTGGAATCAATGGCACATGGGTATCTACCAGAGGCAGCTACTGACAGGATCACAGACGCACCTGCACCCCTTGGCCAAAATGAAAAAGATATCTGATTATAATAATCTGATTATAAACGGAGCCTCAAGATGGGTGAGAGGATGGTGGAGTCGTGAGTTTGGTGAGAGGGGTTAGGGGATTGCTGTCCGGGAGCTAAACCCCGTCTGTGCTCCGAATGGAAGGGGAACCAGCGTTGATTGGATCTGGGTCCAAAGAATGAACCAATGAGAGGGCCCGAAATAAAGCGCGCAAAATTTCTGAGACCTTACACAGGAGTACAAAAGTTGTTCCCTTACCCGTTAGAATGCGCTAGAATCAACAAAACACACTCTTATCCTACTGTGTAACTGTGTTAACATAAATGCGCAATGAATACAATAAGTGCAATAAAACGTGAGTTCGCGAAATCGTTGGTGGAGCTAAGAGTGATGATTCGCGATGCAGTGCGAACGATGCTACTATTGACAGGACCGCAACAAACCTCAAAGATAAGCAGAAATCGTTCCACGATTTGCAACTTCAACCCTCATTACTACGAAAAGCTTGATTGGCTCTTCGAATGTGAGGTAAGTAATTAACTTTTCTGCTTACCTTGTCGTCTTTGCTGCAATAGTAGGAATGAAGCTTGGGTTAAAGATGGAATTGGGTTTTCACCTCCACGATGGTTTTTGCTGGGCAAATATGAATTTCAACTGCTGCAAAGGACAGTTTTTTGAAGTTTGACAATCATTTCAGAATTTTTTTTTTTTTTTTTTTTAGCTACCTACTAGTATTTACGTACCTACTAGTGAACTTCTTTTAAAGGTAGGATTGAGTTGTTTGTTTCAACGATTTGAAGCCGAGGAAGCGGACAAAATTGTTCTCCTTTGCATATTGGTAGTTGAAATTTGTATTTAGCTGAGAAAAGTACATTTTTGTCTCACGTTCCCTTCGAGGTTGTCTATTACGGTCTCGTTGCACCCTCTGGGTTTCAGGGCAGCAGCCGCCACAGCTATTGTCGATAATTAGAACATAACTACTAGACAACTTACGTCAGCAGATTTCATCCTGCCATCGCCATCCATCGTATCTTTGAGTTGGGTTTTTGACAGATAGTGCCGGGCTGATGAGCCGTCAATGACGTTTGAGCCTACCACAATAAAACACACCAGCAAGACGAATACGTTCATTTAGCACAACACAAGTCCTTCCTCGGTTAAACTCAATACTCACTTATAAACATCTCTGTTCACTATCTTAATCGTTCAGACGAGTATTAACGCTATGCGTTACAAACATCGTAACCAAGTACATAGTAAAGCATGAAAGGACAATCAACAAATTGGCCTCCCTAACACCGATTGCTTTGCGTAAAGGTCTATAGAATGAAACTCTTCAAGAATGACTTAGAGCCAAATATTCTACATAAACCTTAAATTATGTTTCTCGCGAATTTCAAAATGCCCCCACATTCGAGTTATCATTATTCAGTTTCCTTCCACTACTATCTCATCATGTTCGCTGATTGAACAGATGATGCAGTTTCAGTGGGCTCCATCTGAAAAAATGGAGTTAACTACAACTTACGTTATCCCGACAGGGACAAATGAAGCGTAAGTGTTGTTATTTTACAAGTTCCCATCCGGTTGCCCTGTACATTTGCTTAATAAAGGTTCTCTTTACCGTAGATAACTATTATAGTTTAATAATTATCTATTGATCAGTTATCGACACAGGAGAATCATCTCATCAGGAAATAATAAATGTTTGCACACGTTATAGCACGGGAGTGCAACCTACGTGTTTCACGTTTTTAAACTTGAGAACGTAAAAAGCACCGTTTTGGAAAAGGCTCTTGATTTTAAACTTTGAAAGGTGATAGTTCCAATGGAGGACGTTACATGTGTGGGACGAAAACTTCAAGGTACGAACAGCCTGATTTCTGATTTGTACTCTCCTATCAAAGCTTTTAAACAATTTTTACGCCTTTCCTCCGTAATTTCTGATTTGTTGACTCATCCAAGGTTTGTGAATGCAGTATCAAAATCATGCTTTTAAACAATCACAGAAGATTCAACGATTAAATGGAATCTCGAGAACGTTTCCTCCGTAATATCTCCATTTCCTTTGTTGAAAGTCAACATTTTCAAGGTTTGTGAATGCAGTAGAGTTCAAATCGGATCGAACTAGATGACAATCATGCCTTTCCTCCGTAATATCTCCTTTTCCTTTGTTGAAAGTCAACATTTTCAAGGTTTGTGAATGCAGTAGAGTTCAAATCGAATCGAACTAGATGACAATCATGCTAATTGGGTGAGAATTGACGTCACAGAAGCTTTTCAACGATTAACTGGAATCTCAAATTCACCCTTTTAAACAATTTTAGTTTTAAAATGAAACTGGCTCTTTCGAAACACGTACAGCAATAAAAAACCTGGTCCATTTCCCAACCTGCAACAACCGTAAATCCGAAAATGGTGAAGAGTTTCCGTGTGTATTTGCGATAAATCTGATCAGGTGCGAGACCTGTTTTCAATATTTTGAGGAGGCATCTTCGAACATCAGGATTTTTCAAAACTCCTGGTCTTCAACTGGACGTTATTGAACTGTTATTTGGTCCTTCCCGACTCTTGAATCCGCCACCTTGAGAGACGAATCAGACGCCTTCAAACGTCTGGATCATTCTCCAAGCGTGGCGGGCATTACCGCATTCAGCTCGATCGAAGGAGCAAATATAACAATTCCATCACCTAGGCGCACACTAGAGACGGGCCGCAACGGATCGCATTGCATCGCAAAATCCGCCTGGTTCGGTTCTGCTGTATTTAAACGGTGAAGCGTACACTACAGGCGGGGCGGAGTGCATCGGGGCATTTCACTTCCGAAACATCGCTCTCGAGGCGGATTTTTCCGTCTGGCCGCTGCGACCCAGCTCTCCCCACCTGTAGTGTGCGCGCCAGAAAGATGTTTTCTTCTTTTCAATACTTCCTCGCAACATTTGGAGAAGTTCGTTGTACTTCTCGTACGACATTCTGAAGTATCTAAAGAATTTATTGTCGTCGTCCAGAAGATCGGAAAACAGTGTATGGAACTCCCCGAACATACTTCGTTTTTTGCATATTTCGTGTACCCACATCCAACGTTTCCTTTTCCGTTTCTGAGCATGTTCCCCATCCAGCAACATCGAAAAAAATAGAAGTTCCTCGTCGGAGGAATCAATGATTTAGTTATTGTAAGCAACCTCTAAACAGGCGGATTTCTCTTGATGGTCGGATGGGATGATGGACGGATTTTTCATCCGCGATGAGACCTGACCCGCCGCTAATGTGCTTAGCAACCCGATGCGATGCGATGCGACCCGTCCCTAGTGTGCGCCTACCTTAAACAAGACAGCATTCAGGATAAGGATATCCGAAAACTCTACCCTGCGCTCCCAGAAAAAGCTTTTCCGAACGTCAGAGACAGCCTGCGCAATGCTCTCGCTTTTCAGTTCTACCCATCTGTGCGAACAAACCTCTTCGAGAGTGAAGTTCACAAAATCTAAATACAGAGCCAACTTTACAGATGAACATATGAAGGCGATTCTGCTGATAGGAACGACTAAATTTGAGTCAGATTATTAAATATTATGAGCAACAAAGCCAAACCTCACACTGAAGCTCCCATCTTTTAGGTTGCAATGTTACCTGTTAAGCGCTCTCAATAAATTTCATTAATTCCTCTCTAATAAATGAATTAAGTAAATCTCTGTTTTTGGTTTATTATTCAATAATAAACCATTGTAATCGCTCTGGAAAAAAAAATTCTAACCCCCCCTGAAAATTTCATGGTTTACGTTTCAAAGGGTGTAGAATCCGAATCTGCAATAAAAAATTTTCCGTCCGTCCGCCGTACGCCGTACGCACGATATCTCCGAAACGGCTGGAGCAAAAGATCTGAAATTTTCAGGAAAAATCCATCTTGGTCCAACGACGCCCCAATTCTTGAGCCAGCTCTCTCACTCAATTTGAAGTGCCCTTTAAGGGCTGTCAAAGTTTTGTAAAATCCCTAAAAACCTCGAAACAAGTCGAATCGGCCTAAATATTTACCTATTTGAAGAACATACCATGAGGAATCGAATGAGCCCTTCCCCACGTCCGTAGGTCAAACTATTCCCCATGTATGGCCCGATTTATGGTGCAAACATTTGCGTTTTTTGGTTTATTATTGTTTGTTTGTAACCTAGTGATGCCGATAGCGTCGAGTTGTAGTGAATGTGGATACTGGAGTGATAGCCGATTTGGATACTTGTAGTTTATAGCCGATACACGGGTTGAAGCATTCTGATATGTATGAAACGCTGATAATATATAGGTAAATATTATTACTGGGGATTATTATTCAATATTATTACTGGGGTAAATAAGTATTCTTTCACTCGGGTTTATTATTCAATTGGCTTGCGTTCATGATTTGAATCTCTACTAAGCTTCGGAGTATGCGTGTTTCACAGGTGGTAGAGTGATTATTGAATTTCAGGAGATATGCATAGAGCACGCAAATCTGTTCTCAACCAAAGTACCTATTTGGATTGATCAGTTGATCATATTTGTGTGCCTCCTGAAATTCAATAATCGCTCTATCACCTGTGAAACACGCACACTCCGAAGCTTAGTAGAAATTCAAATTATGAACGCAAGCCAATTGAATAATAACCCCAGTGAAAGAATTTGCAGCGTTTTTTCCAGGTGGTTACAAGTATTCTGAAACCCTACTAATTTCTAATTTTTTTCCTGACATTTTTTCAAAATATTTTTTAATGCTCAAGAAGGCTAGTCTCCATCTAATTTTGACTTTATACTTACAATTATCCTAGTCTTCAGTTAACAAATAGGTTAAGATTGTGATAATTCCCTAGTAAGAACCAAATTACTTATTCATGACTTTAAGACACCAAATGTGATAATTACTTGTTCCAAAAAGTGAAAATTTTCCAAAAATATTTTGTCATTGTGTTTTTTATTGGTATTTCATTTTTATGGTGGTATTTAAGCTGAGAAATACTAAAGAGTGTCTGAGAGATATCTGCGCCTGCCCGTGTAACATTTTAGGGTGCGCCTGACGGAAGGTTAAGTAAATCTCTGTTTTTTCTCTTTCATAATGTTCGGCTCGCGCATTCGAGGAAAAATTTCAATTTGTGCCACCTTGAAATAAGGTTGTCTGATTTGTCAGGGACCATCTTCTAGGAATCATTTTGGATTGAAAAAGAACACACCTTAAACGCACGAACTGACAATCGGAGAGCATTGACACACCTTCTCACTTCCACCGAACGTTCCATGAAATCACAAACACGTCTCGTTTTAAAAACATCGTTCTCTTCAACATTACAAAACGGTTAAAACAACGAAGTGCGTTAGTGTGTTTTCACGATAAAACTGGTTAATAAAAGTACGACCGAAGTTCGCCAGGGCACCACCGATCCCGCGAATCCCAGAGTGCGATGTTTAAAATCCGCAAATTGTTCGATCCAAGTGTAACCCTTGATTTGAGGCACCAAGTCGTAGATAACGTGGACGACAGCCGTTTGATTCATAATATTCCGTTCGTGGCAAGGAGTTGGGTTTATATCCATCGAGGTGGTGAGCAACCCAATCAACCCTAGAACCATCAATACACTTCACTGTAATAAAGATTTTACTCATCAAAAAACGGGAGAGCCCAATTACAAATGAGGAGATTGCATGGCAAAAAGCACTATATCCTCGTGAGTGAATTTTGCAAGAAACGCAAAAATCTATAGCAAATTACTTTTAGCTCATAGGTTCACACTTTTTTTTGATCGACCGTTCGGGTTTATTATTCAATAATAAACCATTGTAATCGCTCTTGAAGAAAAAAATTCAACCCTCCCTGAAAATTTAATGGTTTACGTTTCAAAGAGTGTAGAATCCAAATCTGCAATAAAAGTTTTTCCGTCCGTCCGCCGTACGCACGATTTCTCCCAAACAGCTGGAGCAAAAAATCTGAAATTTTCAGGAAAAATCAATATTGGTCCGACAACGCCCCAATTCTTTAGCCAGCACTCTCACTTAATTTAAAGTGCCCTTTAAGGGTTGTCAAAGTTTTGTAAAATCCCTAAAAACCACAAAAAAAAGTCAAGGCGGCCTAATTTTGGACTTTTTTTTCTTCAAGAACTTTCCATGAGGAATCGAATGAGCCCATCCCCAGGTCCGTAGCTCAAACCATTCCCGATGTATGGCCCGATTTATGGTGCCAACATTTGCATCCACATTCACTACATCACTAGGTTAATGCGATCAAAACAAAAACAACAGTGATGTAGTGAATGTGGATACTAGAGTGAACTCCTAAAAGGGTTTATAGCCGATACACGGGTTGAAGCATTCTGATATGCATGCTCCGTCTTACGAAATTTAAAATTTTCAAATAGAATATTTTTCCATTATAGTCGCTCTTGAAAAAATTGAATTGAATTTTTTTATTGAATTTCAGGAGATATGCATAGAGCACTCAAAACGGGTCTCAACCAAAATACCAATTTGGATTGATCAGCTGATCATATTTGTGTGCCTCCTGAAATTCAATAATCGCTCTATCACCTGTGAAACACACACACTCCAAAGCTTAGTAGAAATTCAAATCATGAATGCATGAATGAATTGAATAATAAACCCCAGTGAAAGGATTTGCAGCGCTTTTTTCTCCTCTATTGTGTGGCAAAACAGTTAGATAGTCGGTGGAAAACGTGATTATTCACGTCAAATTTTGAATTTGTAAACCATGGATAAAGATGTTTTTACTGATACAAATGGATAGAGTACTTTTTTGCTGAAGCATTTTTGGATAGAGCAGTGGTTCTCAAACTGCGGGGCGCGACCCCGAGGGGAGGCGCAAATGGTGTGCAAGTTGGGGCATTGTGTTGGGAAATAAATTTTCTTAGTAACAATTAGTTTCATCTTTTTCCGAACAAACGATATGACGATAATAAGGCTTGAATATTGCCGTCGTCCGTGTTAACGCCAGACGTGTTCGACGATAATGAAACCGCTATCAAATTTTCAGCATTGTTTTAAATGGTCGGTCGAGGTGCGCGAGTCCATATTCCTCCACGTCTTGAGAAACTTTGTTCTCCAAAGCAAGCTTATCCTTCACACTGAGCTTTTTAATCTAAATTTTGTTGTAAATAATGTTCATTTCAGGGTTTCTCAATAGCATAAATAAAAATGATGAAGATTAAAAAATAATTGTTCCGTATCTTCATTACAATAAGTCATGTTATTTTTTGTTTCTGCTGCGTAAAATCCTTTTAAATTGTGTTTGGTAAACATAATAAGGGAAAAATATAGAATATAACTATTTTTATTGAAAACAATAGGCTGGGGGGCCTGATACTATTTTTCTAGTGAAGGGAGGAATAAGGCGCCACGAGAAAAAGTCTGAGAACCACTGGGATAGAATAACTTTTAGCTGAAAACCTCGGATCATTAAGATGACGCCTAGGGAGGCGGATGGAGTAGGTACCTTTTTAAGGAAAATAGAGAAGAGGAAGTCGGATATGACTCGGATATAGTACTGTATGTTTGATAAATGGAAAGAGCACGTTTTGCATTGAACACGCCTCAACGGTTCAGTACTTTTTGGTTGTAAACTATATTTTCATCGCTCATTTTCCAATGGATGGAGCACGTTTTGAGATGAAACGACTTCATTTTCGTGAAGAAACAGTCCCCCAAACCCGTAACCAACCATTAGTTCGAAAAGAAAATGACGTTTAGTCCTTTTTGTGATGCAGCCTCCTCAAATAACGATACAGATAAATACAATCAACTGTTTAATCTAGTAGGTTCACTACAACAGGTGGAGGCGGACAAATTTATTACAGTCGAAATGAAAGAAAATTGTCACTATTGTGCAGAAAATAATTAATAATAAAAACACCGCTTTATTGAAGATTATATGGAGGCCCAACATGGAAAATTTTGATAATGTATCACGGACAGTCTCATACACATAGGCTACATAGATATTATTCAGTGTAAAACAAAAAAATACACATTAAAGCACACTGAAATACACACTTGGGTGTTTGGATTTTTTTTCCAGTAATTTTGAACGTAACTCACAAAAATGACCATTACTTCCTTAATATTAGAAAATTAGAATTTGAAAATTAGAAAATTGAGGTTTGATTATACCTTCGAAAGATCGTTACATTTTGGGACTAGTTTGTATTTATCTTGAAAATCTACTCTTTTGACCTGTACAAATGAACACTAGAGACATACTCTGCATCTACCCACCCACCTTATTACAAATTGTCTCACCTCGAGTTTGCTCCACATTGCAGAAAATCGGGGTTCCGTGTATGGCTTCGCAGGCCCGATTTTCAAGGCTACCCGTCCTGTCAATGGTATAAGAATACATTTCATTTGTTTGCGTAATTTCTTACATGAACCTTAACCTGGCCAAAATGAAAAAGATAATACTAATAATGTTAAAAGTATAATATTATCGTACTGTTTTACAACTTTTCCTCGTTGAAGAGCACAGGAGTTTAAATTCACGCGGCGAACAGCCTCAAGATAGGTGAGAGGATGGTGGAGTCGTGAGTTTGGTGAGGGGTTTGGGGCTTGTTGTCCGGAAGCAACGCTCTGGCTCTGCGCGCAATGGGCGGAGCTTGGACGCGAAACACAGCATTTCACGCTGTTTGATTCGATCCGGCTCAAAAGAATGAACCAATGAGAGCACCCGAAATTCTTCTTCTTCTTTACTTCCTGTTACTCCGCAGGGGAGCGTAGGGCCTCAACGAAATTCCGCCAGCCGTCCCTGCATCTGGCCAGTGACCTCAGGCTGTTCCAGGAATGTCCCTGCCGTCCTGCCTCTCTCATAGTAGTGCTCCTCCACGAGATCCTTGGCCTTCCTCGGCGACGTGAACCCTGAGGGTTCCACCCAAGGGCATCCCTGGCGATCCCTTCGTGTCTCAGGGTGTGTCCAATCCAGCGCCATTTTCGCCTTCTCACTTGTAACTCCGCCCTCTCTGATCCGGTCCTCATCCACAAGTCAATGTTAGAGATGACATTCGGCCATCTTACGCCAAGGATGGAACGTAGCGCTCGGTTTACGAAGACTTGTAATTTTTTATGAATAGCTGCTGTCCCACGCCATGTCTCACAAGCATAGAACAGCACATTTGACCGGAAGATGCGGAGTTTGGTGCGTACGCGAATGTTTTTTGCACGCCAAACTGAACGAAGCTGGGCAAAGACCCCCTTGTTGACCCGGGCCAGTACATCCTGATCGGAGCCACCTTTGGAGATTATGCTCCCCAGATAGACTACCCTATCAACCTGCTTAATTGGGATCCCCATATGTAAAAGAGGAGCACTACAGGGAGCATTGATCCTAAGTTCAAAAGACTTGGACTGGTTAATTGTCAGTCCCTCTTCCTTTCCCCCGAAATTAAGCGCGTGAAATTTCTGAGCACACCTGTTAGTTGTCCACTTACCCGCTAAGAATGCTAGAGTCGCTAGAATCACCAAAATGCACTCCTATCCTAATATGCAATGTATACAGTGAGTACTTTGAAACGTCAGTTCGCAAAACTGTAGGTGGGGCAAAGAGTGACTATTCACGATGCAGGAAAGGTAAGCTTAAGTAGTTTGTTTCAGAATTTGAAGTCGAGAAAGCGGACAAGAGAGATCTTCCCTTGCAAATTGTTAGTTGAAAATTGACTTTGCCTGAGAAAAGCACATTTCTGTCTCACGGTCCCCCCATGGTTGTCCCTTACGGTCTAAAATTTCAATCAAATTCATTCAAACTCTTAAATACAATTGTGTTGAATCATTAGGTACATTGTATAAAAATTGTACAACTTTTGTATAAAAGCTGCAGTACGTTCGATTCTAGAAAAATCGGCGAAATGGAGATCACTTACTCAATGCAGTACGCCGATATATCTGCAGGTTTATAATCAGGCGCAAAGCATCTTCCTGAAAACAAAAATCGGACTTTGCGACAATAATTTTTGGTTGATTGTTAACATAAATTTGAAGAATCAAAATGAATGTTGAATCAAACGAAACTAACAAAACGTCACGGTTTTGACGTAAGACTTTTAGAAATGCTGCCTTTAATAAAGTGTTCAATACCGTCCTTTTTTTCAAAAAGAGTTTACGTAATTCAATATTAAATATTAAACCTTCAATGTTTAAATTTTAAACATCAAGGTTTGTTTTCGAGGACTCATGAAAATCCGTACAGAATCATACAACTCCCGATTGCGATTCGATAATTACTTTGAAGACGTGAAAACGATTCTAAGATATACCCACCTACGGAATTTCGACTGTTTTCTGTATTTTCTGTGTTTATTAGATTACCATTAGAAGCAGAAAGGTATTGTTTCGAGCAATTGTTTTTAGTGTAGATACGCGGATTTGATTCACCCAGGTTTATTATGTTTCATAATCGCCGAAGAAGAGAAACGTTTGCCAAATTAGTAATATGGTTCCTCAACTCATTACGAGGTATACCATTAGTGTTAATCACTATAGTTAACCTAGATAAGTAGATACTAACGCTATAACGGAAATGGTAGAAAACTTCATACGAGATAACTTAACCCCAAAAATATCTAGCGCATGGATATTTTTCCTTATCATTAAGCTGTCTTCAACTTCAATCCTAATGAACTATAATTTCAATAAAACTTTGCTCCAAATATTTATTCACCTTGTTGGTGTTCTATAAATCTCTTGTCCGCGCAAATATTGTGTATACATCGTGTCCAAGGCTGCAACATAATAAAGACAAGGAGGAATGAAAAAGTAGGTATTGACAATAATTTTGAATTCTACGTGTCGGGGAAGGGTTGGTAGGTGTTAAAAACGTGGTTTTTATTCTAGAAACCGGCATAAAAATGATTTGTTGTACAGGACGTATGTTTTTTGATGAATACAACCTACGACTGATTGGTCAGAACTACCAATTGCCATAAACCTCCAATTCCCACAATCAATCATATAATACACACGTGTTCGCCACCATTGCTAGACAGCTATAACACGAAAAACTGAGAATAAACTACACCTAGACTTCCATATTTGAATGACACTGGAACATGGGGGGGAGGCGGCTTCACCAATTATACCATGAAAAATGTGAAACAAACACTAGAAACAAAAATGTAACATAATGATAATCAGTTATTCGGAATACGAATAATAATACTGAATATGAACAATAATAATCACGATATGAAGACACAGGATTGAATCGGAAACAGGGAAACAAGCCCCAGGCGTGTATTTGCGTTTCCCAGTGCATCCCTCAGGGTGCATCGAAATTTAGGGACGCACAGCTTCCAACCCGCTCGGAATTTTCGAACGAAAATGGGATTCGGACATACATAAACTATCTAAAAGTGGATGGATGCTAGAAAAAATGAGGAACCAACCGAATTTTAGGCATCGTGAAAAACAAACTATTCGAACTCAATGCAAACATCAAAAACGCTGCAAATTCTTTCACTGGGGTTTATTATTCAATTGGCTTGCGTTCATATGATTTGAATTTCTACTAAGCTTTGGAGCGTCGTGTTTCACAGGTGATAGAGCGATTATTGAATTTCAGGAGGCACACAAATATGATCAACTGATCAATCCAAATAGGTATTTTGGTTGAGAACACATTTACGTGCGCTATGCATATCTCCTGAAATTCAATAATCGCTCTATCACCTGTGAAACACGCACACTCCAAAGCTTAGTAGAAATTCAAATCATGAATGCAAGCCAAATGAATAAATTGAATAATAAACCCCAGTGAAAGAACGTGCAGCGTTTCATGCATATGAGAACGCTTCAACCCGTGTATCGGCTACAAATCCTTTTAGGAGTTCACTCCAGTATCCACATTACTACATCACTACGTCACTAGGTTGGTTACTGATATCAAAACAAACAATAATAAACCAAAATAACGCAAATTTTGGCACCATAAATCGGGCCATACATCGGGAATGGTTTGACCTACGGACCTGGGGAGGGGCTCATTCGATTCCTCGTGGAAAGTTCCTCAAAAAGAGTCCAAATTTAGGCCGCCTTGACTTTTTTTGAGGTTTTTAGGGATTTTACAAAACTTTCACAACCCTTGAAGGGCACTTTGAATTAAGTGAGAGAGCTGGCTCAAGAATCGGGGCGTTGTCGGACCAACATGGATGTTTCCTGAAATTTTCAGATTTTTTTGCTCCATCCGTTTGGGAGAAATCGTGCGTACGGCGGACGGACGGAAAAATTTTTATTGCAAATTTGGATTCTACACCCTTTGAAACGTAAACCGTCAGATCATGTTACTGTTGCAACGAGGTTCACTGGGAATTGAAAGGTTAACAAAACGCGCCTTCATTGCAATGACAAGTTGTTTTTTTGATCACCCCCACAAACGCTGGAGAAGCTTGTGATGGATATGGACTGTTCTTGAAACTAAGCAAAAACCTGAAGCTTTTTAACTTCAGGGGTATCCTGCGAGTGTTGCAGACTCATCGCCTTAGCGCTTGGAAGGAGCAACTAGTCCATTCCATGCTCATCTTCCCTTCAAAATGTAGTCAGTAGGTGGTACTAATATAAGAAGAATCAGAATAGAGAACATCAATCAATCTCACTGCATTAACGATTCAATTGAGGATACTTACTAAGAACCGAATCTGAACCTTCGTGGGCTTGTCTACCACCGGGTTGCCGCCAATCAGGTAGTAGCAGTCGTGACCCATGGAAGAGTCAGATATTACGGTGAGTTGTGTCAATCTTGCGAATTCTTCCAAATCCTCAGTCATCAACCAAGCCAGCTTATACACCGGGAGGGGCTCTGCTAGTGTGCCCCAAGCGGTGTCATGGGCATAGTGACTGTTACATCTGAAACAAGGCCCCAAGAAATATAGGATTGAATCGGATATGAAATATTGATTAACTTTCTTTATATTTGCATGCTCTTTAGCAGGAAAAAAGAATGAACAGTCAGAGTGATTGAACAGAGAGAATAATCTGGGGCATTCGCATCGGCTGATATAAAGATGGAATTTTCTTCACAAGAAATCGTCCTTATCATGACTTTTCCAATATATTTGCAGATTTTTGAATTTCGGCTCTGATTTAGCAATTTCGAGAAACGAAAAGGAGGATCAATCCATTGCACTCCCAAGACTTTCAAAAAGCAGGTTGGGGTTGGTGGTCTGAGAGCGTGCAGCGGCTTGTAATAGGCAGGGCAGGGACAAATACGTAATTTTTGAAGGTTAAAATGTAAAAGACCCATATTGCCTAAGTTGGCAAAGCTAGGGGAAGGTCAGGTGGTTCATTAAATATAGGAGGGTGATGGAATGGACTAGTCGTCCACGGGAAGCTAAAAACCAGCGAATACCTACTAATTTATAATATGTAATGAATGGAATGACTATTACTTTGTGTGCATTTCCGTTCTGGTCATTCGAACGTTAGGCTCCGTACCGTTGACCAACAAGCTGACAAGAAATTCTTTTTTCTGGGGATCTGTGTATGTTACAGGATGCGGGTTGTTTATATTTTCATCTTTCGTAAGATCTGAAAACAGAAATGTGGGTCAATAATCACGATCGAAATAACCAAAAATTGTACAACAAACGTTAATTGTAACAACAAATTAGATATAACGGTGCAATATTTATAATTAATGAAAAATATTCGTAAATAGCTCTCAGTTCCATCGTATACGGCGAAAACCGAAATCTTATAGCCAAAATGCTTAATGACCATCCTGAAATGTTTCACATTTCAAGGGGGGTGGATTCCATTTTAGCAATATTAGAATTTATGTAAAAAATCAGTTTTTTCCCAGCATTTACGGCCTAGTTGGTCCTAACTTTTAGCCAGCCTGATCGCCCCACACGCATAAACGCTACGCGCCAAAAAACAGTGTACTTTTGGACGACTATTGCGACTGATATAGGTTTCGGATCGATAGAAATTCCCCGTACCGAATGATCGCAACGTCTGAGCCGGGAAGTACCCCTCTAAATGACACGAGCAATTAGGCGTTATTCAAGAACTAATAAACCCGTCTGTCAGGATTGGCAGAGTTCACGATTCAAGCATCCAAATCTGCGATGTCCGTCTTCCTTGTGGCCTTTTAGAATTGTAGAAAAAATCCACAATTTCTCTTACGGACTCCGTTGAAATCGATATATGCATATGTAGTAATTACATTTATAGGAATTTTACAAACAGAAAGATGAGAGAATAATTTTGATATTTCGATATTCATCTTTGTCAAAAGTAGGAGAATAATGGTTTTCTGAAGTTTTGGAGCTGGACGTAACCATGTGAAAAATTCATGGTTGTGGTCATTTATCCTGTATTGCTTAATCATTTACACTGATGCCAGGCGGTTGCATTGACCAAGAACCCATCGATGAGCCCGTTCGGGCCGCTGCGACAGTTTGTCGTTGCTCGGCTGTGGCATCTTCTTCAAGACCTTCACTCCAAAGCAATCGTTGAATGCGATTGTGGGATCGTGTGACCTTGCGTGCAGCTTTAAAGATAGAGGCCGATCTCGGTTTAACGAAGCTCTATGGTTGTTAATTCTCAAATTGAGTTGAGAAGCTTTCCCAACATAGAAACTCCTGCCCTGATCCTCTTCACACTGCCGGCAGATCACCTGGTGATCACTCTGCCTGGGGATGTGGCAGAGCACATTCGTGATTGACATTCTGCTTGTCACTAGCATTTGCAGGAGTGAGAGGTATTTGGTTTTGCCCTGGTCTTCAACAACGATTTCACACAGCTTGCACCTCGGACGCTCACATCGATGTAGTCCAGGCTGCTGCGCTCCTAAAGGTTGAACTCGTAGACGTTTGTGTGACAATATTCCGCCTAGATTTCGCCCTTGTCGATTCGTCACTTGAGGCAACTTCTTAGAAATATCACGAGTCAGAGGACTGGAAGTCAGAATTTTTTGGAGGTCACGGAGGGTCCCATTCATCTTCTGTATTCCGAAGAAGAACGTTGTGTCTAGAGGAACTTGGTCATTTTGCAGTCGAGTTCACCGCCGGTAGTTGACACGAGCTGAAACCGCTCTTCCACCGACAATTCGTCTCGGGTATCTTCTCTCTATCAATTTATCTCCAATCACTGATAAATAATCTTACTAAGAAGATCCCGGTCAGATCGATAAAAATCGATCCCTAATCTTTTCCCTTCAGCTCCTTTTTTGCTGCCAAAATAATTTGCGAATCAACCCTAAGGCACCGTTTAAGGCCTTAAGAGATCCCAAGGTGGACAGCCCAATCCATCCACTTCAAGACCAGAATAGTTGGGTACCTACTGATTAGATCTACGCGAAATAATAGGTATTACATTGGCCTCATGAGTTAACCCTGTTAGAGCATTGCACCTAAAAGGGAATTTCTCCTTAGACGTAAAGACAGTACTTCGAACTCACTCAGAGATATCGATGTTTTTGTTCCGTGAAAACAGCAAAACTGAAAACGTACCTGGAGAAGGGTCGTACGTCACACAGGAGCAAGGCAACAGCACAAGCGTCGGGTTCACAATCACCCCTTCACATGCGAAACTGCCTTCAACATGCACATACACGATGCTGAGAATCTGTGCCCCAACGAAATTAACGAAAGTAGCGTCGACAGTTGGGTGCTTGCTCTTCGCTCTCGGTTTCACCTGGAGAAGTTACAATGGGTTTTTTTTTCAATTGAACGTTTACGTTTGATGATAACAATAATTATTTTTATTTATTTTTGGAACACGACAAGCTCCCAATTCTTAAGGGATCTAAAATAACAGAAGAAAACAAAGCAGATAGTGCACGTGAAGACTTATGCGATTAACCCTTCAGTTCCTGTAACGCAAGGGAAAACTGAATTTAATGTTATCCAATATTTTCCAAGTCTATGGGACCTGCCTGAAATAAGTATTCCAACCATTTCATATGTTTTCTCAAAGTCATAGCACCTCACCCTGTAGGGTGCATCAGGCAATGGATTAACAAAAACATGATATTGTTATTGTATCAGACAGACATCGCATTGTATCACTTCGTGTAAAACTGAACATGGTTTCTCATAAAAAATTTCACAAATCAGAACATCATTGGCGTTCTCTCAGAAGTAGGTTCGTTAACTCAGTTAACGACAAAATTAACGTTGAGCAATTTTTGGCGCAGTTCTCAAATATGAGTGAGGCGCACGGTTTATAAATCATATAAACACGGTTCTAGGATTGGCAGTTTCAACGTCGGGAAGAAGGAAACTATCCTTTTATTCATCAAAATTGGGAAGGCTCCAACTATTTATTTCTAGGTCAAATCAATTTGTCTAACTCTATTATCATGATTAAAATACCAGATAAATTAACGGTCATGTCATTACCCTTGGAGTAACCTCATCGGAGAATTGTTCTCTAAAAGACTTCATCCATCCAGGAATGCTTTTATTATAATTATCTTCTTGATTTATAAGTATCGATTCTCTAATCCATGCAATGCCATCGTTTAATCTGCGAAAACGTAACTTCGACGTTAGAGACAATTCAGGTAGTGTTATGGGCGTTGACCAAGAGCATGGGGTTGTGATGACATCCCACTTCTGACGCTATTGCAGGGGCAGATGCTGAAAGGAACATCTGCACCCCCTGGCCAAAATTAAAAAGATAGCTGATACCTGATTTAAGTAGAAAATTATAATACTGTTTTCCAACTTTTCCCCATGAACCCTCACTGAAGAGTAGAAGAGTTTCAAATTCACGCACCAAACAGGGCCTCAGGATAGATGAGAGGATGGTGGAGACGTGAGTTTGGTGAGGGGAGTTAGGGGTTTGCTGTCCGGAAGCAAAACCCCGTCTGTGAATGCAAGAGACACAAGCGTTGATTGGATCAGGGTCCAAAACAATGAACCAATGAGAGGGCCCAAAATAAAGCGCACAAATTTTCAGAGAGCTTTCTTAAGTGCACACGTAGTTGTCTGCTCACCCGCTAGAATGCGTGCTTTAGTCTAGAGTGTGCTAGAATCACCAAAACACACTCTTATCCTATCATCACATCATCATCCTATTGTTCCCAACCCTTGTGACTGAATTGTGTTAGCTGTAAATAGCTGATGAATACATTAAGTTCCATAAAACGTGAGTTCGCGAAATTGTCAGTGGAGATGTAAATATATCACCACTTTTCAACGCTATTCATTTTATCATTCGAGTGCAGAGATGCCGTCACAATGTAACACGCTCCTGGACAGCGCGCCCATCAAGCTGGAACGTACGATATTGTTCACAGAAAATTATGAACGGGAATGTTGAACGCAATATACAAGAGGTGTTGAAATAAAGGTGAGATATGTGGTTTGTATTTGTATGTTTGAGGTCGTCGGACATGTGGAGCACCCTGTACTTGTTTTTTCTCCATTTTGAACAACATTTATGATCAGAAACTTCTTTCGTCTGCCTTGATGATAGTTCCAGATAACCCGGAAGCTAACGAATATAATTCAGTTAAGACCCCTATTCTCTAAATTGTCAAAAACTGTCAGTCGATCAATATCTCTTTCTACTTAGCTGATGGTGATTCTTTCTAGTACGAACCCCTGCACGACGGCGTTTTGGTTGTCATGGGCCCAACATTTGTAGGGCTCTTTAGGGATGAAACCCATTAGCCCTTGAATTTCTCCGATGTCGCAGAACACAGGCGTTCCCGCAGATAGGTCGCACAGCCCTTTATCAGCTATCCCCCATGACGCGCACAACCTGCAACGGAAAAAAAGGTACCAGAGAATATTTCCTATGAGGATCAATCATTAAGAATTGTGTTAAATTCAGAACTACTTAGAAATGTACATTTTAATTCGTTGCAGATAAGACTAATTAACAAAATTGTGGCGTGGAGTAATGAGTAGACTCGATCCGAAGTTTGGCAGGTCGAGTTTAATACACCCTGTGAAGTAGCAAGACGTGGCAATGAACCATTCATACTCCAATACCCATACTTCCTCATTTCTGGGTGTTTTAGGCACATCGCCTCAGCCCTTAGAAAGAGTAACTAGTCCATTCCATCACCTCCTTGTTATAGCAGTCAAGTTGATGCTGTCTTTTTCTGTCAAATGTTATCTGGGGAAAGCGATCAGAAGGATCTTGGAATTTTCTGTCTCTTTGATTTGACAGTTTTAGGTGGTACCTCAGTATTTCTGAGACTGCAGGGGCACTTCTCTGGGCGGGATAAACTATTTTTTATTCCGAAATTCAACTTTGGTTCAACAATTTCGGAGGGACAAATTTTTCTTACATACTTTTGCCATTCTACGTATCATAATCCCCCCCATACTACTGTAGTAGGAGGTGCAAAAAAAGGTAATTTACCTCGTTCCTTTACGTTCGTTGTTGCATCTTTTCTCTTCGAGAAAACGCCTTTGCTCGGGATTCACGTCCCAGAAAGAGCAAATCGATTTCCTACATCCAGCCCAATTCTATGACAAATGAAAACGACGAAAAAACTTAAATTGTGAAATATAAAACGTAGAGAGATCAACCTTAAATTAATGGCAATGGATTGATGGCAGGATCTGCATGGATGTGCTGTCCATATCATGGAGAATACCTTGGACCCAGAAAACGTATGCAGGAGTGGAATGCCCCTCGTATTGTCCTCGTAATTGACCCACAATCGTTTTGTAAATATATAAAGGATGTTTCAAAAAGAACGCCGGATTTGAAAAGGCTGCAAAATTAATTTATTTTCACAAGAAAGCAACAACAAAATCATACCATTCGATTCAGGAGATCTTGAGGGTTAAACGTGAAAAACAACATCGGGCAATCACCCTATCCATGAAATTCACCATAACCCGATCACACACATCTGCACCGATTTGGCCAAGGAAAGGGCACTTTCATCCTTGCGTTCCGTCACATTGGTGGGTTTGTTCTCACAGACTTGTGACTTCGTGTAACCCCACACGAAAAAAAGTCACATGTTGTGAAGTCACATGATCGAGGTGGGTAGACCTGGTCTCCTTTCAACGAGATGAGTCGGTCTGGAAACCTCTGGAGTTCAATTGTTTCTCTGGAAGGGTGGCACGTCGCACCATCCTGTTGGAACCAAAGGTTCTCGATGTTCATTTGATCCAATTAAGGCCATAGGAAACTAGTGATCGTTGTTCGGTACCTAACTCCGTTCACAGTGACTGCATTTGAATCTTCTTCTTCAAACCTAAGGAGGCGTATGGAGGACTTTTCGTTGCAAAGTTCGGTTCTGGTGCTGTTCTAGTTGGCGAAAGACTGACTTAGGGCGTGTTCCGTACACTGGGAGTGCATAGGTTCTTATAGAAAACCTGCATAGAAAACCTTATAAATCAGTACTGTGTTCTCAAGAGACATAGAGGGGTTGTTCAGGAAGTACTTTAGTTGCTTAGTGAGATACTTGTCGAATATGACACCAAGGTACTTGTATGACTCCTTCACAGGGATACTCATTCCTGCATATCAGTGGGACGTCAGAGTATGACCTCTTTCTCTGATGAAGTTTCTCCAAGGAAGTATGCAATTTATGCGCTTCAACATTGGAGGGAGGACTAAGAATGTCATAGACTGAGTCATCAGCAAAAAGACCTGAGAAGGCAGGTTCACCAGGTAAGGGCATATCGTGACAATAGAAGACGTAAAGAAAGGGTCCCAGGACACCACCTTGTGGTACTACAGGATTAATTAGCTTTTTGAATGACAGCTGGTTTTGCACAGTTCCTTGCAACGTTCGCTCACTCAGACACTTGCAACCAGATCATGAAGATCACCAATATAAACAAAATTCCTTGACAACACAAACCCTCAATAATAACAGATATCAAAAATCACAAAAACCACGCTGCAAACAACAAAAAACAAAAATGGCGGCCTTTTCAAATGTGGTGTTCTTTTTGAAACATCCTTTAAATAAATCGTTGGGGGGGGTAACCATTCATTTATAGAGTGTTACGATTTACTCTCTTTTGAAGTGAAGTACCTGGAAATGTATTTTGACGTACTCGACTGTGTACGTGAGATCATCATGGCCTTCGGGACTCAGGTCAAGCGCAAAGACGGGTACAACGCACTTCCCCAGGACGCCCTGGGCTGCAACAACTTTGTCCAAGTTCCGACGGAAAATGAGGTTTTCAGACGTGTGGATCCAAACGTTTTTACTGTTCAGAATCGGTTGCGTCTTCAAAACGGCGAGGTCCACGTCGTACTGGTTGTCGCACCTTCAGTTAAAGATTGAAAATCACGCTATTAACATCGAAAATGAAATTGAAACAACGCTACAAACATCAATAAGTGCGCACTAAATCATTCACGACTAAATTGTGGAGACACATGTTAAGAAAAGCGAAGAGTTTGTTGAAGAAACGTAGTGCATTTCCACAAAAATTAAAAGACATTATGATGGATGTGGTTGATTGGCCCTTTCCGATTCTTGAATCTGTCGCCTTGGGGGATGAATCAGACGTCTTCAAGCGAGGCGGAACATTAAACCGCATTCAGCTCAATGTAAGGGACAACTGTACCATTCCATCACTTCCCCTCACCATGTTACAAAATACAACGTTAAATCGATTTCGGCGGATAGGTCATCTTCAGTAACAGAACAACGACAAAATGTACATTTGAGAAAACAGTGGTTACACAGCGTGTTAACCTGAGGAACCTGCCATAGATTCTACATCTTATTTCTGACGAAAAGTGCCTCCTAGAATTTTTTCTTTTCAGAAGCTACTGAAGGACCCCTGGTGCTTCTTTCTTTCCACATCAATCATAGTTTGTTGGAATTGCGCTTTGTGCGTCAGCTAGAATGTTATTAAAATTTTCAATATGCATCAATGAGTGTATCTTTTAAAATTATCCGTAGATAACCATCTAATGACATCCAGTATTTAAAATCAACTGAATGGTACAATCGCTTGTAGATCTCTGAATTACACTGATCTACAATCAGTCCTGCTAGAGATAAGATATATCTTAACGATTTAAAGAATGATAAGTCATATAGGTGATTACATTGGGTGGATCAACACCTCAAGAGCGTCAGATTTCTGAAAGTCCTTAGTGGTCATCACATGAACATCTATGTCCTTCGGTTCGCATTTCGTAACTGGATGAGTTCCCGCCGTGTGGTCCGAGTGAGTGATCCGGAATTCAGCTGAAAACAAAGATTATTCATTCCATAAAAGTGTCGCGTGTGATCCTAGTTTAACCAGAGAGAGAATAACATATCTCGTCCATCGGTATTATAGTCAAGATTGATCTATCAATTGTAGACTACTACAATGAAATTTTGAAGGGCTATTTTGGGGTAAACTTGCAAATCCCAAAAACATGTTTTCGAAATCCGATAAGTTTTGTTACCTTCGTAAAAATATTAGATTGTTCTGGACTAACAGAAATATTAAATCTCTGGGATTTTGATTCTGAATTATTTAGAATAATACTTCCTGCACTCCTTGGGCAAAACGAAAAAAGACCTGATAATAACAGTATTATAACTATAATATTATCATACTGTTTTTCAAGTCTTTCCCATGAATCCTCATTGAAGAGCAGAAGAGCTTCAAATCCATGCGTCAAACACAGACTCAGGATGGTTGAGAGGATGGTGGAGACGTGAGTTTGGTGAGGGGAGTTAGGAGCTGTCAGAGAGCACGAATCAGCCATTTCCTAAATGGGAGGAGCTTGCAAAGCGTTTGATTCTATCTGGGTCCAAAGAATGAACCAATGAGCGCCCTGAAATAATTTTTGAGGGGGCACAGCTAGCCCTGCTCACCCGCTAGAATGCATGCATCTAATCCCCAAAACGCACTCATAGCATATTATCAGTTGATTGTCCCCAACCCTTGTGACTGAACTGTGTTAGCTGTAAATACGCGTTGAATACAGTAAGTGGTGGGAGACAGGTTGTCCGAACGAGCTGGGACGTCAGTCCTCTAGCTGTTTACTTTCAGTGGGAGTACTGATTGCCCCGGTTCGAATCCGGCTGGCACCAATGATTAGGGCCAAAATCCTATCAAGTGTTGTATACCTGTCCTGTCGTTAGACAGTTCACCTCTGATCTCGATATCTCGTGAATCCAAAACGCTCCCAACCCAGGGGCGTGAGGCAATGGGAAGCCACGAGCGAAATCGTCAGACCTAGTTCTGATCCTCTCTGGAGGATGGCTGGCGACGTCCGCGACACCTCCAGGTAGTCGGACGAAAATCCAATGTGAAATTCCTTGCTTACTTTACTTACTACAGTAAGTGGTATAAAACGTGAGTACGCTAAATTGTCAGTGGAGTAAAGAGTGATTATTCGCGACGCAGGGTGCCAATTCCACTGTTGACACGACTGCAACAAACCCTAAAGGCAAGCAGAAATCGTTCCACAACTCGCAAGTTCAACCCTCATTACTACGAAGACGTAAATTGGCTCTGCGGATGTGAGGTAAGTAATGCACTTTTCTGCTCCGTTGTCTTCTTTGCTGCAATACCAGGAATGAAGCTTGCGTTAAAGAATGGGGAATTGGCATTCACCTCCACGATGGTTCTAACTGGGCAGATATGAATTTCAACTGTTGCAAAAGTTGTTTTTCTAAGTTTGACTATCATTTCAAATACCTACTAGTGAAATTTTTTTTAAAAGGTGGGATTGAGTTGCTTTTTTCACGATATTAAGTCGAGAAAGTGGACAAGATCGATCGCCTTAGCGTATTCTTAGTTGAAATTAGTTTTTGGCTGAGATAAGCACATTTTTGTCCCACGTTCCCTCCGTAGTTGTCCGTTACGCTCTCGGTGCATCCCCTGGGTTTCAGGGCAGTAGCCGCCACTGGTCAATTGAGTATTGAAATGAAGAGAGAACTCACTTGGCGATACGTACGTGACCGCAGAGCAAAGTGTCAGCACCATCTCCGGTAGCAATTGAACCCCGTAAGATTGCCTCAAATTATAACCTTCATGAGTTCCCGAGTTCAGAATGCTCACAACTGCGGCAGATCTCGCTCCTCTGTAACGTTCAGGTTTGTAGTCTTGATGTTCAAGTAACACTTTGTCACCTCTTTTTTCCCGTCTTAGATGATCCTGTAACGAGATTCACTAAGTAACAAACGGTTTTCCTAATTTCGTAGAGTACAACTAGCTATTAGAGGTGTGTAAACCCAGGTCACCTGGGGGAGTAGACTCCCTGCAGGTCACTCAGTCCAAATACAAGGTCAGTGGGAGAAGTTCACCAATACACTCCGTGAATGAATACGATTTGCGAAGTGACTAGTCATATTTCCACGAAAATGTCTGCGAAACATTTTTGCGCATGTTTTTAAGGCCTCTGAATCCTATTTTGTAGTTTG
Source organism: Creontiades dilutus (assembly GCA_031894815.1). Classification (NCBI taxonomy): domain Eukaryota; kingdom Metazoa; phylum Arthropoda; class Insecta; order Hemiptera; family Miridae; genus Creontiades; species Creontiades dilutus. The sequence goes on along the minus strand of JAVIWC010002790.1, from coordinate 54,641 downwards.
TATGGCCAGAAGATTTTGATAAAGATCGAATGAAGGTCTTTTTTGAAAAAAATTTCGCAGGTATTTTCGTGGAAATATGTTGATTTGACCTTAAAATGACCTTAAACAAAGGAAAAAGGCCAAACAAACTACGAATCGAATTCAGGGACCTCAAAAACATACGCATGATTTTTTTCTGATTTTTCTGTCGCATTAAGTCACTTGGACCTTCAAATTACCTTGAACTTTATGTGATGAAGGTTAACCAACCGTAATCAGCCACCTGAAAACCCCCCAGAGCACTGTAGCGTTTTTTGTGATTTTTCTTATATCAAATGTTTACCTGTGTAATTATGCAAATCGGTAATGGCAGAGGTTTATTCAAGGTCCAAGTTGAAATACAGGCTGCGTTCCAAATATAGATGGGGAATCAGTTGCCGACGCGTTGTTGTAGAGTGCAGACGTGTCCAAAATTGCTGCTCAGTAAATGCGTGGCTGCAGCTGCTGAGAGGAGAGGACACAAAAAGGTCCACGTCCGCATCCTCACAGACAGCCAAGCTTCGATAAAAGCATCTATCCAACCATCTCATCACGAATGGTTTGGTGCTGCATGCAAATCCTTAACAACGTAGCTAAACTTTCGCCAGGAGTGGGTGCAAGGACATAAAGGAATATCTGGCAAAGAGCTTGCAAGAAGAAGAAATCCCATTTGTAGGCCCTGAGCACCCACCAAAAACCGCCTTCAGAAGGGCTATCAACATGTGGGGCAACTAACAAACCATGAGTGTTTTGAGTATTTTCTTATAGTGGAAGTGAAGTTACGGAGGTGAATTTCGGCAAAAGTCCTTAGTTCAATAGTGTAGAGTCAATAACGATGTTACACTTCAAAGTTAGTGCCGTAAAGCTGTAATGATTTGGTGTAAAAAATATTTGATCGCCATGCCACGTTCATTCGTACTGAATCATATCAATAAGAGCTGAATGTACCCTTTGGCAATAAAAATTGAACCATCACGCGGACGAGAAAGATGGTGAAGAATTCAGATATTTTAAAGATACGAGTTATTTTCATTAAGAAAGATACATATTTTGAAAATCAAATCATAAACATATCCTCGAAATAAACTTTTTTCTGTTCTAGTTATTACATGTTGATTCGATGTACTTGATCGAAGTAAACTGTCTGAACCCAAACTGATTGTTTGGCACTATTGTTCTGCCTTCAATTATAGGTATAGTTTCTTCAATTTTTTCAAACAATTTTGACAAATTTTGATGACGAACCTTTGCTTCCTGGGTGAGTGGGGTGTCCGACAAATTTGAAGCCTGACAAATTAATTTCAAGCTTCATTTAAAGAATATTGGAGCCGTCTTGTCACTGGAGAAGATATCAGGGGTTCCTTAGTAAAAGTGACCAAGTAACATTTGCAAAATTTTACAGGGGAGTAACTGAAAATTTCACCTATTTTCTGATTACTGAACACTGGTTGTGTGATGTCTCATCCGAATGTTTTGATTTTTCTTTATCCTGTAGGTAGTTAGCTGGTGCCCACCTATGATATCGTGCTTCAAAATTCACTTCAGATTAAATAAGAGCTGTTCATTCGGAAACTATCATTTGATCAATTTTACCTGCCTGGAGTTTCAAGCTCTACTCACCTGGTAAATTCAATTCATCGAAAATAAAGTCGCGTAGTTACATGAAATTAAGGAATTGAATAGTTTTTTCGTTAATTTATCGTGTTGCCAAGCATCTAATAACAATGATATACCTATTTCTGTTAGAAAAGGTTCTCCATTACCTACCACTGTAATTGGTCATTTTCACCTGTCCACTATGCAATCTTACAAATCTTACACAGTAAAAGTGATTAAACGGCAATTGAAAATATTCACATGCACCAGCGAGAGTATATTTATAAATCCATTTCGTGTTTGGTGGTTGAGTTCAAATGCCATTTGGTCACATGAAACATTTTGGGTCAGGCAGGTAAAATTTATTTTCAAGTATTTTTTACACATCAGTTTGAAGATAACGTTTTTAGCAACAACACACGGAAGACAACGTTCCTCAGTACCGGAATGACAAAAAAAGCTCATTTTGAAAAAAATGTTACTTGGTGACTTTTACCCGGAACCTTGGTTTAGGTAGCATAATAACCTCTGCAATTTTGCATACTTGAGGACATAATGCAATTTTAGAACGGCTTAGTAATCATAGTAATTTTTACAACTACTTTCCGATGATGGAGAGCTTGTCCCCTGCTAAATAAACTAAGTAGGTCAATGTGCTTTGTACTAGTAAAGATTTATTTAATTAGAAACTCAAATTGATAAAAACAGTATTTATTCAACATTAAAATCTAATCGTTACGATCATTGTAATCAAAATAAAAGTGGATGAAGTTAGCATAACCGATTGGGAGTGTGGATGCTTGCGTTCATAATCCGTTACGAATTCATCAATCCAAATATAGCCCAGGATTTCAGGAAGAAAGTCGTACATCACATGCATAACCGCCGTTCGATTCACGCTAGTCCGATTAGAGCATACGGTTGGATTCACATCCATTCCTCTCGTAACCAGTCCAATTACACCTAGAATTATCACTGATTAAAGATCAGGCCGAAATACAAAAATTCTGTGAATGAACGTGTAACTGTTAATGTTAATGTATCAACAAGTTCAGGAGGACACTGTGACTTGAGAAAAAACGCTGCAAATTCTTTCACTGGGGTTTATTATTCAATGATTCATGATTTGAATTTCTACTAAGCTTTGGAGTGTGCGTGTTTCACAAGTGATAGAGCGATTATTGAATTTCAGGAGATATGCATAGAGCACTTAAATCGGTTCTCAACCAAAATACCTATTTGGATTGATCAGTTGATCATATTTGTGTGCCTCCTGAAATTCAATAATCGCTCTATCACCTGTGAAACACGCACACTCCAAAGCTTAGTAGAAATTCAAATCATGAATCATTGAATAATAAACCCCAGTGAAAAGAATTTGCAGCGTTTTTTTTTTTTTTTCAAGACCGATTAAAATGGAAAAATATTCTATTTGAACATTTTAAATTTCGTAAGACGGAGCATGCATGTCAGAATGCTTCAACGCGTGTATCGGCTATAAACCCTTTTAAGAGTTCACTCCAGTATCCACATTCACTACATCACTAGGTTACTGCGATTAAAAAAAAAAAACTGTTGTTTTTGTTTTGATCGCAGTAACCTAATGATGTAGTGAATGTGGATGCAAATGTTGGCACCATAAATCGGGCCATACATCGGGAATGGTTTGAGCTACGCTCATTTTGGTCACCTTGACTTTTTTTTTGAGGTTTTTAAGGATTTTACAAAACTTTGACAACCCTTAAAAGGCACTTTAAATTAAGTGAGAGAGCTGGCTAAAGAATTGGGGCGTTGTCGGACCAACATGGATTTTTCCTGAAAATTTCAGATTTTTTGTTCCAGCAGTTTGGGAGAAATCGTGCGTACAACGTACGGTGGACGGACGGAAAATTTTTTATTGCAGATTTGGATTCTACACCCTTTGAAACGTAAACCATGAAATTTTCAGGGGGGGTTAGACTTTTTTTTCAAGAGCGATTACAATGGTTTATTATTGATTAATAGGATTTGACAATTTAACAATTTGAGATACTCCTCAAAATCATTCTGTACATATAGGTAGATGTTCCGTAAGACCAACAATATTTTCACATAAACTATATTCGAATGATTATAATCATTAATAATCATTACTATTAATTTGAACTTAAAAACATACCTCGAGCTTGCTCCAAGTTGCAAAAAATTGGTGTTCCAGTAGGTATGGCACACGCAGGCGTGTCGGGGTTACTCCCTCTGTCAATTTTCGAAGATAATCAGTTAAAATTGTTTTAAACCACCAAACGACGTACAACTACAAAAAAGTTTTAATTAATTTCACGGTGATTTCTACAGGGTGGGCCACGAAACAATCCCCCATCTTAAATTTTAATTTCTGGGTAAACAAAAATTTGTTTTCCAATCTACTACATGTTTTTTTAAGGAGCTCAAATATGACCAAGTCGCCCATTGCGCACCAGCGCAATCTCGCACAATCAAAATTTGACCCCTCAACCGATTTTTCGGCTGTGCGCAACCCTGAAATTGCGCACTAATTTAATTCGTTAGAACGCCAAGTGTGGCACATTAGATTTAATTGTTTTTCACGCTAAATCTCTCGGTGATGTCGGTTTTATGATTTGACCCCGATAAAATCCGATTTCCACCGTAAACTATGGTCGTTTTTCCCGAAAAATTGTCATTTTTATGCATTTTCTTTCTCTTTTTTTTTCGGGCACAATCCCTGAAAATTTCATCGACGGAAGTTAATTTCGAAAATAGTTCCGGTAGCCGTTGAATGATTTTGAGTGAAATTCGATGAAATGTGGATGTGATGTGATTTCGATGTTGATTTTTCTCTTAGTTTCTTGTTAATTGTTCATTTGTTTATAACTATTAACTATTAGACGAGTTTGCAATTAGATGTGTTTACCTGTCTCTGGTACTTTCACGCTCAGAAAGGCGCTTGTATCAATCGTTGCAAACAAAAGTCAGGGATTAAGCCCAATCTTAACGAGTTTTTCGGATAGGAGATGATAAGATAATAGAGAAAAAGGTAATATGGAAACAAATATTAATGAAATGGAGAAAAATAAAATAAATTTAAAAAATTCATTAAAAACTTTGGAATAATCTCAAGAATTATATTTTCTTCAAAACTTCCGTTGCACCCTTTCGGTGTTTTCAATTTCATCTTGTATCAGGATCTTCAAATTTGAACTCTCCATTTCTGTTCAGTTAAAAGGGTTCTTCAAAAATAAATTTTGCACGAAAAATGCATTGAAATCCGAGTTTAAGTGGTTTTTGAAGAAAATTAAACTATTGCCATGGCTTTGGAAACCAATTTTGATACAATTTCTCTAAGAAGATGTTAAATTTTAGAATTTTCTTCAATTAATGATCACTTACTCGATGCAATATGCTGTAGTTTCTTTTAATTCAAAGGTGTTCGTGTAGCATCTTCCTAGAAAAAAAAGTGAAATTTCGGTCATTAGTGTTTTAGCGTGTGACAAATTTCAATTGGTTCAAAGTAACTGATCGATAATGAATCTCAATAAAATATTCCCGAACGATCAATCGATAGCAGACATGGACATAGATTCTATAAACCTATAAATATGTTGATTGGTCATCAGACGATAACCTCTGTCACTAAGGAGCTCCCAATTTACTTCGTAGTTTCATATAAAGTTGTTTGACGTAGATTCAAAGGTTTTTTTTTTATATCGAAAGATGTGTCCCCCTCACCCTTTGTGTCGGGGTCTCCATCGTGGCATACCGACTAAAAAACACCGTTCCACTCGTCTTTTAGGACTGCCCCGGGACTGCTTTTTGGCATTACTTCGGGACAGTCCCCTTTTTAACCTCGTGAGGGTTCCTCCTGGTCTTCACTACTTCTACCCTGGCTCATGCCCAGCTTCTGTTCACTTTCTTCTCTTTGAGCACCATAGTGATATACGTGCTGACTGTACTCCAGTTCTCCGCAGATTGTATCATCTTTTCTATTACTGTTTCTGGGCTAAAATCACCTATTACTCCAACCGATTCCTGCCTTAGCTGCTGCCATTTTGGGAATGTGTGCTCTGTATCATCGTCCCTCATCCGGCAGTGCACACACCTTGCCTCGGAAGTCTTCCCTATTTTCTTAAGGAACGACCGATAATAACCATGCCCGGTCTGGAACTGGGTTAAATAGTAATTAACGTCTCCCTGTTTCCTCTCCGTCCATTTTCAAAGATTCAAAGTTTAAAATGATTCAAGATTGTAGCAGTTCCTGGAACTGCTACACGAACGCGGGCCCATACTTCATCACTCCGCTAAGCGCTCTCTCCCCAAGAGGTGAGTTGACAGACCAGTCGTTCCCTTGCCCTCTGTAAATGTGTTTACACTTGTGCAACTTTGTACACTTGAGGCATGCGTCATAGAGCAAGGTGATGGATTTCTTGCTTCACACTGTTCATCTCGTTGAGTTTTTTATTGAAAAAGTGCCGTCTTCAAGTTTTTTTATTATCATTTATATGATTAACAGGAGTTCAATCCAGTTCTTAGCGACCGACCCGACAGTTCCGAGCCCCCCGCTCAACACTCCTTCAACTAACCTTCGGGTGGGCTCCTTCCGCCCTCTGTTATCCCGGCATCACCACTTTTCCGTCCGCCCGAGAGGGTCATTCGTGTACCTGCTCCCCCCCCTCCCCCCTCAACCGTAGCTTTCATCTCTGTTTACTAGCTCCCCTCCTCTGAGCTAGAATCACACATTTGTAGGTTGCATAGGCAATTTTTCATCTTCGGTACTTAAATGTGTAAAATTAATCATTTAAATGATCTGGCTGTAGAACAATAGAGGTCTACTGTCCCGTTTTTTTGTTTATACAATGTCTAATGCGAAGGAAACGCTTGAATTCATCGAGGATTACAGTAAATTACCTGTTCTCCGGAATGTAAATGATAAAATTTACAATAACAAAATCTCGCGGAGTGATGAGTTGGCTATTTTGGATGCAAAGTACAAGTTGAACACCAAATTAAAAGCTTGAGGTCCTACTTTTCCAAAGAACATGGATGGGCAAAAAGTTCTGACGGGCAAATGTGGACATGAATCGCTTGCTTCTAGGGCTTCAGAGGCAATCTTCATGAGGCAAGTTGAATGACGCAAGTTGAAAGACGCAGATTGAAAGTTGAATGACGAAAACGATTCACCATTAACTTATATTTTTCAAATTACGATTATTTAAATACTAAAGTAGGTTTTTGGGGTAGAAATAAGTGTTGATTATCAAAGGTAATTCCAACACTATTTCAAAATTCAAATGCTTCTGCTGAGTTACTATGATCTACATGGAAAGGTTCGTTATTGAAAATAATAAATAAAAATTCCTTTCGCTTCCCTTATGAAGGCAGGAGAGGGATGGGATAAGAGGTGATCTTTCTGCCATTTAACAGTGTCGATGTTCCGCTGGTTTTTTTGTTACTGCGCCGACCAGTGACAAACTGGGCTTCGCTATGTGCTTGTAAGCCAACGAACTCTGCGAGTTTCAACAGTTTCGGACAAATCCTTGATATTGGTCAGATGAACTGTTACTCGAACGGTTCCAAAGAACGCCAAAAGAAGACGCTCCTAGGCCTGTAAGGCACTATTCTAATTGGTATGCATACTGTAGCGAACGGGTGTTGATATCTTGGTTCTTCTACTATTTTACTTTCTCTTCTGAGGGAAGATAGTAGTTGTTGTGGAATTTTTGATTTAGCTGGAGTTGGCAAGGAGTATTTAGGAAGTTTCTGTAGGTTGAACCGATGATTCCAGACGGCGGTCTGTAGCATCAGGCTCAAACCAACTTAGAGGATGGAGGGTAAGTTACGGGTGACGGTGTTTCCGTGAGATGTAGTCCGCGTTCACCAGTCACTCTAACTTGGGTTCATTTACACCCCCTGGCCAAAATGAAAAAGATACCTGATAATAATAATATTAAAAGTAAAATATTATCATACCGCTTTTCCAACTTTTCCCCATGGATCCTCATTGAAGAGCAGAAGAGTTTCAAATTCACGCGCCAAACAGAGCCTCAGGATGAGTGAGAGTATGGTGGAGTCGTGATTTTGGCGAGGGGGGGGGGGGGGTCAATCCTCTGCGCGTGATGGGCGGAGCTTGGACGTGGAACACAGTGTTTCACGCTGTTTGATTCGATCCGACTCCAAAGAATGAACCAATGAGAGCCCCCGAAATGAAGCGCTTGACATTTCCGAGAGCACAAATGCATGGGTATGTGTAAGGGATTAACCACTCCCCCGCTAAAAATGCTAGAGTCCGCTGGAATCACCAAATTACACTCTTTTTCTATTATCAGTTGATTGTCCCCAACCCTTGTGACTGAACTGTGTTGAGCTGTGAATACGCGATGGTATAGTAAGTGCTATAAAACGTGAGTTCGCGAAATTTTCGGTGGAGCAAAGAGTGATTATTCGCGATGGAGGGGCCCCATTCGGCAGGACTGTAACAACGTCAAAGGCAAGCAGAATTCTTTCCACGATTCGCAAGTTCAACCCTTATTACTAAGAAAAGGTTGATTGGTTCTGCGGCAGAGAGGTAAGTAATAAACTTTTCTGCTTCCTTTGCCTTCTTTTGGTGCAATAATAGGAATGAAGCTTGTGTTAAAAATGGAATTGGGCTTTCACCTCAACAATGACTCTTGCTGATATCAATTTCAACTGTTGCAAAACATGTAATTCTGACCTTGTAAAATACTTACTTGGTTGATGTTTTCTGAATGATTCGTACGGGCATATGTTGTGTATACAACGTGTCCAAGGCTGAAACAAGATAATTACAAAGACAATGTACTGACAAAGTAATGTCACTGCAGATTACATCATGTACAAAAAACGGATTTTTCCATGGGTTAGTTAGTTGAGTTCAACATTCATCTATACATCTTTCAAAGCAACATCTTCCTCGTTAGAAGTAAGATTTTTTCCTTCAACTGTTCTTTCAACCAGAAATCAATCGACGCAACAAATGAGTATACAACGCAACATTGTGGAAATTTTGTAAAATGAAAAACCACCCCAAGAGTCAGCGTTTAAAACAATTAAAATCAATCTGTCACACTTTGCATTGGGTTTGCCAATGTTCGCTTCACACGTATGGTGACTTGGCAACTGTGCACGCTAACTGAACAGGTTACGAAGAAATCCAAGAAAATCAAATGAGTGGTTAAACGTTCATGGAATCTGGAATCTAAATGTGGGTTTCCATTTGAAAAAACAATATTGGTACGCGTAGAGCGCATTCGCGCGCGAACGGGATGCGCGCAAATGCCAGAGTTGAACAGCACACCAAAATAATGTGATGGGTTTCGCTGGAATTTTTATCCCCATATGCATTTTTACTGATTTTAAGGGTGGGGGGAGATCATACCTTGCAACAACCTGTATAGTACCCAGGAATAGAATAGATTATCTAAAAACTAGATCCTAAAATGTGATTTTTTTTCTTTTTATGCATCCCAACGTGATTCTATATGGTCCGAAGTCAAATTTCAGTCAGCTTTAATGTACAGTTCGTAGCCAGTTTGTTGCTGGGTAAATAGATACTATTTTTGTCAAACTGTGAAGGCCTTGGAATACTAGTACTAATATGGGCGGCCCTGATATGGCTGGAATGGATAGTTACCCCTGCCCGTTCATGAAACTGCTAACCATAGCGTAAGTGGTTTATTGCCTCATTCCTTGGAAGGGGCAACCAGTCCATTCGATCATCTCTTTATTATAGTTGCCAAAGAAAATTGATAATGAAGCTATTAAGGGCACCTACTACGAATCGAATCTTGGTTTTCGTGGGTAATTTCTCGGTGGTGACTTCTTCAAAATAGTAACAATCGTGGCCCATAGAAGAGTCTGATATTGCCGTGCCTCTTATCAATCTCGCGAATTCTTCTTGGTGATTAGTCATCAACCAGGCTACCTTGTGGTTCGGGAGAGCATCATGCAGTAGTAGCCAGGCGAAGTCATGTTCGTAGTGACTGTCACAGCTGCAATACGAAACCACAGTTGAAGTAGCATGTAATGTAATGAAATGTAGCGTTGTTCACGGCAAATGCACTTAGTATTGCACCGTGACAAGATATCATTAGCAGGAGAGGCTGCCTTTGGAAAGCAACGAATATACGACGCTATTGAAAGACGGCCATGGATCCTTAGTCCCACTTATTCAGCAGGAGTCTTTGGCCAATAATGGCTGCAGTCTGTCATCATTTGGGCAATTTCATTGCGTCCTCGTGGTTCAACCATCAGATCGAGGCTAAAAGTGGACTTTCAAACTGAAAGCCTCAAAGGCTGCCATTCACGAGGGAGCCAACGAGCCAAACCGCCTCGAGCCGATCCATACTCCGCAATGTATGGGTTATTTCAAGCTCCACCTTGCAGCGTAGGTCCTCTTCAGACAGGCATAAATTCGCAGAGCCTTCGGATGGACTTCCCGTGTGTCGTCATAAGAGGAGAAGCCGGAGTTACGCCCAATTTCTTGCATTGTGCGGCACCCCTGGTGCTCTCCTCGGATATCACAGGATTTCCCTCGCGTTTAAAACTCGGTTCATCAATCACCACACATTTTGCATAGTCCCTTGCACTTCAAAATTTAGCCATGACAATAAGCACTAAGCAGGTATGGCCAATTTGAAATTTGTACCATGTTCTTTGATAGGATTGAAATAAGAACTTCGTTCTTTTCCCAAAAAAACCGAGCATCCCTAGGAACAACACTTTCTGAGCATAATATATTACTAAATTATATACTAAAAAATTATATCTAGGCCATTTTGAAATTTAAAGCTCTAGCTTATGCTGAAAACAAAACTTGAATTCAATAAAAATGTGTTGAAGAAGGAACGGTACTGGTCTGCTAGCGTGTGACCCCCTACACGGATTGAACATAGTAATAATGCAATAATTTATGAAGATTTGCTCATACAATCATGTTGGCTGATTGAAACTCTTATTTTACGCTACTTACGAAAATAATATAATTTAAATTGTAACTAGCACCTTTTGTGTCTTTGTATTAATGACACATCAGTACTCAGCATCGTGCCGTTGGTCATTAAGCTGGCTTTAAACTGAACGTAATTAAGGTTGTAGTTAAATACCCAATGTGCCTTAATTACGTTTTCAAGTTTGGTGAAATCTGAAAAAAAAAAGTAAACATTAATTAGAACTACGTGTTTGAATTCTTATAGGAACAAAGAAAATTTTTTTTAAAACGTATGTTGGTATTAAACAGTAGAGTGAATGATTGTGAGCCGTACATACATATATTTGTTCTTCCTATGTATTCGTCAATAACTATTATTGTTCTCCAAAATCAAAGTGGCCACTTGCTGCTGTGCGTTGCTACATTTTTATTACACCTCTGTATAAATGTCTGTCCGTAGTAAATCCTTTTTAGGGTACCATGTTTCAATCCGATTTCGATAAAAATTTTCGGTGATTTTCGGTATTTCCTACACGATTATTTATAAATAGCTTTAGTGTGTGAAATTTGTAAGAATTTTTTCACCGCCTTTCACGATCTGTCCAATTTCGTCCACAACTGGTAGAGTTAGTTGTTATGTGTTTAAAAACGATGCCTTGTCAATTTCATAGTGAATTTGAGTAGTAAGTATAGCGCATGCGCATAACACATACTATGACCGTGAAATCTCAAAACAAGTTCTCAGATTTGTGTGATTTGTGGACGTGTCTCGCAGCATTTCTATCTCGTGTATTTTTGGTTTATTATTCAATAATAAACCATTGTAATCGCTCTTCAAAAAAAAATTCTAACCCCCCCTGAAAATTCCATGGTTTACGTTTCAATGGGTGTAGAATCCGAATCTGCAATAAAAAATTTTCCGTCCGTACGCCGTACGCACGATATCTTCCCAAACGGCTGGAGCAAAAGATCTGAGATTTTCAGGAAAAATCCATGTTGGTCCGACAACGTCCCAATTCTTTAGCCAGCTCTCTCACTTAATTTAAAGTGCCCTTTAAGGATTGTCAAAGTGTAAAATCCCTAAAAACCTCAAAAAAAGTCGAAGCGGCCTAAATTTGTACTCTTTTTGAATAACACTCCACGAGGAATCGAATGAGCCCTTCCCCAGGTCCGTTGGTCAAACCATTCCCGATGTATGGCCCGATTTATGGTGCCAACATTCGCGTTATTTTGGTTTTAATATCAGTAACCTAGTGAAGTAGTGATGTAGTAATGTGGATACTGGAGTGAACTCCTAAAAGTAGCCGATAGACGGGTTGAAGCATTCTGATATGCATGAACCGCTGCAAATTCAATTGGCTTGCGTTCATGATTTGAATTTCTACTAAGCTTTGTAGTGTCCGTGTTTCACGAGGTAATAGAGCTATTATTGAATTTCAGGAGGCACACAAATATGATCAACTGATCAATCCAAATAGTAGTATTTTTGGTTGAGAACGGATTTACTTGCTCTATGCATATCTCCTGAAATTCAATAATCGCTCTATCACCTGTGAAACACGCACACTCCAAAGCTTAGTTTTCTCCGAAACGGCTGGAGCAAAAGATCTGAAATTTTCAGGAAAAATCCATCATGGTCCGACGAGGCCCCAATTCTTGAGCCAGCTCTCTCACTTAATTTAAAGTGCCCATTAAGGGCTGTCAAAGTTTTGTAAAATCCCTAAAAACTTCAAAACAAGTCGAAGCGGCCTAAATTTATACCTATTTGTAGAACATACCAAGATGAATCGAATGAGCCCCTCCCCAGGTCCATAGGTCAAACCATTCCCGATATATGGCCCGGTTTATGGTGCCAACATTTGCGTTTTTTGGTTTATTATTGTTTGTTTGTAACCTAGTGATGCCGATAGCGTCGAGTTGTAGTGAATGAGGATACTGGAGTGATAGCCGATGTGGATATTTGTAGTTTATAGCCGATACACGGGTTGAAGCACTCTGATATGCATGAAACGCTCATAATATATAGGTAAATATTACTACTGGGGATTATTATTCAATATTATTACTGGGGTAAATAAGTAGTCTTTCACTCGGGTTTATTATTCAATTGGCTTGCGTTCATGATTTGAATTTCTACTAAGCTTTGGAGTGTGCGTGTTTCACAGGATAGAGCGATTATTGAATTTCAGGAAGCACACAAATATGATCAACTGATCAATCCAAATACGTATTTTGGTTGAGAACAGATTTACGTGCTCCATGTATATCTCCTGAAATTCAATAATCGCTCTATCACCTGTGAAACATGCACTCCAAAGCTTAGTAGGAAATCAAATCATGAACGCAAGCCAATTGAATAATAAACCCCAGTGAAAGAATTTGCAGCGTTTTTAAGCTTATATTGCGCGGTATTTAAAAAATTTCAGTGTTTATACATTCATGTCACCCAAAAGAAGGAGCTGTGTGCCACACCCCACTTGACAAACTTGTTTTCCTTTTTTTTTAGTTTTTAATTTTAAGGGACTTAATGACTAACATCGGTTAAATTAGTGAATTTAACGTACCTGGGTCTCTATCGTAAGTGACGCAAGAGCACGGCACTACCACTATGTAAGGGTTCACCAACACCCCTCTACAGCTAAATTCTCTAGCAAAGTGAATATTTAAAACGCTGTGTATCTGTTGGCCGTGGAAATTTTGGAATCCGAATATTAAGGGAGGTGTTACTTTATGCTTCGGTTTAACCTGAAAAAAAATAGGATTACTGTAGATGAACACCCCCTACCATTCAATCAAATTTAGTTGGGTGGAATCCATCATAGTCTATTTAACCCAGATGACCCTGACGTCCTTCTGGAAGGACTCACGCATTACGCGCTCATAATGCACTCTGTGAGGCAGTGGAATGAACTTCTCACGTATTCCTTGGCTTAACAGTGTCAGTTGGGTCCTAAGGTCAACGCCAGAATGTAAACATGGCCGATTCAGGGTGTTTCCCGTTCATTAAATCGTCCAGTGTTGAAAGTTATTTTTATGATGACAGAGCTCACAGACATCATCGTTGATGGATAAGTTTTTCGTCCATTTATGGTGATGTTTGGCCCTAAAAATGATCATTTTCGATTCGTAGGTTGTTGTTGGTTGTATATAATCACTTTTCGTCGGAATCCGTTCTGATTGGGAGGTTTGGGAAAGCTTTGAATGAGTGGGTCCTTCCAGAAGCGTCAGGGTTATGCGTTTGCTTTCCTCTTTTCAGCAAAGCTCGACTCTTCACGAGCTTAAATCCTGTACACACTGTCCAAAGGTTCTCAAGAGAGAAAAAAAAGCGCCTAAAAGTGTCACAGCCTAAACTTTTCATTAGCTACAACAAAAACATGGGCGGCGTCGACCGGGCTGACCAAAATATCCCCCTTTACAGAGTGTCAATTAGGGGAAAGAAATGGTACTTCTCCCTAATCGCTCACATGATCGACCTAGCGGAGCAAAATGCCTGGCAACTATATCGGCTGGATGGAGGGAAGTTGGACCACCTTGGTTTTAGACGCAGCATTGCCCATTCAGTTCTGTCCTCCAACAAAAGGACAGTAACATCAAGAGGACGACCATCGAAAAAAAGGAAGCTGGACCCAAGAAATGACGGTATGCATCATTACGTTGCAGAAAATCATCGATAAAATGTCCTCAGGAATCCTCCAGAAAATGTGCAGAAGCAGCCTCAGCCGAAAAAAGTGCAGTTGAAGTGTAGGCACTGCTCCAAAATGTGCACCACCAAGTGCCTCAAATGTGACTGTGGCGTTCACGTATCGTGCTTTGAGGCGTACCATACAAAAAATCAGGGCTAAAAATGGCTCTTGAATATGTCTTGCTGTTCTAGAAATGTTGCAGAGTTCCACATCTTCTGAAATGACATGTTTTTTATTTGTAGATGGGTTCAGCAGGCACCTATATTGATAGAAAAATGTTTTGTTCTTGGTAGTGAAGTGAGTTGAATTATATCAATAAATAGGTAATTTATCTATATGGTCAAAAACTTCGAAAATATAATAAATACAAGGTTTTTTTTCATGTCAATAAAATTTTTTTCACGTTGTTTTCATGGGAACATCATATTCAGTTGTTGATAATGGATCACCCTGACGTCCTTCTGGAAGGACCGCCATTTTTGGCCATAATGGCTGGATGAAATTGAGTTTGGAGACTTCTTTCCAATCAAAGGGTTCCCTGGGGCATCATTCACGCAAAAATTTTCAAAATTCCAACGAAAAAATAATTCAGGGTTATCTGGGTTAAAATAAACTATCTATGTATCTAATAAACACCAAGTTCGATTACCGTGGGGATATCAGATTTTGGGTTTCCCCATGGTAATCATAGGGATCGTTACATGGTAGTCAAAAATCACACTTCACGGACTCCTGGACCGCCTTTGCCGGACTACTTTCAAAAATTAAAACATGGATACTAACTACAGTTTATGGGGTTCAAATGCCATGTTTATGGGGTTTATGGTTTGCCTTAGAGGGAAAACATGATACCATGGTGATCAGGTGAATAAAAATACGCACCCGTTCCACAAGTCACGTTGAGCTCTAACGGGCAACTGACAAAAGCTAACGTGCCGGGTTTTGGTTAGGTTTCAAGAGCAGCGTTGCCGCATCACGGCCAGAGACATTCCCTATCAGGGCTGGTGAGGGATTTTATTCTTTGAATTCCCCACGGGAATCAATAAATTTCCTGGGAGAAAGTTCTTCCTCACTTCTGTCCAATCAACCATACGTTGCAAGCCGCAAACTGCTTCCAATAGCTGCAGAAATTGTTCGGCCTTGAGAGAAAATGATGGAGATGTCTCATCGTTTTCAGAAAAAAGCATCTGTGAATATTAGATTGGGACACCCAAGGCAATCGGAAAAAGTGTGCTTTAAGATCCAGTAAAAAACTCTGCAAATTCTTTCACTGGGGTTTAATATTCAATTGGCTTACGTTCATGATTTGAATTTCTACTAAGCTTTGGAGTGTGCGTGGTTCACAGGTGATAGAGCGATTATTGAATTTCAGAAGATATGCATTGAGCACGTAAATCTGTTCTCAACCAAAATACCTATTTGGATTGTTCAGTTGATCATATTTGTGTGCCTCCTGAAATTCAATAATCACTCTATCACCTGTGCAACACGCACACTCCAAAGCTTAGTAGAAATTCAAATCATGGACGCAAGCCAATTGAATAATGAACCCCAGTGAAAGAATTTGCAGCGTTTCATGCGTATCAGAATGCTTTTACCCGTGTATCGGCTACAAAGCCTTTTAGGAGTTCACTCCAGTATCCACATTACTACATCACTAGGTTACTGATATTGAAATGAAATGAAATGAAATTATTTATTTGTAGAAGCCTTCCGGCGTTACAAGGTTGGCGAGAAATATATATACATAAACATTGTCAATGAAAATTTAAATAAACTGAAACTGAATATTTATACAGAGAAAAAATAAAAATAAAATAAGATTGTAACAAAATAACTAAGACAATTAATGTAGGAAACCCTCATTTAAAAAGAAAACTCTGGTTCTTATACTGTTATTTATGAAGCAAGCCACTTTTTTACATACGGATACGTCTTGATTTGTTAACAGGGATGAAATTTCATTAAATGACAATTCATTGTGTAGGAAAAAAGAAATACGCTCACCCCGAAGGACGGGGCATACACAAAGGAAATGAAGGACTGTATCAGGTTCCGACAAGTTACATAATGGGCAATCCACTTGACTATCAAATTTTACTGTGAAGCCGGGTATGCTCAGTTTAGAAAAAATGTCCCCCGATAGCCGAACCTGCGCAAATATTCTCTTAATATGAATACCCAGTTCAGAGGTCAAATAGAATGGGAGCGTATCCTCGGGGGGACAATATATGTTATAGATGGGACTAAACGTTGATGTGTTCACACGCTCTCTGTCAGACTGCCTCCAATATGATTGAGCTCTTTCTAAAATTAAATTTATATTAAAATCGTGGGGGATCTGTGCGAACCATGCTGTGCTTTCCCCATATTTAGCAAGTATAGTATCCATTTGAGACACCCAGTTGTACTGTTGATCCGGCTGAATAGAGTGGAGGTCAAGTAGACGGGAGAAACAGAGCTTGGGTAATCTGGAGTTCTCCATGTTGCCCAACCTAGACCACCAGCCCAGGGCCAGGCGGAGAATCTTAACCTCAAGGTGAGGCAGTGCCAGCTCAGTACGAATGAAGTAGTCTGGAGTGTTACTAGGTAGAAACAAAAAAGATTTATAAGCACGGAGCTGGACCTTCTCGAGTACATCATTGTGTGACACTCCCCATGACTCGACAGCATATAGAGATGAAGATAAGACCAAGGAGTTGATTATTGTACTCCAAGAAGATATGGGACCACCTCGGACTCTCTGCAAGACAGGAAGCAATGCACGGGCGGCTGTCACCCCTCTCCTAACACTATCTTCTGCATGCTGAACAAAACGCCCAGAAACGACAAATTTCACCCCCAAGTAAATATAGGAATTGGCGATAGGAATCTGCTGCTCCCCACACATGAACTTGTAGCGTGGTGAGATCCTGCCTCTCCTTCTGAAAACTAGAACATTAGATTTACTGTGATTTACGTGGAGGGCGTTCTCCTCACAGTAGAGGTGAAGGGTTTTCAATATTTTCCCCATTTCTAAATAGCTGTAGGACATTAGACAAAGGTCGTCAGCATATAGAATTGAAATTATGTCGTGAGTGCCGTCTATATTCAGGCCGCGAAGCTCCCTGTCGTGAAAAAATGAGTCCAAATCAGAAATAAAGAGTGAAAAGCATAACGGAGACAATACGTCTCCCTGTAAAACCCCCTCCGACACACAATATGGTTTAGAGTCCCTGCCATCAATACGAATTTTAAAGGACGAATTATTATACAAAGATTTTAGAAGATTTACAAATTTAGCACTGATATTCAAATTATATAGCTTTTTCCAGAGTTTACTATGGATCAGGCTATCAAAGGCTCTAGAAAAATCTATAAAGGCAACAAATACCTTCCTTTTGGGCAATCGAGTATTAATAGCAATTAAACCCTTTTCGGACCACGGTGTACTTCAAGACACCATTTTTTGACAGTGTTTTCTGGTTGCCGGAAAAGGATACGAGCCTTTTTAAGGCTTTCGATCCACAAAACAAAACATACTCTGCGTCTAATTAGCGTCATCGATGTGTATAACCCTAATGGGACGCTCCATTAAAAGTTTTATTGTGTTACTCGTGGAATGGCATTGATGAGAAGTCAGCTGGATTGAAGGTAAGTTTGAAAACTTGTTTAAGAATTAATTTTTCGAATTTTCGAGTTTTCATGGAAAAAATCTTGTAGATTATATTCCATTGATTGAATATCATTCATTGTTTACTTGAAACCATCTATTCCTATGTGAGAAATCTCTGTTTTCCGTTGGTGTCTTTCAGTGCACTTTGGTATGAGTATATCCTCAAGTTGAAATAGGTGCCCTTCAGTGCACTTTGGTACTTGTATGGTATTCAAAAAAGTGTCCTCAAGTACACCATGGTATGGGTAAGCAATGTTTAAATATGCCAATAATTCCTTTGTGTATTTATTTTTAGGCACCATAATGCCAGTTTACACGTCGCGAGCAGCCAAAATAATGGCGTTGGTCCCAAAAAATCCCTGCGATTCTGGTGAAGAAGATGAAGACGATTTGTCAGATGAGGAATTGATGAACAGGCTCAAATTAATGTTTGACTTACAGGACCAAGAGGAAGATGAGGACCAGCCAGCAACTGCTGATTTACCCCAAGTGGAGAGTGTTGACCCTGTTGACAGTGATGGCCCTGTTGAGGAGGAACTACAGGATATTGAAATGTAGGTCCAGTACTAACTTCTAGAAAATTGTGGGCATATTGAATTGGTTGAAACCAATTTCATAGCAATCCTTGTTTAGGCAAAAAAAAAAAAAAAAAAAAAAAAAAAAAACCTGTATTTTGTGCTATGAGTACTTTATGAACTTCAATGGTGATTTCCTTGGTTGTTTCAGGTGTGCCCCAGTAAATGGACCTGTCTGGGAAGGCAATGATTTTATTGCAGAGAAAATCTCTGAAAATGGTGATATGGATGTGACTGTCCCTCCTAACATAGATCCTGCAACCCCTACTTCCATCGATTCCTGTGGACCTCCATGTATGACTGTCCCATGTCCCTACCCAGTCGCTGTCCCATCAACCTTGAACAAGGGCTTACCAAGACAGCCCAATAAGACAAAGAAGGGGAAGTACTTCAAAGTGAAACCGCGCAGTTGTCAGCGACAATAGAAAAAAGGTAACCATTGTAAAATGGGCCGACACAAAAGTAGTGACTCTGGCATCTACCTACGTTAGTGTTGAGCCACTTGGGGAAGTGCGTAGATGGAGTGCAGTAGAAAAGAAAAAAACCAGTATTCCTACCCCTAAAATAGTAAAAGAATATAACGCCTTCATGGGAGGAGTAGACAAGGCTGACATGCTTACCGCCTTGTACAAGACTCCTCTTCGTACCTCCAAATGGTACATGGCAATTTTTGCACACTTGATAGATCATTATCTAACGCGTGGAAGTTGCAATATGAGATTATCCGATCTGAACGTCTTCATCCATTCAGGAACGCTTTGATTGTAAGCTGGTGTCCCCGTAACAGTGATCGTTTTCGCAATCCACGATATGCCATCGTTTACTCTGGGGGGAACACAACTTTGTTATTAGAAATGAGCTTGGTGTTGATATAATTAACGAAAATTGAGTAATTGTACCTGGAAACATATTTACCACAATCTTAATCGAATAAGTAAAGAAAGGTTTGAATTGGTCGAGAATTCTAGCTAGAGCAGCGATCGACACAGTTGACTGCTAACATCTCCATTCCCGCAAATATCAACAGAAGCAAAATTTCTGACGTTTGTTGCGCAAATGGACTAAAATTGGGATCGAACGAAATAAGATTCAGGAAAATGGGTTGAGCCGAATTATACCTTTACTAGCATCGACAAAATTTATCGATCATAAACCCCTCTAATTCCTCCCTTCTGTCGTGAAATCCGGAATTTCCGAAGTATATTTCACAACTTGACTAAAATTGGAATAAGAATCATGAGAATCGGTTAAGAATTGCAGGCATTTTGCATTCTGTTATTTTTCTCTCACGTTTCGTTCCTCCCACACTCTCTAGTTGTGATCTTCTAAATGTCACATCCTACGTTATCTACACTCAGTCCAATTGGCCCTGACAGGCTCGGTCCAACAGGTAGCTATGAAAATCCACTTTTGTGGCTCTGTATCCAAGTTAATAATATCCTATTAACCATGCGTCAATCAATCGCTACTAATCGCTAACTTAATTTTTACGTTTATCACACAATCATTTTTGGTTGAATTGTCGCTATGTGTGAAGTGCTAACCCCTGCATCACAGCGTTTTTGTTGTTGAATGGAAAGCATTTGTAGGTTTCGTAAGGGAGGAAACCCATGAGACCTTGAATGTTCCCGACGTCACAAAACACGGGTGTTCCCTGTTCCAGACTGCACAGGCCTCTTTCCGGAATCGTCCAAGTCAAGCAGAACCTGCAAAAGCATACATTTGGTTAAGTGAATGTAAGGTCTGGATTCTGCTAATCTTACTATTTTTACTTTCTCTCCATCTTAAATAATGCGAGGTGCTGGCTGGTTCTGGTCGGAAGTTTGTGAAGTTGTGAGAGGAATCAGACGTTGGTCCCAGGAGAATATACCTCTGCCCCAGTAGACTAGTTGGGTAGCAAACGGTTTAGACAAGAGGTGCTCCCTGCCCCACCAATTTAATTAAAAAGGTGGATTTTGTAAGTTCAAATTGATGGTCCCAGTATCGAACTGCCCCAAGCATTAGGAGATTCTCAGGTGGTACCAGGTTCATGCATCTGCCTCAGCAAGAGAATTTGAACGCGGCTGGAAGTTAAGGGTCCCAGACGCGTGCCCCAGTAAGTGAATAAGGTAGGAGAGAGTTGAGGAAATAGTACCGACTGAAATAACTTGCTGCACGCGAGAATCGTAATGAATATATTTTGAATAATCAATAACAACAAGATTATCTGGTTGCTAACCTGATGTATCATCAGCTGATGAAATAGTGGAGTCAGGTCCCAACATTCCTCCCTCTTCAAGCGATTTGAAACCCTTCCGCATCTGATCCGCATGAACCCTTCTTTCCAAACCATCTAGCAACACCAAGTAGGATAACGGGCCTGTTCGTTTCAGCACAGTAGCTTGGGTGAACCCTCTGTCTGTTTGCATAGAAAGCATTCTTTACCAAGGGCCCTGCAAAGCTCTTTTTTGTCATGTTTAAGGCTACCACAAGCAAGACGATTCCGCCCAACAACTAGAACTAAAGGAGAACGTTTTTTAAACGATTTGTCACCCTTTTCCAGATGATTAAGTTGGATACCCGAAGTTAACTTGATCAATTCTGAGTGTGCAATCATTCCGTGCTCCAACTTCAATGCAAAGGATTCTACTTCGGCTAATGTATGCGTATTTTTAGGGAATGCCTTCAAAAACTCTAACTGCCACGAGGAATTATTTATTCCAACAATTATCTGGTCCCGCACTCTTTCGGAAAATGAGCTGCCAAAACTGCAATGACCAGCTAACGCTTTCAGGTCACTGATGAAACGTCGAACTTTCTCACCATCTCTCCGTTTTCTTAGAGCAAAAGCGACTCTATCAGTTGTGACACTTCTCACGTCTGCATAAAAACTATTTAGGATAGACACTAATTCGTCATAACAGCACTCACTTACCCGACGTGGTCGAAAATGATCGACAAGTAGCCTGAAGGTTTTAGGGCCAACCTTCGTCAATAGGGTATTTCGGATATCGTCGTCTTCTTCTACTCTTGCAGTCCTGATTTCAAGTTCAAAATACTGGAAATAGTACTCTCATTCTTCCACATCTGGGTCAAATTCACGAATCCGCAACTGTTGAACATTTCGAGGTCCTACCTCCAAAGAATTTTTTCTTCTTGGCATAGTGACTCTGCTATTTTATCGTCCCGTCGCCAGATGAAATAACTTGCTGCACGCGAGAATCGTAATGAATATATTTTGACTAATCAATAACAACAAGATTAGTCCACTATGTATCATCAGCTGATGAAATAGTGGAGTCAGGTCCCAACACCGACCAGATAGTTAGTTTAATAAGAACGTTTTCAACAGTCTATCTCGTAGTCTGGTAAGAAAAACGAGTCGGTTCAGAGATGGTAACTAGCTCGAGTTTCCACCGGAACTGCATTAACTGTTGCTGTGGCTACTGCCTCAAGTATGCAAGGTATCTCCCCTCTCCCTGTGCCCTGGAAGGGCGCAGTTCCCTTCGAAGAGGTAACAACCCTTCACCTCGGGGAAACTAGCTAACTAACTACCAAGTAAGTACTACAGGCCAATGTGGCCCTTGGCTTCCCGAACATCTCTTCCCACCGGTCATCCGCCTGAGACCTCCACGCCATCCCCACCACTCGGAGGTCCCTCAAGACCTCATCCAGGGTTTCCAAAGACGACCCCTTTCCTCTTCTAGATCCCATGCAAGCTCGCATTATCATTTTTGGGCAGGCCCCCCTTGGCATGAGGTCAACATGGGCATTGCTAGGGCTAGCCAATATATGGCCTTGATAAATCGGACCATGTCCTCATTCTTTAACAATACACCAATTTCCGCATTTTGTCTGCTTCTCCAACCTTGACCTTCTCTGACTGCGCCATAGATTCTTCTTACAATCTTTCTCTCAAGCACCCGAAGTATTTTCTCATCCTCAGCTCTCATGGTCCAAGCCAGTAATACTTGAAAGGAATTTGTAAAGCCTCATGTTTGTTGTCCTGGAGATCACACGGCTCCCGAAGAGTTTTATATTACTATAATATTAGTACTTTATTCCTATTTGCCACCGAGCTTTCCTGGTAGGCGAAAGACTTGACTTCATCAAATTTATAAGTACTAATCGTCACCTCGCTGGGTCGGAATTGTTGGCCTTTCTTGAGATACTTGGTTTTGCTTTCATTTTTTGACAGATCCGTTGGCTTTCAATCCTCATGCCAAATTTCGAAAGCTTTTTTTTTTCACCTCGCGAAAAACCTAGCGTTAATTGCCCTTGTTGTGCTTCCTTCGCCAGGGCGAGTTTATCTGCTTTAATTGTACAAAGTCCTAGGTGGTTTCCCACAATGGAATTCCTAAAAATATTCCAATTATTTAAAAATATACAACAACTAGAAGAATATTACCTTGTACCGTTCCGTAGGTTGTTACACCTCAGGGGATCTTGATGTTTGTGTATGGGCGGAGCAGGGTCCCATGCAGGGCAAACATTGTCATCACATCCGATCCAACTCTGCAAATAGAAGATAACAAACAGAAATAAGCTCCTTTTGAGGTACATTCAAATTATTAGATGTGCTCAGTTACATTAGATCAATGGGTAGTGTGAATAAAACTTAAGCTTTAACTTAAAACATAATTTATTGTAAACTTTCATACAAAATATGTATCTTCAGTTAGCTGTGAAAATCTCTTTGATATAGTGAAAGGTGTAGATATAGGATGTAGAAGGTCTCTATTCAACGATAATCTTCCTACAGTAATCGCAATAAATAACAATTAGGAACTACCATGTTGGTCATATGAAGTACGCCAGCTTTTTAGTTCCAGAAGCAGAGGAGAATTTGGTTGAAAATGTGCATCACACAGTTTATAGTTGAGTGAAACAGTGCATTCATTTTATATCCTATCTCTTAGATACCCATCTGAGTTCTGTTCTCATGAAAGATAGGACGCGGAATTTACAACTGGGTGGGGATTCTTTCTTCTTCAGTGTAGTGTGTGTTGTTTCACGAGAAGGATCGTGCGCAAGTTGAAATTTATAAAATGAATGATTTTTGTACAAATACATTTATGAAATTGACCATAAAAGAAGAAATTGGGTTCATCCATTTAACGATGAGAGATATTTAAAAGGCGCTTTCAAAACCATTTTCATTGAATTGAGGGAAGATGAACCAAAATTCTTTAATTATTTTCGAATGTCTATTCGTGCATTTGATGAATCAGCGATGCATTAAGATAATTACTCTTGAAGCGTAAGAAAAAGGACGAAATCGGGTCAACCGGTGGGAGTTGTGAAAAAATACAAATATGAGAGACACCTTCTTTGCAAAAGTCAATGGCTTTGGCTGCCACACAGTCCTTGACTGAAGGGTCTTGATTCTCTGTTGTCACAACCAGCTGAAAACACAGAATCGCCGCCTGATGATGCTGTAGCTTCCAGCGGCCCTGGCACTCCTGGCCCATCCCATGGATCAAGCAGGAAATCAGGCAGAGATGCGTTGACAGAAATCACTGAACGTTATCAAAAAAAGATAGAAAAAGCAGAAAAAGCACCAGATAGAACGGACGCAGCAACGTCCCGATGCCTCGTGTGTACTAGTGAAACGCGAAGGATAGGATATGACGCAGATAGGGTGAGAGACCTGCGGGAGCCCGATACCTATCGCGATATGCCGAGGGTATCGGATAGCTATCGGCGTCCCTTGTGCATTGGTCCATTACTCCCAACGTCTTTCTGCCTATCCGATTGAAAACAATCTCAGCGTCCCGATAACTTTGGAGGCCAGTTATGAGGTGCAAAGCCAGTTATGAGGCCGACCATTGTTTTCAATACCCTACGGTTTTTGCCAAGTATGTATTCAGTAATTGAGGTGTTGGGTTCCGCCACCTTGAGTTTAATGTGGACATGTCCTCCAATACTGAGCCATCTACCTGAGGTTTGTTGGCTGATGGTTGATATTTCACTGAGTCATTCAATTTCACCTTATGTTGCATTTTGTTAGAAATACCTGAAAATGTACTCTGACGAATTCAACTTTATATACATTCGTATCATTTGGTCTCGTGTAGACAGGAACGGTGCATTTCCCCAAGACCGACTGAGCTGCGACGACTCTGTCCAGGTTACGCCGAAAAAGGAGGTTCTCGCCGGTGTGGACCCAAACGTTTTTCGTATTAGGAATCGGATCTGTCCTTAATACGGCTAGGTCGACGTCATATTGGTTGTCGCACCTTCAAAAAAAAAGAGTCATGATCAGGGGCGGCTGCTGATAGGAGCACAGGCGCATCTGCACCCTCTGGCCAAAATGGGAAAGATAACTGATAATAATAATGTTAAAAGTATAATATTATCATACTGTTTTCCAACTTTTCTCTATGAATCCTCATTGAAAATAAGAAGAGTTTCGAATTCACCGCTGAACAGAGTTCTCATGGGTGAGAGGATGGTGGAGTCGTGAGTTTGGTGAGGGGGGGTTAGGGGTTCGCTATCCAGGAGCAACAATCCAGCTCTACGCCCAATCTGCGGAGGTTGGACGTGAAACACACCCTGCGAGCCCCGAAAATGAAGCGCATGAAATTTTTGAGCGCACAATAGCTCACCGCTCAATACCTCAAAGCATGTCTCCTATCAACTTTCCCCAAATCAGCCAAATAAAAAAAAACAATGAGAAATATGCAAACTTTATTATTATTATTATTTTTTTTTTTTTTAAATAGAAAAATGGGTCATTTTGGTGTATTTTTTCTGAACGACCATCTTCTTCAATCTCATTTTGCTTTTTTCTGGATAGCTGATTTCCTTCAATTTCTTTAAAGTACTTCTTTCATTTTTGAACTATCATTACTGCCAGTTCATAGTTTAGGTTTGGATCAGATAAAAATTATTTCCCTGAATCGGATGGAACCACACTGGATTTTGTACGATTATCCGTTTGCTCTCTACTCACAGGGTTATCTTTTATGGAAGAAATGAGTAAGGATACTACACGGTGAGAGTGAGTACAGTAATACCCCGTATAACGTACATTCGGACTAGCTACATTTCGGTTTATCGTACAGTCTTACTCTTGAAAATTTTGTCCTCATAATGAACATTTTTCCAGAGAACGTACGAAATAAGGGCGAACATATTTTTCCAAATTTCGAATTCCTTAAAATGTAAAATACTGTACTCGTGTCCTATAGGTATAAAAAGGTTGAGGAGTTGTGACGATTTGACCAACCTTCGTCATTGTCAGCTGTCTCCACAACCATCACTGTTGCTGCAGCTTCTGCAGTCATGGTTTATGCATTTATTTATTTGTTGATTGCCTTATATTTTGTTCATTTGTTCATATTTCTTCAAATAATAATGTATTTACACTTTAGTTGTCGTTATTTAGCAATAATATTGTGGAAACAAACATTAAAATGGGTGAGTGCGGGGACGAGAGAACGGACTAATCGCTATTTCCGTTGTGGCCTCGAAATGAGGTCGAGAAGAGCTTGTCAGATTCTAGCTTCTAAATACCTTCTAAGGGATTGTAACTGAGTATACTGCCCAACTACTTGGAAATGAGGGTGCGGAGAGCTCCTGTCAGATTCTACCCTCCTAATACCTCTTAAGCGTTTGAAACTGAAAATACTGCCCAGCTTCCTTCGAAATGCCCAGCTTCCCTCGAAATGAGTTCGAGGAGAGCTCTTGTCAGATTCTAGCCTCCTAATATCTCCTAAGCGTTTGAAACTGAAAAAACTGCCCAATGCGGGAAAGGAGAGCTCTTGTCAGATTGTAGCCTCCTAATACCTTGTAAGGGTTTGATTGAAAATACTGCCAAAGTTCTTGGAAATGAGGGTGAAGATAGCTCCTGTCAGAGTCTACCCTCCTAACACCTCCTAAGCGTTTGAAACTGAAATTACTGCCCAACTTCCTTGAAAATGAAGGCCCCCTAATACCTTCTGAGGGCCAGGAGAGCTCGTCAGATTCTACCCTTCTAATACCTCCTAAGCGTTTGAAACTTAAATAATTAAGGGCGTTAATGGGTTAAGGTGTACTATTAAGAGCACAGCCCTAAAGCGTGGTGGATACTAATTGAATATATTAGCCATTATGCTTTCTCCCAAGCTTCAATTCATTTTCCGAATTTTCTTTTCTTTAAATAGAATCCTGATTCATCGTAAGCTCTCAGAACATTATGAGCCTTCTCAAACAACAGTAAGCTATTTAAATTTTACATCCAAGATTCGACCAATTCTTTAAAATTAGATGGCCATGATGCGATGTTTCACAAATAGTGACAATCGCACTATTTTTTATAGAACTAAATTAAATAGTTCACGATTTTATGTAATGTCCGTAAAACGACTAAATAGAAAGCTTCACAATAATTGTTAATTATTAATGAATAACTGTTCGATATTATTATTGTGCTCTACCGTAGTAACGGAGTTCATAATTACATTGGATGAATCAACACCTCTTCCACTTTAGCTGTCTGGAATTTAGTTATGGTCATGACATATACGGATAGATCTTGTGGATGCATCTTGAGAACTGGATAATGCCTCGGCAACTGATCCCAGAAATTGATTCGTTTGAATTCTGAAAAAAAAAGACGAGACTTTCCTGTTAGGCAAACACATTTTATTAGGACTGGTGGCTTGTTCAGGAAAAAAGACCTCAAAGTTGAAGTTATTCAATTAAAATCGAAATTTAATGAATTTCAGGACGAATGAAATTCTATGACAAAGCAAACAGCTGTACATTTCGATATCGTTGATTAAGTTTGTTTAGTTCATTTGAATTTTCATATTTTATCAGCATATTTACACCATAAACTCCACTTTTTCTTGAATGTTACCCTCATTAACTGCATAGTTTCCTAACAGAGGTAACTTCCGAAATCAAACTTAAAATCCTTGTAACTTTTATTACCACAGTTATCTTTAGATATCGATTCAATTCTCATTTTAATGGAAAGTTACCCTTCTGTTGTTGCAAGGGAGCAGAAATTCATTGGATACCCTGCAGGGTCGAACCCGCATAGTTACTTATCAAAAGTTCATCGGAACGAGACAGTAAGTACTTATAGTTAAAGTCATAAAAAGGATTACCATGGCTAAAACTGGGTTTATGGTTTATAAACTGAAATGTTCTTAAGGGCTTGAGTACTTTGGTCAAACTGGCAGAAAATTAGGGAACGAATAAAAGAGCATGAAAAGGATTTCAGGGACAACAAAGGTGATTCTGCCTTTGCAAGTCATCTGAATGAGTCCAATCATAGCTTTGTTTTTGATCTGAGCAGAATTTCCTCACTTTTGCCTAAGAGAGGTGTGTTGGATGTGCTAGAAAAATTGTTAAGAGTGATGGGTTAGGAAATTGTTGAAATGAAGTTATTCCCCAAAAGATTTCATTATTATCGGGTTCATTCTTGCAATAAGTTTAGCTCCCCTTCTCCATACTGTTTATGACCCTTTCAGTTTGTAAGCCTTGAGCGGCATTGGTTGGTCCTCCCCGTCCCTTTCACATCCCTGTGCCAATAGGATTGAATCTCCTCTCACCTGGCCCTATACAGAGTACCCCAAGAGTTATGCACACTCCGACTCCTACATATTCTATAACTCATTTCCAAACAAAAATGCCTCGTAGCAATTTCTTGCCAGAGCCCTCGTTTCCGAGTTATTCGGGATTTAAGATTTTTTGTGTGTTTTCTATCTTGTCATTAAAACTTGTCATAATTCCCTCAATTGTGAAGATAGCTCAAATTTAATGACACCGTTGGAAAGAGCGTTAAATTTTCTATCTATTTAATGTCAGAGAAAATTTTTTAATGCATTGAAGATGTGCGATTGCTGCGCGAAATGGCAGTTTTGTCAAAATCTTGAAATCGCCTGTTTTTCATCCTGCCTAGAAACCCCATTAATGCTTAACGCAGAACTGTGCAGGCCTGGTAAAACGTGTGCCAAAATGTCAGCTTTCCAACGGTGTAGTCGTTTTGGTTTAAAAAAATATTTTTAGTTAAGGAAATGGTGTTTAACTTCCGAAAAACGAAAATTGAGGTTTTTCCAAAAATCTCGACGAAAAAAGGTTGGAGGCGGGATATACGTAACTTTTCTCGCTGAATCGAGAGACGGCTATTGTTTTTGTTCATTTACGATTGATTGCGATCATTTGCATTAATCTTTTTGCTGACACTATGGACCCCCAACTCTTCCCTTTCGTCTCTTACCTCGCCGAATTTCCTTCAACGTGGTTTCCCTATTGCATATTCCAATTCATCATGGAATTACTATAGCTATTGAACATAGCTGGTTGTAATAACCAAAACCTTAGTGAAAAAAAAGGATTAGTCGATAAGAAATAAGATAGTTTACAAGATAAAAAAAGGATCAGTGAATAAACAATATTATCTACCAATATTTTTTTCCTCATATTATCCGACGTGTTGGCAAGGGCGTGAGTTGTACACAGGAGGAGTGTGACCAGCAAGCATTACCATTGAAATCATGTCAATATACTTACTTGTGGTATAGCTACTCATATGAAAGTAACTCATCGCAATCAATCGTAAATGAACATAAACAATAGCCATCTCAAGTCTCTTCGATTATCCTGAATTTGGCTGGACAGCTTAGGAATGCCGTAGACGCTGTTCACAAACGAACGTTTTCATTCATCAAATTCATTTTCATTTTTAAATATTTATTTTTTGGTTTATATCTTAACAATCTTGTCTAACCTCTAACTCTTTATATGAACTCGATTTAAACCCCTTACCATTGTATCTTACCATTGTCCTACAATCATTTTACAACAAACATTTTACTAAAACTGAATTTGGTCAGAAACAACAAATTATCAACATTGCAACACCCAATGCTACGGCCGAATCAGATTGGGGTTAATGACACACGGCGCACAAAGCAACCCCTCCTTCAAGACCGGAGGGTCGTGCGGGTCATTGCATATCCTCGCCCCTGACCAAGACGTTGCCTCCTCCGTGGCTTTCCCAATTTTCAAACAATAGGTCTTTTTTAATTATACAGGGTGTCCCAGGAGTCATGCACAATCCGACTCCTACGTGTTCTACAACTCATTTCCGAACAAAAGTGCCTCATAGCAATTTTTTTGCCAGAGGCCTCGTTTCCCAGTTATTCGCGATTTAAGATTTGTTTTCGTGTTTTCGGCCTCATGTTATTAAAATTATCATAACTCCCTCAATTTCGGAATTAGCTCAAATTTTCTACCTATTGATGTCAGAAAACATTTTTTTATTTGCATTGAGGTTGTGCGATTGCTGTGCAATTTTGTCAAAATGGCTTTTCGATTATCCTGACTTCGGCCGGACAGATTGGGAATGCCGAAGACGCTGTTCACAAACGAACGGGTTTATGCATCCGACAAGACTAACTTAAATCGTCACTTGAGAGGTCACCATTCGATTCAGCGAGAAAAGTTACGTATATTCCTCCTCCAACCTTTTTTCGTCAAGACTTTTGGAAAAACCTCAATTTTAACAGAAAACACACGTTTTTCGGAAGTTGAACACCATTTCCTTAACTAAAAATATTTACGACTACACCGTTGGAAAGCTGACATTTTGGCGCACGTTTTACCAGGCCTGCACAGTTCTGCGTCAAGCATTAATGAAGTTTCTAGGCGAGATGAAAAACAGGCGATTTCAGGATTTTGACAAAACTGTCATTTCGCGCAGCAATTGCACATCCTCAATGCAATAAAAAAAAATGTTTTCTAACATCAAATAGATAGAACATTTAACTCTCTTTCCAACGGTGTCATCAAATTTGAGCTGTCTCCAAAATTGAGGGAGTTATGACAGTTTTAATGACATAAGATCGAAAACACGAAAAAAATCTTGAATCGCGAATAACTCGGAAACGAGGCCTCTGGCAAAAAATTGCTAGGAGGCATTTTTGTTTGGAAATGAGTTGTAGAACACGTAGGAGTCGGATTATGCATAACTCCTGGGACACCCTGTATAAGATGTGCTTTCTGTGATGTACCTTTACTTCTTTATTTGTTACTGATGATGATCAAACCATCGAAATCGATTTAACTGTGTAACTCATTATTCTCGTTCTATCTTACTCCGTTTTTATTTTTAGGGCTATTCTATTTTGTTAGTACGTGTTTTTGTTTTTTTATAGGCTTTATTTCTTATAGGCTTTGAAACATTTGGTGAATCTTTTTCGGTGAATGTTTAGAATATCTTTAAGTAGGCACTAGAACTTTTTTTCATTCCATTCCATAGTCCTCTGGCCTTTATCTATATTATCTCGAAAGTCCGTTTCGAAATGCGGTATCAAGCTAATTCTGTTCTATGTCAAAAATATTTCCAAAAAAATGCTCAAGAGCTCGTGGCATAGCAATGAAATTACTATTAATAAAAAATATTAAAGAACAACGAGCTAAAACGATAGTTCGTAAAACAAAGATTGATCCGAGTTCATCTCTGTAATCGGCCGAATTCTGGCGTTCACAGCTGAACGCTGGTCGATCGAAGTTCAGCGTTGAACCGCCTCGTTGAAATCTATTTGGCGGACAATCTCCGCTCCACAGTTGAACCTCTATTCGAACTCGGATCGTAGTGTTGGTGAAAGTGGTTCACAGTCTCTAACGTAGGTCGGGCATCACTGTAGATCTGAATGAATTCACACTAGTTATATATTTTTAGAAACCGGGATGAAATATGGTCAATATTATATTACTCGTACCTTCCTGTAAGTAGGTGACCGCGGAGCAAATCGTCAGTACCAATTTCCTTTGAATTCGAACTCCTAACGCTGGAGTTTGAAAATGACCCGGGTACTGGTGTGCGTTCACAATTTTCACAACAGCTTCGGTCCTATATCCGAAGAACTCTTCAGCTTTGAATGTGTCATCCCCTGTAACTACGTCTTCTCTTTTCCGTCTTTGTCGTAGCTCCTGTAATGAAAACATGTCCTTACAGGAACACATGTAGTGGTCCGCTCACTCACTGGAGTGCGCTAAAATCACCAATTCCTATTTCCAGAATCAGTTGATTG
Organism: Creontiades dilutus; assembly: GCA_031894815.1. Lineage (NCBI taxonomy): Eukaryota > Metazoa > Arthropoda > Insecta > Hemiptera > Miridae > Creontiades > Creontiades dilutus. The sequence goes on along the minus strand of JAVIWC010002790.1, from coordinate 23,163 downwards.
TTCCCAACCTTTGTGACTGAACTGTATTAGCTGTAAATACGCTATGAATACATCAACTGCTATAAAACGTGAGTCCTACAAATATTTGGGTGTAGTGATCCACAGATTATTGTGGAAGGAGCATATAAAATATTTGTACCGTAGGCTGAGGAAATTTCTCTACATATTTTACTCAGTATGATCGGTTTTTCCAAGTGAAGTTAAAACTCATGCACTCAGCATCTTTCAATCACTTCTGCAATTTGGACAGATAGCTTGGGGGAGGAACAAATGTATCTGACTTACAACAGTTGATTTTGCAAAAGGCAATACTGAAAATTCATCTTGAGGAACCGAGCCGATATTCTTCAGTGCAGCTATTCCGAAGTGCTAAGGTGTTCTCTTTTTGTCAAATTTATGCGAAGGTCCCATTCATGTTCTCTTAAAAAAATCATAATGCTCTGCATCTAGTGAACTCGGCCAGTCAATATGAAACAAGATTTAAGTTTAAGGGCAATGTGACGAATATGTGTTCTCGCATGCTTTTGGTTTATTATTCAATAATAAACCATTGTAATCGCTCTTCAAAAAAAATTCTAAAACCCTCTGAAAATTCCATGGTTTACGTTTCAACGGGTGTAGAATCCGAATCTGCAATAAAAAATTTTCCGTCCGTACGCAAGATTTCTTCCCAACGGCTGGAGCAAAAGATCTGAAATTTTCAGGAAAAATCCATGTTGGTCCGACAACGCCCCAATTCTTTAGCCAGCTCTCTCACTTAATTTAAAGTGCCGTTTGAGGGTTGTCAAAGTTTTGTAAAATCCCTAAAAACCTCAAAAAAAGTCAAGGTGGCCTAAATTGGGACTTTTTTTGAAGAACTTTCCATGAGGAATCGAATGAGCCCCTCCCCAGGAAACCATTCCCGATGTATGGCCCGATTTATGGTGCCAACATTCGCGTTATTTTGGTTTATTATTGTTTTTGTTTTAATATCAGTAACCTAGTGACGTAGTGATGTAGTGATGTAGTAATGTGGATACTGGAGTGAACTCCTAAAAGGCTTTGTAGCCGATAGACGGGTTGAAGCATTCTGATATGCATGAAACGCTGCAAATTCTTTCACTGGGGTTTATTATTCAATGATTCATGATTTGAATATCTACTGAGCTTTGGAGTGTCCGTGTTTCACAAGTGATAGAGCGATTATTGAATTGCAGGAGGCACACAAATATGATCAACTGATCAATCCAAATAGGTATTTTGGTTGAGAACATATTTACGTGCTCTATGCATATTTCCTGAAATTCAATAATCGCTCTATCACCTGTGAAACACGCACACTCCGAAGCTTAATAAGATTCAAATCATGAAGGCAAGCCAATTGAATAATAAACCCCAGTGAAAGAATGCTTATTTACCACAGTAATAATATTGAATAATAAACCCCAGTAATAATATTGAATAATATTTACCTATATATTATCAGCGTTTCATGCATATCAGAATGCTTCAACCCGTGTATCGGCTACTAACTACACTACAAGTATTCACATCGGCTATCACTCCTGTATCCACATTCACTACAACTCGACGCTATCGGCCGAACATCACTGGGTTACAAACAAACAATAATAAACGAAAAAACGCAAATGTTGGCACCATAAATCGGGAATGGTTTGACCTACGGACCTGGGGAGGGGCTCAAATGATTCCTGACGGTATGTTCTTAAAATAGGTTTACATTCATGCCGCTTGGACATGTTTTGAGGTTTCTAGGGATTTTACAAAACTTTGACAGCCCTTAAAGGGCACTTTAAATTGAGTGAGAGAGCTGGCTCAAGAATTGGGGCGTCGTCGGACCAAGATGGATTTTTCCTGAAAATTTCAGCTTTTTTGCTCCAGCCGTTTGGGAGAAATCGTGCGTACGGCGTACGGCGGACGGACGGAAAATTTTTTATTGCAGATTCGGATTCTACACCCTTTGAAACGTAAACCATGAAATTTTCAGGGGGGTTAGAATTTTTTTTCCAGAGCTTACAATGGTTTATTATTGAATAATAAACCAAAAACTAGTATTTACTTGGATCGTTACTACTGGTCAGACAGACTTTATCGAGGGTTTTTTAATAAGCCAGTATGCGTGCAAATGAGACATTGTCAATTTTCTTCGTTTAGCTGTGGTATGGGTTAAGATTATTATTTGGAGTAAGGAGTAAATTTAACAATTCAGAACTTAATACTGAGGTAGATGATTGACTCTTGGTAGCAGCACGGGCTATGGCTACATCCACCAATATATTGACTGAAATTTATCAATTTATTTTCTTATATGTATTATATCCATATATGTCAATGAAATTTCATTTCGTTTCATTTCACCTAACGTTTGGAAAATTGGGAATTAGGTACCTAGTTGTAATAGATGCCCTAATAGCTAGGAATTTAACGGAAAAATGTAGAGAGAAAAACCTTTTTTCTAAACGTACTTCGTATTTATCGACCTAAAACGTGGCAACCCAACTGATCGTCTAGTTGAAAGCTGCAACAGTACCGATATAATTCTACCGCTAATTATTCCAATATAATCACGATACTTACAGCCGGTTCTTCGGAAACACTGCCGAATTCTCGCCCCATATTTTGGAAATGGCTTTCCGTTCGTTCTGTGACAACCGATCCACAGTAGAGTAACAACGGTAAAAATGCAAAAGCGTACATCATGCCGTATTAATTGAGTTGGGTAATCGATTGGGTGAAATAGATTATCACGGTTAATCGAAGGAATATAAATACCTCCGTACGTAGAAACACCTGACGTTCGCAACCGAATGACTCATTCTGCGGATTTCTCTTAAAATCAGCAGGGGAGGTGTCTTCAGGATATTGATGTGAATATATTCTTCAAATTCTTGAGTGCTCTAATGTGAAGCATCTTGCAGGTTTTGAAGGTTAAATCGTCGGTAGGTACTAAACCGCATCGACATTTGCGTCAGGTAATTATTCATATTTCCAAGAAGCAGTTGTCTTAGGAAATTTGATGCTAATTTCAAAAATGTGTTCAAATCTTCAAAATATTGAAGATAATTGGAGAGAAGCGTTTTTTTTATAAAAGAATTAGTCGATGTTTGTTGTTGCAAAATAGTAGAATAACTATGAAACGAAGTCTCTAAAAAAAAAAGCGGGGCAGTAGACCTCTATGGTTCTACAGCCAGGTCATTTAAATGATTAATTTTACGCATTTAAGTACCGAAGATGAAAAATTGCCTATGCAACCCTTAAATACGGGATTCTAGCTCATAGGAGGGGAGCTAGTAAACAGAGATGAAAGTACGGCCGGGGGGGGGGGGGGGTTGGCTAACAAGGGTTTACGTGAGCTCATTCCGTGTTCATAAACGGTATTTACTAAGCCTAACCAAGTCCCTGGAAAAATCTGTAGATTCAACCAGAGCACCAGAGAGGCTAGTGCTTACCAAGGTGGCAGGTACAAGAATGACCCCCTTGGGAGGACGGAAAAGTGGTGATGCCGGGATAACAAAGGGCAGAAGGAGCCCACCCGAAGGTTAGTGGAAGGACTGTTTAGCGGTGGGGGGGGGGGGGTCGGAACTGTCGGGTCGGTCGCTAAGAACTGGATTGTACTCCTGTTAATTAATTAATGTTTAAATTATACAATTATCAACGATGCATTTTCTCTTTCAAATTCAATGTAGAATCGAAAACTAAAATAAAAAAGGGGGGCCAAGGGGTAACCTCAAGTTTCATTCAAAGATTTGCGGCACTAAAACATCGAAAAATGAAAAACGGGTTCCACCACCTTCAAGCAGGGTGAAAATCCTATAGAAAAGGCTCGGTTCAATTTTGGTTTAAGTATTATTCAATAATAAACCATTGTAATCGCTCTTGAAAAAAAAAAAAAAAATTTAGCCCCCACTGAAAATTTCATGGTTTACGTTTCAAAGGGTGTAGAATCCGAATCTGCAATAAAAATGTTTCCCTCCGTCCGCCGTACGCACGATTTCCCCCAAACGGCTGAAGCAAAAAATCTGAAATTCCCGATGTATGGCCCGATGTATGGTGCCCACATTTGCATCCACATTCACTACATCACTAAGTTACTGCGATCAAACCAAACACAAGAGTTTTTTTTTTTTTTTTTTTTTGTGATTGCAGTAACCTAGTGATGTAGTGAATGTGAATACTGGAGTGAACTCCTAAAAGGGTTTATAGCCGATACACGGGTTGAAGCATTCTGATATACATGCTCCGTCTTACGAAATTTAAAATTTTAAAATAGAATATTTTTCCATTATAATCGCTCTTGAAAAAACGCTGCAAATTCTTTCACTGGGGTTTATTATTCAATGATTCATGATTTGAATTTCTACTAAGCTTTGGAGTGTGCATGTTTCACAGGTGATAGAGCGATTATTGAATTTCAGGAGATATGCATAGAGCACTTAAATCAGTTCTCAACCAGAATACCTATTTGGATTGATCAGTTGATCATATTTGTGTGCCTCCTGAAATTAATTAAATTGAATAATGTTTGCAGCGTTTTTTGATAGCTCGCACCATATGGCTGTAATTCCTTAATGGACCCATATGGATGGGACACCCTGTATTCTTATTCCTTTCAATAAATAAATCGTCGGGTTCCGGGTAAAAGTGACCAAGTAACATTTTTTTCAAAATGAGCTTTTTTTGTCATTCCGGTACTAAGGAACGTTGTCTACTGTGTGTTGTTGCTAAGAACGTTATCTTCAAACTGATGTGCAAGAAATACTTGAAAATAAATTTTACCTGCCTGACCCAAAGAGTTTTATGTGACCAAATGGCATTTGAACTCAACCACAAAACACGAGATGGATTATAAATGTACTCTCGCTGGTGCATGTAAATGTTATCAAATGCCATTTGATCACTTTTACTGTGTAAGATTTGTAAGATTGCATAGTGGGCAGGTGAAAATGACCAATTACAGTGATAGGTAATGGATAACCTTTTCTAACAGAAATAGGTATATCATTGTTATTAGATGCTTGGCAACACGATAAATTAACGAAAAAACTATTCAATCCCTCAATTTCATGTAACTATGGGACAGATTTTCGAAGAATTGAATTGACCAAATGAGTAAAGCTTGAAACTCCAGGCAGGTAAAAATGATCAAATAGAGTTTTCCGGAAAACAGCTCTTATTTAATCTGAAGTGAATTTTGAAGCACGATATCATAGGCGGCCACTAGCTAACTACCTACAGGATAAAGAAAAATCGAAACATAGTCGGATGAGACATCACACAACCAGTATTCGTAAGAAGAAAATAGGTGAAACTTCAGATCGCTCCCCTGTAAAATTTTGCAAATGTTACTTGGTCACTTTTACTCGGAACCCCACGAAATATTCTATTGTATTCTAAATTGGACATTTGAACCGCAGTTACGGTTCTTAAAAGTTAGTTTTTACACTGTTGTTTTTCTTCTCAACGCTGTTTTCGGCAGAAGTCGTATTCAAGCGGGTAATCGTGGATTTTTATGACTTTAATCACATTTTCTGAACTGGATGGATATAGAAAAGTTGGTTCGCCGTTGTTTTGCTACATTTCGGCGTAGTTTCACCCAATTTTTTTACATCATGGGCCGGACACCCATTTCAAGTGATTGTTTATCGGTATAGGCCAGTTAAGGTCAACACACACTTCACACGCGCTTTCTAAACAAGTTAATTTGACAAATACGCTATCGGCCCGACCTGAATCTGTTGTCTACAGTTAGCTGAAAAAAAGCGTAACCCTTCCTAACGGAAAAATGATAAAGAATAGTTTATAATTGCCGACGGGCCTTAGTTGGACGTAGAGTTAAAGGAGAGTTATCGCAATGCGATTGTTCTGCTTGCTGATTTTCTTGACCAGCGTGGTCCTTTCTGAAGGTGAATTATCTGTAATTATTCAATGTAGTATAGTCTAAATCTTGGGTGTAACACACCTATTAGTCAATAATCCTGGAATACAAACTCATGTTTTCTATAAACAGAGGGTTCTGGGTGAATAACCGCGATTCCACAGCGCAGACTCACGTTTTTCTGCATTCAAATGTGATTTTGAATCCTTTTCTTTAGTACTAGGTACATGGATTACACCGGTCTACAAAAAGAAAAAAAAGTCATGCCCTTTTGAGGTAACTAGGCATTCTCCATGTATTTTGATGCGCTGAACACGATTCCGAAGTCCGTTTGTGCTCATCAGGCTCCAATTTTTTTTAATTGCAAAATATAACCTCAAAATAGCCATAATATATTTTGCAATTTAAAAAAATTGCACTATTCAAGGAAAAACGATGCAAATTCTTTCACTGGGGTTTATTATTCAATGATTCATGATTTGAATATCTACTGAGCTTTGGAGTGTGCGTGTTTCACAGGTGATAGAGCGATTATTAAATTTCAGGAGGCACATAAATATGATCAACTGATCAATCCAAATAGGTATTTTGGTTGAGAACAGATTTGCGTGCTCTATGCATATCTCCTGGAATTCAATAATCGTACTATCACCTGTGAAACACGCACACTCCAAAGCTTAGTAGAAATTCAAATCATGAATGCAAGCCAAATGAATGAAATTGAATGATAAACTCCAGTGGAAGAATTTGCAGCGTTTCATGCATATCAAAATGCTTCAACCCGTGTATCGGCTATAAACCCTTTTAGGAGTTCACCCCAGTATCCACATTCACTACATCACTAGGTTACTGCGATCAAAACAACACAAAAACAAGCGCTGTTGTTTTTGTTTTGATCGCGGTAACCTAGTGATGTAGTGAATGTGGATGCAAATGTTGGCACCGTAAATCGGGCCATACATTGGGAATGGTTTGAGCTACGGACCTGGGGAGGGGCTCATTCGATTCCTCATGGAAAGTTCTTCAAAAAAAGTCCAAATTTATTTTTTGGGATCGAGTTCTTCTTAAAACTGCTGGTTGGAGCTAAAAGCACCATATCCCTTTGAAAAACTAGGTTGAAAATTCAGTTTTATTTCAAAAGATACTATTTCCGTCATAAAGGAGCACTTCCATTTGTTTGTATTGAATAAGTACTGTAGACATTCAGTATCTCACTTGCTACAATATTTTAAGCGTAAAGTACTGTATAAATTATCTTATAGGATTTCTCAACTTTCAAGCCATTTTTGAAGGTCTTTCAATTGTTTAAACAGTATTTTTTTAGTTTCTTCATATCAGTTTTATTAGAAAGAATGATGAGAACCATAATGAAACCTCTGAGGTGGCTTCAATAACATTGCTATCATCAAAAACTGCTACTAGCCGCTTCCATAAAGCTTGGTATTTGGTGCCTTGTTTTTTTTTGTTTTTTTTACCTTGGAAATGGGATTAAAAGATTTGATTTTAAAACGTACTATATCCACTTTGTTTGGTTTTAAAAAGTATTAAACGCTAGATTTGACTCCGACAATCGCCATATTCAAAATCTTGAAATTTCAAAGCTCCACCTAAATTAACTGACGTCTCAAAATAACTTGCTCCTTCATGGGAAATTTTTAAAATTAAATCAAGAATATATATTTTTAACGTTTTTTGACAAGGGGCAAGTTTTCCTTACATTTCTCGCTTATGACCAAAACGGATACAGCACGGAAACAAGCTCCTCAATTCTAGTTCTATATCCAATCTCCTAGAAAAACTCATAGTTGGAGAACGATGTGATATTCAAATGTACCTACAATTGGTGATACATCGCAGAATTATACATAAAAACAATAATTATAATTATAAATAATAAATTGAGTTTTCAGTGTTTTTTATCGTTGAATCGATTGAGACTAGTAGCAGGTCTGGGCAGAAAAGCGATAAACTAGATGTTTAGCTGAAAATCCTTCAAAATTAACTGCGTTTTGTGCTTTCATATGTCATTTGTCATGTTTCTGAGGAAATGCGTTCTATTTTAAAAGCATATGGGAACCAAATTTTATACCGTGGAGCAATCATAACAGCCTCGAGCGGCAGTTTTCCGTTAGTGAGAGATCGCTTTGAATAACGAGGTCCCTCAGTTGCGAACGTACGAAAGTGTCAGCATTTCTTCTTGGCATTCGGGATTGTTCTCTATCTATCACTGATTATACAATACCTCAGTGTTTACATATTCACAGCACTTTCAAAACACAATTCACCCTATTATTGTGATACTGTGAGAAACAGAGCTATCACCCACAGTGTACTAGGACAACTAAGGTGCTTACCTCCAAAATATACTTAGTGCAGAACCGCCGCAATATATTACACAAAATTATTACACTTTTATCGTTTGTATATCATGTAGCAGGCTAAGTCTACAATACATTTCTTAACTCGGTGCCTCCATACCTTGTAAATATCTGATTATACAGGAAACCTCTGTATATGGCAAAATCCTTTGAATTCCTTCATTGATAGGATTCTTAGTTCAGTAAAAGCTTAAGATTGAACTGAGTTTGAACTAATGAATGTTAGTTGAAACAATGTTTTAAGTTTACTTATTAGCAAAAAATACATTTTAAGTTCATTACACTTGAACGTAATAACGATATTAATGGTTCCTGCTTCATTTCACAGTGGGAGCAGAACTTCTCATCGACCGTATCGGGAACTTCGTCCTGAAGATGAGGGATCAGCGATATTCTAAAGGCTCCGCGTAAAATAACATAGCGACAAGATTGTACAGAAGAGTGACGAGCAGAACAGAATTTGTGAACCACCTCATGATGACATCATAAATAAATAATAACATATTATGTGAACGATTTAATGTTTTACCGCCACTGTATTAAATCCGTATTTTGGTAAAATTCTTTAACTTCCTTCATCCAAAATTAACGTTGTTTAAAAATCTAGCGCTGGAGATTTTTGTTTTGATCGCAGTAACCTAGTGATGTAGTGAATGTGGATGCAAATGTCGCCATACATCGGGAATGGTTTGAGCTACGGACCTGGGGAGGGGCTCATTCGTTTCCTCATGAAAAGTTCTTCAAAAAAAGTCCAAATTTAGGCGCCTTGACTTTTTTTGAGGTTTTTAGGGATTTTACAAAACTTTGACAACCTTTAGGGGGAAAGCACCAGTAGTGGACATGTTAAGAAAATCTTGTGTGATTGTTTGTGTTACCTCATGAATTTTTAGCTCTCAAATTTTTTTTTTGGGTGTCTACACGTTCTTCAGACATTTTTAGTTGAGTTTAATCAAAGGAAACACCAATTTTATAAATGTTTGAAGAAATAGAGTCAAATTTTGTGGAATAACAGAAAACACCAGTAGTGGACAGCTAAAATTTTCTAGTGTTGATGAATTGGACACTTCACGACCCAGTAGTGGACACGTCGTAGATATCAACAAGACGACGTAAAATCTCGTTTAAAATCCCGTATATATCTAATCGGTAGTAAAACAAAAAGAATTCTATTCAACTGGAAGAATGAAGTGAGCACCAGTAGAGAACAATTCATGTATAAGTAGAAGATAGCTCATGGACTAATAGTGGACATCTCTTGCACTAGTAGAGGACACCCCCTGTCCGCCTCTGTTCCGCAACACTATATTCATTTGAAAATCGTACCGAGAGCTTGTTCCAATACAAATGAACAAGTAGAAAATTAAGAAAATATCCTTTCGTGAAAAGGGAAGTTGCACCAGTAGTGAACAGGGATGTCCACTACCGGAGCATCCGTCATTTTTGTTTTACTAGAAGTGGACATGCTTTAAAAGCCCACTTTATCAATATTAACGGAGTTAGGCGACTGGAAAATCGTCAATTTAGTTACTGAAGTATATATTCAAACCAATGGGCACAAATATTTGAATATTATATGTGAACATTGTTTAAAACATACATTCTATTCCTTAGCATTTTGCACAGCGTCCTGCTCAAAATCACTCCACCCACAGACTGGTTGTTTTTAATGTCAAGTTATTATTTTTCATTTTGGCCCTAACGTTTTCTTTTGGTTCATCACGTTTGTTAGGCTATTACTTTAGTTAATCCAAAAAGATTGAAGTGCCCTGCTCAACCCGAATCCTTATTCTACAACTTTTTTTCCGAAGTGTCCACTATTGGTACAGTGTTCACTATCGGTGCTTTTCCTAAATTAAGTGAGAGAGCTGGCTAAATAATGGGGCGTTGTCGGACCAACATGGATTTTTCCTGAAAAAAAAAAAATTAGAAGAGAAAAATTTTTATTGCAGATTTGGATTCTACACCCGTTGAAACGTAAACCATGAAATTCTCAGGGGGGAGTTAGAATTTTTGGTTTATTATTCAATAATAAACCATTAATTGAAACCAAAAAACCCTGAAAATTTCATGGTTTATTTTCAATGATTCATGATTTGAATCCAAATCTGCAATTGGAAAATTTTCCGTTCCGCCGTTTTACGCCGTATTCTTTGTACCTTGCGTAAAATGATTAACGCCGTAGCCGTCTGAAACCGCCGTTAAGTGAGAAACGGCTGGACCAAAACATCTGAAATTTTCAGGAAAAATCCACGTTGGTCCGACAACGCCCCAATTCTTTAGCCAGCTTTCTAACTCAAATTGAAGTGCCATTTAAGGGTTGTCAAAGTTTTGTAAAATCCCTAAAAACCTCAAAAAACATCAAGGCGGCCTAAATGTGGACTTGTTTTGTAGAACTTTCCATGAGGAATCGAATGATTCCCAGGTCTGTAGGTCAAACCATTCATTTATGGCATGATTAATGGGGGATTTGCGTTTTTCGAGTTCTGTTATCGCCTTCTTGATAACTGGCAGTTTTATCTGGCCGTTCCAAGCGCCCTCAACTCGAATATGGGAGTGAGCCCATTTCCTTTAATTTGATGTAGGTCTGATATGAAATCAAGAGAGACTTGGGGTAGTATAAAGGGAACTGCAAATATGGAGCGCAGTTTAAATGATATAAGGTAGCAGAAGCAAAACGCTGCAAATTCTTTCACTGGGGTTTATTATTCAATCGGCTTGCGTTCATGATTTGAATTTCTACTAAGCTTTGGAGTAGCGTGTTTCACAGGATAGGGAAATTATTGAATTTCAGGAGGCACACAAATATGATCAACTGATCAATCCAAATAGGTATTTTGGTCGAGAACAGATTCACGTGCTCCATGTATTATAATAATCGCCCTATCCTGTGAAACACGCTACTCCAAAGCTTAGTAGAAATTCAAATCATGAACGCAAGCCGATTGAATGATTACCTTATATCATTTAAACTGCGCTCCATATTTGCAGTTCTTTTTCCAAGAGCGATTACAATGGTTCATTATTGAATAATAAACCAAAAAACGCTGCAAATTCTTTCACTAGTTTATTATTCAATGATTCATGATTTGAATTTCTACTAAGCTTTGGAGTGTGCGTGCTTCCTCCATTTTATATTCTTTGTACCTTGTGCGTACTACAGTACCGCTGAATGATTAACAGAAGCCGCTCTGATTCAACAAATTGCATGCAGGCTTAGCAATTTCTAGAAACGGGAAGAGAAAACTATGCATGTACACTTATTTGGCTGTCGTTCTAAATTGAGGAGCTTGTGTCCAAAAGGTAATGAAGACCATTTTTTTTCAAAAAAAACTGCACTCTGGATATCAGAGTGCTTCAACCCGTGTATCGGCTATAAACTACAAATATCCACATCGGCTATCACTCCAGTAACCACATTCACTACAACTCGACGCTCTCGGCATCACTAGGTTACAAACAAACAATAATAAACCAAAAAACGCTGCAAATTCTTTCACTGGGGTTTATTATTCAATTGGCTTGCGTTCATTTATCATATCAGACCTACATCAAATTAAAGGAAATGGGCTCACTCCCATATTCGAGTTGAGGGCGCTTGGAACGGCCAAATGGGAAACTGCCAGTTATCAAGAAGGCGATAACAGAACTCGAAAAACGCAAATCTTGGCCGCATTAATCATGCCATAAATCGGGAATGGTTTGACCTACAGACCTGGGAAGGGGCTCATTCGATTCCTCATGGAAAGTTCTACAAAACAAGTCCACATTTAGGCCGCCTTGATGTTTTTTGAGGTTTTTAGGGATTTTACAAAACTTTGACAACCCTTAAATGGCACTTCAATTTGAGTTAGAAAGCTGGCTAAAGAATTGGGGCGTTGTCGGACCAACATGGATTTTTCCTGAAAATTTCAGATGTTTTGGTCCACCGTTTGGGAGAAATCTTGCTACGGCGTACGGCGTACGGCGTACGGCATACGGCGTACGGCGTACGGCGGACGGACGGAAAATTTTTTATTGCAGATTTGGATTCCAGACCCTTTGAAACGTAAACCATGAAATTTTCAGGGGGGGTTAGAAATTTTTTTTTCGAGAGCGATTACTATGGTTTATTATTGAATAATAAACCAAAACGCAAATGTTGGCACCATAAATCGGGCCATACATCGGGAATGGTTTGACCTACGGACGTGGGGAAGGGCTCATTTGATTCCTCATGGTATATTCTTCAAGTAGGTAAATATTTAGGCCGATTCGACTTGTTTTGAGGTTTTTAGGGATTTTACAAAACTTTGACAGCCCTTAAAGGGCACTTTAAATTGAGTGAGAGAGCTGGCTCAAGAATTGGGACGTCGTCGGACCAAGATGGATTTTTCCTGAAAATTTCAGATTTTTTGCTCCTGCCGTTTGGGAGAAATCGTGCGTACGGCGTACGGCGGACGGACGGAAAAATTGTTATTGCAGATTCGGATTCTACACCCTTTGAAACGTAAACCATGAAATTTTCAGGGGTTGTTAGAATTTTTTTTCCAGAGCGATTACAATGGTTCATTATTGAAAAATAAACCAAAAGGCCCAAATTCCGTTAGACAAAATCGTTTCACAAAGAAAGAGCCTCAGTCCATGACTTTGAAAATTAAAAAAAATACATACCTACCTCATTGTCCATATTCACAAAAAACTTGATTGACACATCGTAGGAAGAGGTTGTAACAAATTATGACCATTCCAGCTATGTGTTTCAAAAACTATGGACGGCAGATAGTTTTTTTTTTTCGATTTCCCAAAAACTTGCTTTTAGGACTGAGGCCCTTTCTTTGTGAAGAAAGAATTCAAAGAAAAGATTCAAAAAGTACTATATCCTTTAAATAGTAAAACACAGGCTACAATATTTTGAGCATAGAGTACTTTATCCATCATATTATTGGATTTCTCAACTTTCAAGCCATTTTTGAAGGGCTTCCATTGATTTAAACTTTATTTATTTTTAGTTTGTTCATATCAGTTTTAATAGAAAGAATTATGACAAACATGGTGAAATCATCCATAACACTGCCATCGGCCATCCACTGCTTCGATGAAACTTGGGATTTGGTGCCTTGTTTTTCGTTTTTAGCGTAGAATACGCTTTAGCCATGGACTAACTAGCCAAAAAAGGAACGCTTGAGCGTAACGAAATGTGACACGGAAAAGTCTAGAACGTTCTGGGCTGCTTTAGAAACAGATCATATGATCATAAAACACCGATAATTGATGTTTATAAGCACATTGTAGTAGTTGCGACAAACCCTTTGAAGTGAGTAATTTCATTTATGTAAATCGGAGTTTCAGTCGTTCGCGAATCTTCTCGAATCGTCAAAAAGCGTATTCTGCCTATACTTGTAGCAGCAGCTTAAAAGATAAAACTTGGTATTTGGTGCCTTGTTTTTCGTTTTTTCTTTTTTTACCTTGGGAATGTCATTGTCACAGCTGTGGGACGATTAAAAGATTTGATTTCAAAACGTACTATATCCACCTTGTTTGGTTTCAAAAAGTATTAAACGCCAGGTTTGACTACAATAATTACCCTATCCAAAATCTTGATATTTCAAAGCTCCACCCAAAATAATTGACGTCTCGAAATAACTTGCTTCTTTTTGCGAAATTTTTAACATCGTATATATAATATTTTGGTTTATTATTCAATAATAAACCATTGTAATCGCTCTTGAAAGAAGAAATTCTGACCCACCCCTGAAAATTTCATTGTTTACGTTTCAAAGGGTGTTGAATTCGAATGAATTCGATTCCTCGTGGAAAGTTCTTCAAAAAGAGTTCAAATTTAGGCCGCCTTGACTTTTTTTGAGGTTTTTAGGGATTTTACAAAACTTTGACAACCCTTAAAAGGCACTTTAAATTAAGTGAGAGAGCTGGCTCAAGAATTGGGGCGTCGCCGGACCAACATGGATTTTTCCTGAAAATGTCAGCTTTTTTGCTCCAGCCGTTTGGGAGAAATCGTGCGTACGGCGGACGGACGGAAAAATTTTTATTGCAGATTCGGATTCTACACCCTTTGAAACGTAAACCATGAAATTTTCAGGGGGAGTTAGAATTTTTTTTCCAGAGCGATTACAATGGTTTATTATTGAATAATAAACCAAAAACGCTGCAAATTCTTTCACTGGGGTTTATTATTCAATTGGCTTGCGTTCATGATTTGAACTTCTACTAAGCTTTGGAGTGTGCGCGTTTCACAGGTGATAGAGCGATTATTGAATTTCAGGAGGCACACAAATATGATCAACTGAACAATCCAAATAGGTATTTCGGTTGAGAACAGATTTACGTGCTCTATCCATATCTCCTGAAATTCAATAATCGGTTTATCACCTGTGAAACACACACACTCCAAAGCTTAGTATAAATTCAAATCATGAACGCAAGCCAATTGAATAATAAACCGCAGCGAAAGAATTTGCAGCGTTTTTTTAAATGTTTTTGACATGAGGCAAGTTTGGAGATTGTAATGGTTTTCCGTGAATATGTCGCTTATGACCAAAACGTATATGGTACCTTTTGGAAACGAGCTCCTCAATTATGAACCCATTCCTTTGCATTAGCTACTCTGTCACGCCTTTTGGAAAGCTGTCACGGTGCGGTGGCCTATCTACCCTATTATTTCAACACGTGAAAACTTTAGACTTGGGAATCAATTAACCAAAACACATTCCCCTATCAGTCACTAGAAGGCCATCAGTGATTAGTAACGTCCTACTGAGGTTTTGTGGCATCAAAAAAATATTTTTTGGGGTCAAACAACTGCGCTACGTGTATTTCTGGAAGTATAAAAGCTTGCAGATCTGTGAGTGGTCTATCAATTGTACTTCCAGCGGTCACCGACTTCACATCGTCCAAAAATGAAATTGTACGCTTTCCTGTTCGTGATCGTTGCTTCCCTGTTACTCCTCACCGAAGGTATGAAATATTATTTATGTCAATCAATGTGTTTAAGCTCAACTATCACATCAAATTAACGATCTGGGTACTACAAAACGTTACCTGATTAATTTCACTTACAAGTTGAAACGTAACTATTTTGTAAAATTTCTGTCTGGCTTCTAGCTAGAGATTAGAATTACACTAAGTTTTCTTATCCTTGTATCACAACAGTCCTACCAGGAATATAGTATACGATGGTATATTTGTCTTACAAGATTTTAGTGAATGTTCGCAGTGAATCCAAGACATGGGTTCATTATTTTTTGAAAAATGCTTGATTGTTTTTGTCATTGTGAGGTTTGCCGCGTCATTTTTAGGTTCTTAAATTCAGATTCTTTGCTTTAGGTGAATTTCTACGAATCTGAAACCCTCCCCAATCGGGTTTTGATATTTTCATGTCTTTGCTATGGCACATAAACTAAAATCGTCCAAGAAAATTGTCTCGGCTGTGGGTTACGGTCGCCCTAAATACACAAACACGAACTTAAACAAACAATGCAAATTCTTTCATTGGGGTTTATTATTCAATTGGCTTGCGTTCATGATTTGAATTTATACTAAGCTTTGGAGTGTGCGTGTTTCACAGGTGATGGAACGATTATTGAATTTCAGGAGATATGCATAGAGCACGTAATTCTGTTCTCAACCAAAATAACTATTTGGATTGATCAGTTGATCATATTTGTGTGCCTCCTGAAATTCAATAATCGTTCTATCACTTGTGGAACAGGCACACTCCAAAGCTTAGTAGAAATTCAAATCACGAACGCGAGCCAATTGAATAATAAACCCCAGAGAAAGAATTTGCAGCGTTTTTTTAATGGTTATCAGAATACTTCAACCCGTGTATCGGCTATAAACCATTTTAGGAGTTCACTCCAGTATCCACCTTCATTACATCGCTAGGTTACTGCAATCGAAACAATAACAATAATAAACCAAAATAATGCAAATGTTGCCACCATAAATCGGGCTATACATCTTGAATGGTTTGAGCTACGGACCTGGGGAGGGGCTCATTCGATTCCTCATGAAAAGTTCTTTAAAAAAAGTCCAAATTTAGGCCACCTTGACTTTTTTGAGGTTTGTAAGGATTTCACAAAACTTTGACAACCCTTGAAGGGCACTTAAGGGCACTTAAATTAAGTGAGAGTGCTGGCTAAAGAAGTGGGGCGTTGTCGGACCAATATTGATTTTTCCTGCAAATTTCGGATTTTTTGCTCCAGCCATTTGGGAGAAATCGTGCATACGGCGTGCGGTGGACGGATGAAAAATTTTTATTAAATTTTTTTTTTTTTTTTTTTAATTAAATTTTTTATTTTCAGGGGGGGGTTTAAATTTTTTTATTATTGAATAATAAACCAATTGGGACAAAAATTTCACCTAATATTAGCAGTGGAATTTTTTTTTTTTTTTTTTTTTTTTTCAATAATTTATTTTGAAGTCGAGCTCTTTATAATGTATGTTTTATATATGCGGACAAATAGGTGTTTTATTTGACATTGTTAAATTTTAGTTTTTCTATTCTTGGATTTTTAAGCCGTGTCGATAATTACAGTATATTGCACCTTGGATGACCACGTACGTTAAATTCTTTCACTGGGGTTTATTATTCAATGATTCATGATTTGAATTTCTACTAAGCTTTGGAGTGTGCGTGTTTCACAGGTGATAGAGCGATTATTGAATTGCAGGAGGCGCACAAATATGATCAATCATCAAATCCAAATAGGTATTTTGGTTGAGAACCGATTTAAGTGCTCTATGCATACAGGTATCTCTCTATCATACGGCGTAAGGACGGAAAATTTTTTATTGCAGATTTGGATTCTACACCCTTTGAAACGCAAACCATAAAATTTTCATGGGGGTTATAATTTTTTTTTTTCTTCAAGAGCGATTAGGTACAATGGTTTATTATTGAAGAATAAACCAAAATGTCCACCCTGGTGAAAACTCCGAGATGGCTTCCATAACATTGTCATAATCAAAAACTGTCAGTCACCGCTTCGATAAAGCTTGGAATTTGGTACTGTGTTTTTCGTTAATTTCGACTGATTAAAAGCTGCGCAGTGTCAAGAAATTTGTGAGAATTGAAAAAAGAACGAGTTGAAATTTTGAATTGTGTAGAAAATGAAATTGTTCTTCTCTCTGAAGTGAAAATAAAGCTACCGCTTCCGTTAAGCAATATAAATAAATTACCAAATTTTGGTTACCTATCTAACTATATTTTGAATCAAATGTTTGGAGTCGATCTATCGTGAACATTTTGAAAACATTTAACATTGAGGTGAGGTTTTGACAATATATTGGTCGAATACGAATTTATTGATTTGAAAATTGGTTAACCAAGCACTCCTGAATTAGGTATATTACCTGAAAGCAACGTCGGTATATTACGTAATATTAACAACATAAAACAATTCGTCAATTAATTAATTTTTTATTTGCTTGTTACGCAGAGGCTGCGGCTGGTTCGAGAATGGAGAAATTGCAGTCGTTGGTGTCCGATGTCAGGGGACGTTTGAGGGGAGAGAGTTAAGGAACTGCACGGAACAATCAACAATCAACTCTAACGAAAGGATTCTATCTAAGGACAACTTCTGATTTCGCAAATATGATTTTTATTTTAACTCAACAATATCGTATTATACTTTTTTTAAACAAGTAAATCATGATTTCATACTCCTACTGGCGAAAATTTGTTGTACAACCTTTTAAACATAACCAAAATACGTAAATTTGAATCCATTTGCACATCCTTGTATGAAAATTAATTTAAAACAATTATAAGGTGGTCCTATCTTATTCTCCGCGAAATTCAAATTTCATAGAAGTCAATGGCGTGGAGGTTTCGGCCACGACAATGACAAATTTTCTATGTTTTCACCTACTTGACAATGACCATTTGGACTTTCAATAGAGATTAGGGATGTCAAGAAAATATCTATATTCTTCCGTCGATATATCGATATTTTTGGGCGATATTTTCTATTCCGATATATCGACGTTAAATGTGCACTATCGGATCCGATATTTTTCAGCAGTAAATCACATCAACCACATCCTACACCTTAGGCCGCAAAACTAATTGCACTACAATTTTGAACTGAGGGGGACTTGAGCGTTCGAGAGTTAAAAGAATATTTCAAACCGTACTCAAAAATTCAAAGCCATATTTTTACTGAGATGAAACTCGAATAATTATTTTATTTTCATGTTATGCAACTATTAGTAAACCCAATTCCATAGTTACACGAAATACAAGGATAATTTTGACAGTTCAAAGAGCACTTTTTCTGAACTATGAAAGCAATTGGTAAAACAGCCCTGGGCATTGCCTGTATTATAATTATTACGAAATGGGCACTGAGTTTGGTAAGTTATTTTTTTTTTTTTTAAACATTATTACTTATTACGGCCCTCTGGCCTAGTAAGAACGTTAAATTAAAGAGAAAATATTCTAATTTACGAAAGAATTGAGTCGAACGGATCCACGTCGCATTTCAATGAATGCCTCCACATAAAAAATGTATATTCGAGAGTCACAACGGAAAAGAGCATGAAAGATAGCCCAATCTCAGTTACCGACTATAAAACGAAGGTTAAACAGATTGTATATACCCAAAATTGACAGGCAGCTAAAATCCTAAGCAGTTGTTATTTGAGAAGTAAGAGGCCTGTTTAGGAGACAACCTAAATCCCCCCTACGGTCAATTGGACCCCGTTACGCAAATACCTTCAGTGAAAAAATGTCAAAATTCGAGTCTTTTGTAACGTTGGATTCAGCCGGAACTAGGAACCGCGAAGCCCCGCAATGCGGGGGGGACCTCTGCCGCAAAAATAAAAGAATCTCGTTACAAAGATTTGTTGATGTACATTAATATAAATGCGCTATTTCGTTATTCATTCTTTTCCTTAAAATTTTCTGGGGGGGTGGGGCTATTCCATACGTACTGTTAGCGGGGCCCAAGATAGATTTTGCAGGGGGGACCGAAATGTACAGACCCGGCCCTGGTTGGATTCGTCTCGCCATGTAAAATCAATTTCTCTGGGTATTGTCGCCCTCTTTATGTTATAAAAATGAACTATTTCCTGATATGCTAAGCGACATTATTTGAATTTGGCTATTACCCACATCATGAGAAAAGGTGTGCAATTATCAAACAAACGACACATGAATTGGTGGTTAGTTTGGATTTAAGGATCCATTTTCTCAGCCAATACAAACGTCAACTACAAATATGCAAAGGAGATCAATCTTTTTGGGCGCTCTTATTGAATCATTCTTTGAACCCAGAGAGAACCTAACGCTGTGTTCTCCGTTCGAACTCCTCCCTTTTGGAGTCAACCGTGCCCCAACAGTGAGCCCCTAACCCTCCCTCACCAAACTCACTACTCCACCATCCTCCTATCTATCCTGAGGCTATGTTTGGCACGTGGAATTGAAAATCTGCTCTTCAATGAGGATTCATGGTGAAATGTTGGGAAACACTATGATGATATTATACTTATAACATTACTATTATCAGGAATCTTTTTCATATTCGCCAGGAGGTGCAGATGTACCGGTTCTCCTGTCAACAGACGTAACAGTCGATCAAAATCTTTTTTCGCAATTTCCCAAAAAAGCTTTGCTGTTGTTTAGGAGGAATTTTCTTGACGCGGTCCGATTCTCCCTAGACGCTTACGAGGGTCATTTCAAAATTTCGGTCACATTTTGGTATCAACTTTTCTAAAAAAAATTCGAAACTTGATCAGTTTTCTTGTTTCTAATCCACTGCGGTTCTCTCGACATATTACCCAAGTGAGCACACATAATGTTGAACCTCACTGCTGATACGCCATTTTGAAAAAAAAAACTTTTGTAGGGAGTGAGGTATTTACTACTATTTTTTCCCCTCTTGAGCTTCCAACCTCCATGGGAGGTCACCCCTCAAGTCATTCAATTTAGATGAGTGGAACAGCATAATCACACTTGCTCCGAGCAGATCTTACTCTCTACAACTTAAGGGGATATTGGCTGGATATTGTAGGGAGTGAGGTTATAGTCTTTCACTGCCTTTACAGGCCACAAATCAATTGAAACTGGTTGAACCAAAATGTTGTCAACAAGTGCGATCAAGTTTCACTTGCCACAGTCAGAATGTTATTGGAGTAGGGAATGAGAGTTAAAAAACCCACACTGCTGCCTCCAGGGATGGTTTTCCCTGTAGAACTGACTGGGAAGGTCTAGGCAAAATCCCACCACCAGTATTGGAACCATTTTGAATAACGGATACCTACAAAACAGAAGCAACTTCATAAAAACCCTTTTCTGTCAGTAGTTGGCTACTTTTCAAAACATTGTAGGAAGTGAGGAAAAACCGTGTGACACTAAAATATAACTGATAAGGCTACTTGATTTGATCCAATTTTTTTTCCTGAGGCGGATATCCATTGTAGATGGTATGTTCTTTCATAGTGTAAGTGGATATAACAGCCCCAATAAATATTTCGCTGAGTAGTGACGATGGAAGTTGTATACCTCTGGTTAGTGACAGCTGTAGGGAGTGAGAAATACGGACTTTGGTATTTTCTCCTGGGTCCTGTAG
This sequence comes from Creontiades dilutus, assembly GCA_031894815.1. Classification (NCBI taxonomy): domain Eukaryota; kingdom Metazoa; phylum Arthropoda; class Insecta; order Hemiptera; family Miridae; genus Creontiades; species Creontiades dilutus. The sequence goes on along the minus strand of JAVIWC010002790.1, from coordinate 2,341 downwards.
GCACAACTTTTACATACTTTTCCACGGAACATGTACATCCACATAGGAGAAAATTTTAAAACACCTACAAAACGGTATTTAGTTGAGATTTGACGGCAATACTGATCATTGGCATAAATGTGTCCGAAATTTTGTAATGACCCGCATATGTTTACCAATTTATTATTTACTTTATTTTCCATGGTCGTCACAGAATCCCCCGAATCATAAGTTCGATGGAACGTACTATAGCGGCCGACGAGTTCGAGCTATTATGGCCGTGTACGAGGGAATTCGCCGACCACCCTTGTGTTACGGAGTGCTCGTATGGTGGGATAAAGTAGTCATCCCTTGCAGCTGCGTTACAGTACCGAAAGACCCAAGTAAGTGCCTACTAGGGATGTACTATATGAGTTTATCATAGCGAGTATACGTAAATGTTCGTAAAACCAAATTGGGTGTGCACTTTCTCATCCAGGTAACATGAACCTGTACATCAATGAAACGCATTAAACAACCTCGAAAAACGTATTTATAGAATGTAACCTTAAACATTCTAGCGCGATCGAAACAAAGAAAATGATGTTGGGAGGCTTTTGGTTTATTATTCAATAATCACTTTCGACATTGTAATCGCTCTTGAAAAAAAAAATGTCTAACCCCCCTGAAAATTTCATGGTTTACGTTTCAAAGGGTGTAGAATCCAAATCTGCAATAAAAATTTTTCCGTCCGTCCGCCGTACGCACGATTTCTTACAAACGGCTGGAGCAAAAAAGCTGAAATTTTCAGGAAAAATCCATGTTGGTCCGGCAACGCCCCGATTCTTTAGCTAGCGCTCTCACTTAATTTAAAGGGCCCTTTAAGGGTTGTCAAAGTTTTGTAAAATCCCTAAAAACCTAAAAAAAAAATCAAGGCGGCCTAAATTTGGACTTGTTTTTAAGAACTTTCCATGAGGAATCGAATGAGCCCCTCCCCAGGTCTCTAGCTCAAACCATTCCCGATGTATGGCCCGATTTATGCTGCCAACATTTGCATTTTTTTGGTTTATTATTGTTTTTGTACTGATCGCAGTAACCTAGTGATGTAGTGAATGTGGATTCTGGAGTGAACTCCTAAAAGGATTTATAGACGATACACGGGTTGAAGCATTCTGATATGCATGAAACGCTGCAAATTCTTTCACTGGGGTTTATTATTCAATTTTATTAATTTGGCTTGCATTCATGATTTGAATTTCTACTAAGCTTTGGAGTGTGCGTGTTTCACAGGTGATAGAGCGATTATTGAGTTTCAGGAGATATGCATAGACCACGTAAATCGGTTCTCAACCAAAGTACCTATTTGGATTGATCAGTTGATCATATTTGTGTGCCTCCTCTACATCAGTCTACCTCCTCCCCAGGTCCGTAGCTCAAACCATTCCCGATGCAACATTTGCATCCACATTCAATACATCACTAGGTTACTGCAATCAAAACAAAAACAACAGTTTTTTTTTTTTTTTTTTTTGCAGTAACCTAGTGATGTAGTGAGTGTGGATACTGGAGTGAACTCCTAAAAGGGTTTATAGCCGATACACGGGTTGATGCATTCTGATTTGCATGCTCCGTCTTACGAAATTTAAAATTTTCAAATAGAATATTTTTCCATTGTAATCGCTCTTGAAAAAAACGCTGCAAATTCTTTCACTGGGGTTTTATATTCAATTTCATTCATTTGGCTTGCATTCATGATTTGAATTTCTACTAAGCTTTGGAGTGTGCGTGTTTCACAGGTGATAGAGCGATTATTGAATTTCAGGAGATATGCATAGAGCACTTAAATCAGTTCTTAACCAAAACACTTATTTGGATTGATCAGTTGATCATATTTGTGTGCCTCATGAAATTCAATAATCGCTCTACCACCTGTGAAACACGCACACTCCTAAGCTTAGTAGAAATTCAAATCATGAATGCAAGCCAAATGAATGAAATTGAATAATAAGCCCCAGTGAAAGAATTTGCAGCGTTTACGTTTCCGTAAAGCGCAGAGGGATTGATTGATTTGTGAGATATGAAACTCATACACGACTATAGTATAGTTACTATACTGTAACCTGTTTCTCTAGTGTGTATAAAAAAAAATCTGGGAGTTTAATACGCTAATCTTGATAAATGACTGGAGTTTTGTATGAAAAGGTGAAGCCGGAACGCCTTGGTTTCATCCTGTTCCTGGAGAAACAATCATCCAACCGCAAATGGCTGCCTTGAAAGTCGGACTAATGGCAGAGGAACACACCGAGGGCAGTAGCGTTCGATTGAGTGTGACGGATATTAAAAAACACGAGGGGTGAGTCCACCTTTTACGTATACCTAGGCT